>CM042148.1:59956691-59969191 GCA_023376005.1 Doryteuthis pealeii | reverse complement strand
ATATTCTAAATCTAAAAAGTAAAGAGTGTTAAATACCTAAGTAGAGCAAATAATAAAGTTAAACCTAATGAGTCAGATATGCCTACTAAAAAGTTTCGCTTAGTGCTATTCAGGGCAAAGATCTTTACACTGAAGAGCACTAAGCGACACTTTTAGTAGGTATATCTGACTCATTAGGTTTAACTTATATATATATATATATATATATATATATATATATATATATAATGAGAATTTTAGTTATATATAGCTAGATGTCTTGCGCATAGTTGTACTTATTTGTCTTTCCTTGTTTCATTTTACTTGCATTAATTAATAATGACCATTTTTCTACCTTGTCTCGGACAGAGATAGGATTATTAATGTTCCGGAAGGAAAAATAAAACGAAATAAAATAAAAACCGAACCGGTCGACACAATCACTTTCTTTAATTGATTACCGATTTTAAACAATCTTCTTTTTTATAAAATACGATGTCTGTATGTTTGTGTATTTGTTTGTATGTACACCTATAACTTTCTCAGTTTATGGAGGCGCGTAGTCTAATGGTTAGAGTCATAGGAAATGGACTCGTCGATCCGAGTTCAATTCCTGGTCGAAGCTGTTTGCATTTCACATAACGCTAATACCCTTGGGACAGGAATGAATCCAATTCTCTCTTCAGCTATGGGTAAATAGCAGGGCAGACTTGGCTCTTTAACCATGGCTAGTTAACTAGTCTAGAAGAACGAAAACTCTGAATTCAAACCTGTTAAACTCCACTTAAGAAATTGATCTTGTGTCGAATCCTGCTCATGTGGAGGGGTTGGTAAATATGTATATAGCTTTAAATTAGCTGAGCTAAAGTTTAGTTCGCAGATACACTTCGATATAGTACACAAAGTGATTTATGTGGGGACATTGGCAAGAGTATGCGGTGTACTCTGGCTAATATGAGAATAACTCCGATAAATTTGCAAATTTAATGAATTTCCATATCGAACATTCAGTTCATTAGGACCACATGAATTAATGATAAAACTGTATCCTAGTCTTTTTCACACTGCAGTATTATTGGGTTATTGTTAAATGGGTGCTAACATGCACAAATTTCCGTTGTAATATATTTTACAATAAGCACATCTGTCCGGGGATGCAATTAAAAAAAAGTCCCTGTACCTAGATCAAAAGAAACTTTTCTTGGGTAGAATTTTAAAACAAATCCAGTGGTCTTATTTATATTTACACTCGGATTCATTTTGGGTCAGTAGTGACCAAAATACTAACTGTGGTATTAAAAAAAGGAAAAAATAGACCCACTGGTGAACAATATGAGATGTAAAAAGTGTATAATATCTTATTATAATGGAGATTGTGGGGTTGTCTGTCTGTAACCAAAACTATATTACTACTCAAGTAGTAATTTTATGATGTAAATAACTAAGGGAATGTCCCTTAGTTATTTACATCATATTCTCCATGATTTTATTTTCATTTAAACCTCAGTTATTAATAAAATTGTTTTACATCATTAAGACTGTTGACCATATCTACATCCTAATAACATGCAATTCATAACATGTATTTATATATACAAAAAAATAGCGGATTACAGTGTGAATGGGAAGGATAATTTGCATATTGATCTTTAAAAAATTGATTTTAATAAATATATGCTAGGTATTATTGATTTCTAATTGTTTGTGTTTATCTTATTGAATATGAGCAAACATCTTGGGGATAAATCTTTTTAAAAATCCATTAACAAGAAGAAATAACTGTGATATTATTCTTTACTTCCTATTTTAACTAAATAGTTAAATTAGGAAAATTTACCAAGAAAGACGGGAGTAATGGAAAATGATGGAAGAGTTTCAAAGTTGTTCTATTTTTCAATCATACCCCCTCTGTTCCAAATCTTTTTATCTGCATTCTTATTCAGTTTCATTAGCCTTTCTAATTTAATATGATATTTTATTATATTAAAACTTAAATACTTGCACCCGGAGGGTGCATATATTTGCTAGTTCTATTAATAATGTAAATTCGGTTCTATTTTTCTGTAACAGAAACTACGTCACTGCCCTACGTCACAGTCTTTTCAGGAATTAACTCCCCTATGAAAAATTATGATATTTTGGACTACTGTCCTCATCTTTAGTGTGTATAAACACAACGTTCAGACCACTGCAATCACAGGATCTGTTTTAGGTTTTTTTTTAAATTTAGTATATTACCTTAAAATAAGTCATCTGATTCGTTTGAATCCATGGGTAAACCACTGAAGATGACTTATTTTAATTATGAATATAAGAATAATTAAATCAGAGATTCTTAGACACGTTTTGGTGGTCCCCACTGTCACAAAAAATATCTCAGTCGAATGGAGTGAATATGATGTTTTTTAAGCAAGTAATTATTCTTTTAAAATATCAACATTTTATTTCATTTATTAAATTTTCCCATCTCCTCAGGCAATATCTTTCAAAAATGTAATTTTAATTTTTTTGCTAGTATATATATATATATATATATATATATATATATATATATATATATAGATGTGAATATATATATATAGATATCAATATATATGTGATCTTTAATACAAATCAAAAACTAAAAGTATATATATATATTATATATATATATTATATATATATATATATATATAATATACAATATGTATATATAATATATATATATATATATATATATATAACAAATAAAACTCTCATACACATTTACATACATTTACACACCCACAAACACGCACACACACACACACACACACACACGCATATATATATATATATATATATATATATATATATACTATATATATATATATTAAGAAACATCCATCATTTTCTTCACCCCAAAATACATCCTGATGAAGGTTTTAAAGAAACCGAAATGTTTAAACATCGATAATTAAATTCATCCTATTTTCGAACATTTTTTTTCAAATTTCTTAATATTGTCGGATTTATTTTCCATATTTACTCCCCATATATATATATATATATATATATATATATATATATACACCCAAGGTGTATTATAAAAGTGCCGAGTTTTAAGCTGTATTTACCAAGATAGAAATAAACAAAAGAATAGAACGTTAATTTTTTCAGAATACAAGGTGTGTCAAAAAGTACAAAATCTCTCGATACTTGTTTGACACACCTTGTATATATTTGTATGTTTGTGTGTTTTCCTTTTTTAGTACCAATAAAAAGACTCAAAGAATTAACATTTACTTACATCCGTTAATAATTTTCGGTCATCTTTCAGGAGCTTTTGTTTTTTAACGGGTAATCTGGAGAGGGCTTCGTCCGTTGGCACAAAAACAGTTAGGGAACTTTCCATATCTTGTAATAAGCTTCTGTAAGGTTCCCCTATGTGGGTGAAAAGTTTTGCTACCGATCTGCAAAAATGAAAACCACAGCAACAAATTAAAAAATCGAAAAAAAAAACATTGCCTCACATAAAATATTTGTTTTTTAAAAAGAAGGTTTTAATTCCATTTGCATCAAACATGAAAATTCGTAATCAGATGAATGACATAAAAAAAGCACAATCAAAAGGTTAATAAAACATAAACAAAAACAAAAACTAAGCAAAAAGATGGGGATGTATATTTCCGCAATCAAGAAACGCATTTCGCGTATGGAATGTTTTAATAAGCGAAATATATATAGAATTGCCAACGATTTTTAAGAGGAATTTAAAACTATGTACGAAATAGGCATAATTCCAATACCTTAATTTTAATAAATTTATTTAGGGCCGTTTTAGCTCAGTCGGTAGAGCGTCTGCCTAGGAACAACAAGGTTCCTGGTTCGATACCGGATTTGAGAAGATTTCTCTCACCTGTAAATGCATGAAATTATATATATATATATATATATATATATATATATATATATACACGCATCGCAGATTTTTTGCCGAGTTCGCTTGTCATGATTATTTTCTATAATTATGGAATTTGATAGGATATACGCATTACAATTGCCTTCAAGTAAAATATAAATAATAATATATACTTTATTCAACAATGCTTCTAAAACCAAACATCCAAAACCTTATATATATATATATATATATATATATATATATATATATATATATAATATATATATATAAGTTAGGGTAGCGTGGACATGAAGTGAACGGCACTTGGTTACTGAGAGTTTCTCGCATATGCAATATCTAAACCAAGTCTTGGTTTATATATGCTCTATCCACGACATTTAGCACTATTTAAATATGAATAACTCAGGCCGGTTTAGCTCAGTACGTAGAGCGTCCGCCTGAGTTCGATACCGGCCCTCGACAAAATCAGCGTATGAGTAGCACAGGGATTTGTGCGGTGAAGTAAGGAGCTGATGGTAGGTGTGGCGCGCCACCTCAGATGCAAAAACAATCTACTTGATCTAGCGCTAGTGAAAAGGGGATAGACTCCCTTATTGTCAGACTAATACTGAATTTATGCCACCCCGACGACTTTACTTTTACTTTGCTTATTAGTTTATTAGGATGTGTGAAAAGTATCTTCGTGTTTTAATCTTCTGAACGTTCATACGGAAACTTCTTCACATTCTGTTTATTTGTTTATTTGGTTGGTTGGTTGGTTGGTTGGTAGGATTTTATGACATGTCAACCCTTCTTGGGTTATTTTATGCTGAAGACACTTTGTTGATTCATTCTTGTTGGGTTTAACCATAAAACTGTGTGCAAATTATTTGGATTAGATAGGACTACTTTATATCATATAACTGGTCAGAAAAAAACTAAAAAAATATAAAAAATAAATGCACAATGAACACAATTCCCTAACATTTAAGCTTTAAATAACCCCAGACGGTTTGACATGTCATTAAAACCAAACAATCAATCTATAAATATGTAATACTTCATATGATATAACTCTGCGGAAGCACATGCTGTCATGGTTAGAGTCGTAGGAAATGGACTCGTCGATCGAGTCAAATCCTCGGCGAAGGTTTATATTTCCCATAGCCTGCATCCAACTACTCTCCCTCCAGCTATGGATAAATAGCAGGGTAGACTGGGCTCTTTAACCAGAGAAACTGCTATTTGAGCAAACGTAGGCAAGGTGTTAAAACTCGATGGGCTATGTGGGTCGATTCCATTGAAGTAAAACAAGTATCAAATGGTATAACGTGGGTAAAACAAAGTTTGCAACCCACTGGTTTAAAAGAATAGAAAATTATTTTGACACACAGGCGGAGGAATATTGTATCTTGGAGCCGGACTCTGGGGAGGGAGACGCAGAAGAAAAGATGAAAGAGGTCAAGCAGAAACTTTAACATAATTCGGACAGGTCCGTTGTCTAAATTAAAAATGCTGATGATCGCCTCGTCGCTGGACTGACACCTCATTTCACTAACTCGATTAAGTGGGGTATTTATCGTAAAGGGTAGCGGATGGTCACCACCTGACACAGACTAACCGCTAATTGCTCTAATAAGATGTTGTGAGTATTGATCTGTGCTGTACTGGTGCGGTCATTTGTCCGGCCGGTCGACGTGCACGGCCAGTCCTTTGGTGGCTTTGCATTCGCTGGGGGATTAACAATGGTCCTGGTGCAAATGACGAAACCGTTCGGCCCTGGGGGTGAGAAAAGCCGCACCATATGTCGGACATTAATAGAAGGACAGTGACGGTATCAGGACTTCAGTCCATCTGTCTCGCAAGGAAAAGTAAACTCTTGGAATGAGAATTGGTATTCTAGAAATGTTTCAAAGACATTAGGATGTTTATATTCTTCATTAGTCAGAATCGACCATTAAGAATGAAAGAAAATTCGTCTGCCGATCGAACTTATTCGAAGATGAGAATTAAACTGACTTTCTGTTTGGGGCCATCTATCTATCTATCTATCTATCTATCTATAAAGGGCAGTTTGTGTGAATCTGAAAGTCCGGAGGAAACTTCGAAAATAAAACAATTGACGACAAATAAATATATATATATTAAAGGGCCGGGTTAGCTCAGTCGGTAGAGCGTTCGGCTAGAAACCACAAGGTATACCTGTCCTCGCCGACTCAGCGTATGAGTAGCACAGGGATCTGTGTGCGTAAAGTAAGGAGCTGATGGTAGGTGTGATGCTCCACCTCAGATGCCAAAAACAATCTCCTTGGTCTAGTTCTACTGAAAAGGGGATTGACTGACTGACTGGCTGATACCGACTTTAGGCAGCCCCGACGACTTACTTACTTTTTTAAATATATATATACACATTTAATATCATCAGGGCTCGGTTTTTAGCAAAAATAATGAAGATTTTATTTAAATTCATGAAGATATCTAAAAAAATAAAATTTAAATGATAACAACATGGAATTTTTTCCATTTAATATTGTAGACATAAATTTTCTATTTTCATAGTGGCTGGATCAACGCAAGGTCTTTTTACGTAGGGATTTTAATGGGGCATCCAGCAGGGATCGAACTTACAATTCGGTAATAATGGATCTGCGAGAATAGCTAAAAAAAACCTCTACCCTGGCGACGCCTGGTAGTCATTTCTAGTACATATATAAAGAGCAGTTGGTATGTATGTATGTCCGGAGGAAACTATGAAAATAAAACAATTAAGGACAAAATTAAAAATATATAAACATTCACTATCATCATATCTTGGATTTTTGAGCAAAAATAATAAAGATTTGATTTATATTCGTGAAGATAATTAAAAAAAAAAATTAAATGATAACAGCATGGAATTCTTCTTTTGTATTTAATGTTGTAAATAGCAGACATTAATTTTTCTTTTCAGAGTGGCTGGATCAGCACAAGGTCTTTTTATACGTGGGTATTTTAATGGGACATCCTGTGGGAAACCAACTCACGATTCAGTAATAATGGATTTATGAGATTATTTTTTTTTAAATCCACCCCTCTACCCAGGCGATGCTGGGTAGCCGCTTCTAGTAGTAAGATATAATTGATAGATTTGAAGCGTAGTGTAATGGTTAGAATCGTAGGAAATGGACTCGTCGACCCGAGTTCAAATCCTGGACGAAGCTAGTTTACATAGCGCTAATACCCATGGTAAAAGTATGGATCCAACTACTCTCCCTCCAGATATGGGTAAATAGTAGGACAGACTGGGCTCTTTAACCTTGTTTAGGCAAACAGCCTAGGAGAATGAAAACTCTGAATTCAAACCTGTTATACTCCGCTTGGAGTGATCTATTTCACTAATAGTTTTTTTTAATTCATTGATGGAATTTAACGGCATCTCAAACTATCTAGGGTTATTTTATGGCTAGATGTTAGGAAATTGCGTTCATTGTACGCTTATATTTACATATGAGTAGTTTTTTCTTAAAAGTTTTTTTTTTGTACCGAGTTATATATATTTATTTTTCTAGTTGCGTCTTGCAAACTGCCTTTGTGGATCTTAAAATCCTTCAGGTTTCTCTTGATGTTGACTTTGTACCTGAGCGTGGTCACGTGGTTTATTCCTCCAGCCAACCAACAGTCATAATGCGTGGCTAATTCACTACTTAAACACTGACACTTTCATGGTCCACTTGCAAACAATTGACGAAGGAACTTACAATACTGAGGATTCTTTACCAGAGGATTAGCAAGGATTTCCGCTGAACTACGCTCTTGCTTGAAGATTAAAGATTGTAAGAGGCAGTCTGTCCATCCACAAGATTGTTTAAGTGGCCAGCCCATCTCAGGTTGCGTTCGGCATTAAATTGTCCGAAATAGTTCATATGCCGTAAAAACGAACGGACCAACCAAACAATTAGGAATATTCAATGCCCTATGCAGCATCTCAAGAGTTTAATTCCTTTTTCGACTATGCAAAAGCGCCTCCCGAGTTCTCACACCGTTCGCACCTGACACTACGCTGCTGCTGCTGCTGCTGCTGCTGCTGCTGCTTCCTTATTGCCATTCCTTATTGTGATTAGCCTCATCACCCATTTATGATGGGGAAAAATCAATTTTTGGCTTCACCACATTGTCTGAAATGGATTATTTTTGGTCTTTCGTGTGAGCAAACGAGGAAAAAAAGATAATGAAGTTCACCTTGAAGTTACATAACCCGCTATAACTGAATTACCTCTCATTTGTTTTCTGCATTAACCCCGGCTCGAAAATGTTATTCTGGAGAAGAACAAGCAATGAACATTATACTAGATGCTGTAAGAGTTAGGCTTTATCAACAGCTGCTGGGTCGCTGATGCTTATTAAAACGGGAGTGCGAGATGGTTCCCGAGTACGAGAAGGTTCCCGAGTCCGACAAGAAATACCTGAAGAAGGCCAGAGTGCACATCGGCCGAAACGATATACAGATAACAATGAAGTCCGAATAATACAAATAATACGATATCAGATTGTTGTAAATCTACTTATAAAATTCTAAACAATATATAAAATTCTAAAACGTTTTTTACATAATGATATCAGAGTCGACTATATCCACTTGTTAAATTATAGACATTTTACCAGTATATTTAAGTTGCTTGGTTGGGACATTAAACCTTGGGTTATTTTATGCCGAATATGTTTGGGTTTTTTTCATTCTTGTGGGATATTCATTTTTTTTTTCAAACTGAATTTATCTTTTAAAAACATTTTTATTAACTCGTTTATTACCTATTAAACCAATAGATGGGACCCTAACAGGTACTACCACTCTTGGTCAGGCTGGACGTGGGAGCAATGGTAATACACACTCACCAAAGCTCCTAATATGAATTTCACTATGCAGATTAACGCCATAGCAAGGACAGCCAATACATTTTAAAGAATTGAAATAATCACCAATAAACAATTATTTATTTTTTATCACTTAGGGGCCCGTTTAGCTCGGTCGGTAGAATATTCACCTAGGAATAGCCAGATTCCGGGTTCAATCTTGGGTAATATGATCTGTGCGGTAAAGATCTGAGAGCTGTCGGTAGATGTGACGCTACACCCCAGCAAAAGAAGTCTCCCTGGTCTAACATTAACGAATAGGGGATAGACTCCCTCGCTGATACCGATGATAGGCCACTCTGCAGACTTTACTTATTTTACTATAAGTATATAATAAATGGAAATAAATCCGATAGTATGATGTATAGAAGTAGAAAAACAAATATTAAATATTATGCTAACAGATATCTGTTTCAACCTGTGGGGTTTATAAATTATAATTCAATTGAAATCATTTTAAAATTAAAATGACGACACTTGTAAAAGATACTTTATAAACAACGGTCTTCATCAGAACACATATATTGTTGAATGAAAGAAGGGGGAAAGTATTATTTTACTATGTAGGTAATTTCGAGAAAGCGTTATTTAATAATTTATATTGATACTTGTGTTCCTTAATTGTACGACCTTTATCGTCTTGCAACACCCACTGGTTAAAAATGAAACCGTCTAAATCGTCCAAGATGAAATGTAAAAGTGTAAATCCTGATTATCTTATCTTTGCGTATCCACTGAATTCGTCGTACCTCAGCTAAATAATGGATCATTCCTTTTTTATTATAAAGAAGGAAAGAAAAAAATAAAAAAAGAAAGAAAGAAAGAAAGTAGGGGAAAGATAGTGAAAGGTGGTGATCGCGCGGAAGCGATAACGGTAATTTGTTTCAATCGATCATTATAAAGAAGGAAATAAATAAAGAAAAAGGAGAGAGAGTTAAATCAAGATTATCATACTTTTTACATATTGAACTGTTGCAATAGCTCTTAAATAAATATATCAAAGGTTGTAATAATTACATCATCATACTGTGGTATATCCACAGGTCCTGATAGTACTTTATATTTCTCAAAGTACGCTTAGTAAAGAGCTTTATGAGAAAGTAATTATTGAGCAATGGTTGGGAAACATATTTCACTGACCATTGATATTGGAATGATAGTATTCTCCACCGAGTGCTACATTCTTCGGGATTTGTAAAAAAAATATAATGCTGTTTATACGACTAAACGTATCATCTCATTACCAATATTCTCTCTTTGTGTCAACTGGCACGCCTCTCTTGGGAATTCTTCATATCCAAAAAAAAAATTTGGTAAAAAAGTACTGATCAGAGGGAGGGGGTGATTTCTTTGATAAACAAGAACAATATAAAAGAGGAATGTTCATTAACTTATCAACTGTGCATTTTCTTGATAGTTTTTTGTTGTTTGGATTTTTTGTTGATTTTTATTGTTTGTTTGTTTGTTTGTTTGGGTGGTTGTTTGGGTTTTTTTTGGTTAATTTTTTTTCTCTAAGTGATCAAAAATAAACAGAATCCTGTCGATTCGCGTTCACATGTTTGGAAAATTTCCAAAACAATTATTGATTATCGACTGAGCACATATTTTTTCACCTGTTTCAAACACACAAGAAAGAAATAAATAAAGAAAGAAAGAAAGAAAGAAAGAAAGAAAGAAAAAAAATTGTCACACGAATAAAATACGGAGAAGTAATTTGCTGATCGTTCATTTTTTTTTCTTTACTTTTCTTTTTCTTATTTTTTTTTCATTTCTTTCTTTTTGTCAATTGCATTACAACTGCTAATTTGCGCATGCGTCGTATTTTGCCATGATTATTGCACGAAAATTTATTATTTATCTATGCTTGAATTATTTCTACTAAATGCCCATATGATTAATGAACCTCGTGTCTAGAATGTATAAGTTTATGCATACCGAAATAATTTGTCACTGATCGAACAGACAGTCTCTCTGAAAGACGACCACAAACATATCTTTCTTTCCATATTTTGTGACGTAGGAATATATAATACCGATATAATAAATATTAATTAAACACTTTTAGAATTATCATTAGTGCATAATAATCATATCCATATTTGTTTAAACTTTCTATATGAGGATAATTTGAACATGTTATTAGGAGGTGTGTGGTTACCGTCGTTGGAAATGGACACGTTGAGACGAGTTCAAATCCTGAACAAGGCTGTTTGCATTTCACGTAGCGCTAATGCCCTAGGGAAATGTAAGAATCCAACTATTTTCCCTCCAGGGCATACTGGGCTCTGTAATCTTGGTTAGGCTACCAGTCTAGGAGAAAGAAAACTCTGAATTCAAACCTGTTACACTCCGCTACAGAAATCGACCTTGTGTCACATCCTGCACGTGCGGAGGGGTTGGTAAATATGTATATGATAATTTGGAAGCACGTGTTGTAATGGTTATTGACGTTGGAAATGGACTGGGAGACACGAGTTCAAATTGTGGACAGGGCTGTTTGCAATTCACATAACGGTAATACTCTTGGGAAAGGTATGCATCCAACTATTTTTCATTCAGCTATGGGTAAGTGTTAATACGGACTGGGCTCTTTAAAATTTGTATGGAAACTAGTCTAAGGAGAAGGAAAACTTTGAATTCAAAATCTGTTAAACTCTGCTTAAAAAATTGACCTTGTGTCACAGCCTGCTCGTGGGGAGGGGTTGGGTAAATATACATGATGATAATCCGATTTTTCTATGTTGTTCTAATACATCAAAAGTGAAAGATAGTAGCGATCCATGTAGTAGTCGTTGACTCTCTACCGGGTGCAAGAGACACAAAATTACCTGCGACATACACAAGCATGCAAATTACCTAGTGTATCAGAACTAATCAAATGCTGTACGTGGGTGTGAGGGGAATCTGCATGACCAACTGGGGCACACACAAATGCGATAGTATTCTTTCTTTTGGGACAATGAGAATTTAACATAGAGTCAATTGTTATTATAGCAATTGTTTCACAAAATACATCTATTAGATGATTATGGGGGAGAGTTCAACGATGTTGTATCCCTGGGGCACTGGAAATTTCTGGTCTTTCAACATCGGATTTCCTCCCCCAAGAGACCAATCGGGGCTGATCAAGTCCCGACTCCCTCAGCAACAGGTTTTCACTAACTATTACCTCATCTTCATTGTTATCGGTACAGATAACAATGAAGATGAGGACAAGAGTCTGAATAATACAAATAATACGGAAATATGTTATTTAACACGAAACTGTTGATTTTGTCTCTGTTTAATAATACTAACAATTTTTTAAAAATATTATTTCAATTTGACATTTAAAAATTTGAAATAATTATTTCTTGAATTATCGGCATGACACTCATTACTCTTTATTAAAGTTTACCACATTCTTGATGGAGGAAAAAGGGGAAAACTTTTTAACAGGGATTTTTTAAAATTTGATTAGAAATAGTAGACAGAAGTGGAAGGAAATGCAAACGAAGAGTTAAAAACAATCTTAAATATTAAACCATTAGAATGTTCAACAAGAACATTTGTGAAATTTTGATACACGAGGTGAAGAATAACCCGTCAATCCCCTCAAATCCTAATAAATACTCCTGTTGACTGTCGCTTTATATTACTGGTCATGTGACCGCCAACCAATTAGTTTGGTTTGGTTTTGTTTTGTTTTGTTTTATGGCATATCAACCTCGGTGGGTCATTTAATGCCGACAAAGTTGTGAAATAATTTCATTCTTAATGCATAATACAA
>CM042148.1:59941691-59951691 GCA_023376005.1 Doryteuthis pealeii | reverse complement strand
ACTTTTTGATACACCTTTTATTGTGAAAAAATTAACGTTCCATTCATTGTTCTTTTCGATCTTTGTAAATACAGCTTTAAACTCGGCACTTTTATGACACATCTTGTATTCTGAAAAACAAAATGTTCCATTTATTGTTCCTTTTTATCTTGGTAAATACAGCTGCAATAACGATACATTTACGACACTACAGTATCAACTACACCTGTGAATGCGGACACCATTGGTAAGTCTACAGTATTTATAAAACATTAGTCTATTTTCACTCGGAAATCCACCATCTTTTCATGGTTCAAAAAGTCCCAGTACTTTTACTTTATTTCTTATAACAAACACACACACACACACACATATATATATATAGGGTCATCCACAGACACGTGTTTCGACTTATCAATTCTCTTCAGGGTGGCTAGACATTTTGTAAGCTACCTACAGCCGGAATTGAAATCCGATCGGTTGGGTGGCAGTCCGGCACCTTAACCATTAGGCTGTCTTCACGTACAGAATGGGAGGGGGATTTTAACTGTTTTAATACACACATCGCTTTGTGTGTAAAGGCCGTCGCAGAGTGCTCCATTCCTTAGAAGAGCGTTGCGTTTCAGCCTATTAGGCCTCATCTATAGCTCTGCTGATGAGGCCTAATAGGCTGAAATGTACATACAAAGATGACTTTTTCTTGATTTGTTTACGTTTTACATTTAAACCGATATGCACGCCTAATTCATTTAATTACAATTAATTAATTAACAAATTAGGTATGACTTTAATTAAGCTCATAATCTCCCAAAAATATATATATGTATGTGTGTGTGTGTGTTTGATATCAAATTTGATAGCATAAGAAAAAATTGTCTTCCTTATTCTAATATCTATAAATATATATATATATGTGTGTGTGTGTGTGTGTGTGTGTGTGTGTGTGTCTGTGTCTGTGTGTGTGTGTGTGTGTGTGTGTGTGTGTGTGTCTGTGTGTGTGTGTGTGTGTAAGAGAGACAGAGATAGAGTATAAATAGATATGTCCATGTCAAAAACACATTTAAGATATACATGCTTAAATGAGGCTTTATTCTAAACATTGAAATCTTCATAAAAGAAGAGTCCTAATAAGTTCCAGACTGTTGAACTTTATTGACATTTCTCTAATCAAAGGCAATTATCATTCAATTACAAAAGATCCGTTAATTGATATTTATTATAACATTTCTTCTTTATTGGAAAGGTGTTTAATTAACTTTCAATTTAGAACCAGTAGTGCAATTAGCAAATATAATGATTAAGAGAGAGGGGGACACTATTCATGTCTGTTGATGCACATACGTACATATTTGGAGCCATAAGATGGACGTCACTCTATATACAGTTTTAAACCTGGTGATTTCAAAGTAGCGCATCTAAAAGCATATAAGACGCCCACTTCTTCTCTAAAACAGTTGAGAAATAACTATCCTGTGTTAGAGGTCAATTTTATGTATCTGGAAGGCTAATGTTTACCCAGGTGTCAAATACTTCCATTTCCTTATAGTAAACCTTATATCATAATACGAGAGTAATTCAATAAATAAGTGGAATTTTAACTGATTAAAAACATGTGTATATATTTTACGAGAGATCACTAGAGAGTTCAAATATGTAAACAACAGACAAACCTTGCTTTATTACGCTAGCGGTGAAAGTGAATTCAAGTCGCTCCTAGAGAGCTCTACCGGATTTCGGGAGCATATAATATTCATACACACACACATACATGCACATATGCACACACACACACCACACACACACGCACACACACACACACACACACACACACACACACACACACACGCACACACACACACACACACACACATATATATATATATATATATATATATATGAAAAACCTTAATTTATCAGAAATAAATTCATGTCGGCTACCGTTGCCTTTCAAGTCTGATTTCATTGAATTAAGGTTTTCATACATGTATTTATAACATGTACATGTATATGTAAAGATATGCACAGAAGATATGCAAAATATTTGCATACACATCTGAGATCTCAATTATGGTTGAATCCTATCACAGAAACACTTGATACCATTCGCACACAAACACACTCACACACACACGCGCGTGCGCGCAGACACACATGGATACACACACACACACACACATATATAGAGAGAGATAGATATAGATATATCTATTAATAATGGAGATTCGCTTCCGGTTTTTGTCTTTAACAAAAATTATGTCACTGCTCACGTCACATTACCCAAAATCGTCATAACATAGAATAAATACACTCAAAATTTGAACATGCAACATTAGACAGTCCTCATTGTTTTTTTAAAACAAGTTTTAATAAATACATGATTGGTATTATATATCTATATATAGTTTGTTTTATTTTAATACCTATTTAAAGTTTACATTTCAAATTGTTTTATTTTTTAATCCTGTAATAAATTTGATGATTTTACTTACTTAGGGTACAAACTCGCTGACATTGAATTTGTTACTCCAGCCCCACAATATGTTTCAAAATTCTATTTTACATCGCCCAGAGGGTGTTTTTTTATTTTGTACTACTATATGTAATGGAAATATAGTGTCTATGACTTATAGGTTTTATACCTGCTCTAATATAATCGCATTGAGCTCTCATTTTCGACAGACTATTTTCTTATTTGCAATATTTCATTATATATATATATATATATATATATATATATATATATAAGGAAGAAGAATTTCATGTATGTGCATGTATGTCCCCGTTTTTTGAAACTTCGCTTTCTGACATTTCTACACGACTACAGGTTTTCTCCATTATCCAAGATGACAGAAGACAAAATCCGTTTCCCTTGCGACTTTTTTTTGTTTTGTTTTCGATACTGAAAATCCATCTTAAGGATAAGATTTGGGGATGCAGATGACATTGAGAGTAAAACAATGGCACGGTTTCACAACCTGTCAAAATAGAAGCTTCAGAATAGGTGTTAAAAGTCCCGCGTTAATAACGAGAATATTTCACTAGATCGTTATTTTTACTATTTCTCTGAATGTTTGAGATGAGGCTTGATGATTAGTATTATCTGCCTTATTCGGACTATTATCCTCATCTTCATTGTTATCTGTACAACGTTTCGGCCGATATGCCCTCCGATCTTCTTCGGGTATTTCTTGTCGGACTCGAGAACGTTCTCGGACTCGGGAACCTTTTTTTCGGACTCGGGAACCTTCTTGTCGTAATCGGGTGCTATCACGAAACTTTCAACCTAACCCTTTATTCAGTCCACGGGGAATCCTGTTCTCATTCCGCTAACCATAGCTGGGATAGAGGCGTTAAGCTGTGTTAATTATTATTCTATGTTACTGCTACCCTTGATCAGGATTGAACCTGCAATCTAGATATAAATGTCACTTAGGACTGTCTTAACCTAACTCCTTTATACACTAGACCATGTGTCCAAGGAGGGCATATCGACCGAAACGTTATACAGATAACAATGAAGATGAGGACAATAGTCCGAATAACGCAGATAATACTAATTGTTATTTTTATACTATTAGAATTGTTCCTAGACTGGCGGGTAAGAATATACTTTGTGACAAAAAATTCAGTGATATATAAAAATGATGAAAGTCTATTTGATTTTCTGTTTTGTTATCTTTTTCGTTATGTAATATTTATTTGGTTTGCTGGTTGGTTGGATTTTACGGCATTTCAGCCCCTGTTGGGTTATTTTATGCCAAAGACGTTTTGTATTCAATTTTTTTCAAACTTTCTACTTTTAAATACGTTTTTTAAACTCATTTTTTAATATATTAACCACATTTAACAGGTACTAACCCTTCTGGTCTGAGTGGCCCTGTGAGTAATGGTGATGAAGGAGAACTCCACACTCCTCAGAGCGCCTGAATTGAAAATTCATAACTATATGCAGTTTAACGTTATACACAGGATACTGAAACACTTAACCAACTCATTCTAGCACATATATAATAAAATAAGGGTTTGGTGTTTGCCAAGAATGGAACGTTATTTTTTTTCAGAATACAAGGTGTGTCAAAAAGTTCAAAAAATCTCTACTTTTATTACACACCTTATATATATATATATATATATATATATATATATATATATATATACGCATGGAAAAGGCTTGGATTACTATTGACAGGTTATCCACCTCATGGAAATCTGATCTCTCTGTTAAAATAAGATGGAAATTCTTTCAGCCTCTAGCCGTGTCAGTACTACTATATGCACCTGAGAAAGGTATTCTCCTTCAAGATATGGATAGATAGTAGGGCAGAAAATTCCATTTACCCTTAATATAGCAACCGGGCTAGGAGAAGGAAAACTCTGAATTTAAACCTGGTAAACTAAATTTGAAAATTGACCGTGTATCACATCATGCACGTGTGTCGGCGTTGGTAAATACATACACTATCCTAACACTCACACACACACACACACACACACACACATATATATATATATATATATAAATCCAAAAGTCCAGAGAAGAAATCTTCCTTACGACACAAGAGTTTTATTTAAACAAAAGTCGCAGTTTGGGAGCTCAATGTGTGCTCTTAATGTTAGAGTCACAGAGCAAGTATATGAGTAAAGAAATAACAAAAGACTTAATCTCTAAATCTCTAAGTCTTTTGTTATTTCTTTACTCATATATATATATATATATATATATATATATATATATATATATATATATATATATATATAACATTATGGCAATCCTACAATATGACATGAAACCGACAAAGTCTGGTAGTATCATGAGATACTGCTGGGGCGCTCTGGGTTAGTGGTAATGATGCTTCGGCCCCGAAACCATGCCTGAATACATAGTCATCATCTGATGAAGGCTTTGTTGGTTGCAATGCTACTGTGTAAATAGCAGTCATTGTATGAAGATCGTGATATATATATATATTATTATACACAAATATATATATATATATATATATATATTTGTGTAGGTGTGTATATGTGCGTATGTCCAGGAAAGTATTAATATCTTAATAAATGTGTTATATTCTCCTTTTGAGCTAAGTTTGGTCACATGAAAATTATTTATGCAGATGCAATCATGTCCTTTTATAATTAGGAATTAATCACATTATTTGTAATTATAGAAGAGCCAAAATCATTTAATAATTAATGTAGTGTTTGAGGAAAAACATTGCTATTCAGGATTTCTTCAGAATAACCTGAAATAACAATTTTTAAAAAATGGCTACAGTATTCAGACATAAAGGGGGATAACTACGTTCGAATTAGCCTCGTCTTGTAAAAGTAGAATTGATTGAAAAAATATAATGGATAATTTAGTTTTCTTAATTTTGAAATTAAATCAACTTGCCATTCTCTCTGTAATGATGCACATTTTGAATTTCTTCGCGTAATGGAGTGATCTAACAGAAAAGAAGGTTCGGTAGAAATATTCCCATATTTTAAACTGTTGCCTGTAAGATGCAAGTGAACTTAGGCAAATAGCAATATTATCTCCACAAGAGTTTTAAACAGAATACAACATGACCAAAAATTGTGTGTATTCCATCCCATGCAGCTGTGGCAAAGAATACAAAGGTGAAACATGCCGTCCACTGAAAGTAAGACTAGAAGAACATCGTAAAGCAGTGGTTCGAAGTGAAATAGAAAAGTCGGGTATGGCTGACCATATATGGAATGAAAAGGGAAACCATCTGCCCTTATGGGATGAAGTTAGAATAATAGAGAAGAACATTGGAAGATAAGACGCCTCAAAGAATCAGCTCATATGATAGGCTGTACTGGGCTGTTAAGCAGACCGAGCATAGAAATGAATACAATATGGGAACCCATAATTAAAAAAGGCTAGATCAGATTTTTTTTTTAAATTAAAAAAGTTAACCAAAATTTTCTAAGTTGCAAATGATCAGGCATTATTAGACAATGTTATTTCATTAATTTTCAATGTTACTAATTTCTTTACTGATACGATTAGAAATGATCATGGCTTGAACCGGTGAACATCGTGCGTTTGCTGTTGAAACACTTTTAAGACTTGGTTTGTTATTAGGTTGACATACTAACCAATTGATCGGAAGGGTTCTATTCGACCGCCAGTCTAGCCTAGGTAAGTGCCAAAGTGGATTTTTAAGTCATGGACAGCTTAGCCACCAGGATTCGGTCCTTAAGCATCGCCACCTACGGCCAACATGTGGCCCCATTATAAGGATTTACCCCTCTACAGGCGTGCAGTTGGTGTTTCTACAGCCCCTTGACTGGGTGTTTAAGTTTGGTGAATCTGCAATTGCTATACACAGAGATATTTGTGCTCATTTCATGTTACTTTGGAATGATGTTGTTCAGCGTAGAATTTTTAACCCATAGCAGCATCGATTTTATTATAGATTCATTTGTCTTAAAAAGAAGTAATTTAACAGAAAATACACAATTTGCAACGGTCCAAGCCAGGATCATAAAACAAGCAAAGTAGTCAGAGTAGCTTAAAGTCGGTATCAGCCAAACAGCGAGGGAGTCTGTCCTCTTTTCACTTGTGCTAGACCAAGGAGATTGTTTTTTTTTTGCGTCTGAGGTGGTGCGCCACACCTACCATCAGCTCCTCACTTTATCAGACAGATCCCTGTGATACTCATATACTGAGTTGGCGAGGGCCGATATCGAGCCCGGAACCTTGCAGTTCACTAGCCGAACACTTTACCGACTTAGCTAAACCAGCCAGGATCATAACTGATCGTAACTGATCATAACTGAAAAGAAAAGTGGTAATTCATAAGCCATTGGCCAAAGTTTACATGAGACAATTTTCTGCCGCACCCTATATTTAGGCTATACACTGTATTTGACTAATCATATGCGTTATGCAAGTGTAATGGTTAAAGTCATGGGAAATGGACTCGTCGCCCTGAGTTCAAATCCTGGACGTGGTAATTGCATTTCATTTAGCGCTAATACCATTGGGAAAGGTATGAATCCTACTCCTCCTCCAGCTATGGGTAAATAGCAGGGCAAACTGGGTTCTTTAACCATGGCTAGGTAACCAGTCTAGGAGAAGGAAAACTCTGAATTCAAACCTGCTGAACTCCGCTTAAGAAATTGAACTTGTGTCGTATCCTGCTCGTACGGAGGAGTTGGTAAATATATATATATACGTTATGCTAGTCATTGTCCATATAAGAAAATGTAACTCAGTGCGTCCAATGGAGGTGTAATGGTTAACAAGCTAGCCTTGCCAATCCATTACTATACAATAGTATGGGATATCCAATGAAGATCGAACTCGCTATTCAATAGTAATTGATCTGCGAGACTAGCGTGCTAACCATTATACAATGACGGGATGGCCTTTGGTGTCAAGTAGTAATTAAATTTAATTAGCACATAACGGAACCCTCTCTAAATTTATATAACCAGTTTAATCCTAACTGGATGTGCCATACTTCTTAAGCAAGCCGTTCGCCATGGAAAGTATGTGATACCCAATAAGCATCGAACTCGCTATTCAATAGTAATGGATCTGCGAGACTAGCTTGATAACCATTATACAATGATGTGACGGCCTTAGTCGTCAAGTAGTAACTAAATTTAATTAGCACAAAACGGAATCCCCCCTCTCTCTCTCTCTCTCTCTCTCTCTCTCTCTCTCTTATATATATATATATCTTTACTCTCTCTCTCTCTCTCTCTCTCTCTCTCTCTCTCTCTCTCTCTCTCTCTCTCTTGTTTCTTTGTACTTCCTCTTCTTCGTTGTCTTCCAATAATGAACATGTAATTACATGTTTGACTTGGATTTGTGCATACAAATATACGCACTTGGTCATTCAAAACACACACAGATTCAGTGTGTATTCTTTCAAACACCTTCCTATTCACACATATCAGTAGAAAATGGTGGATTGATACACACGTAACAGTCTCTCTCTAAACTCATTTGAAACTCATCTTACTTCTGAATTTCTCTCTCCTTTGTCATTCCTTTTTTGACTATCTCTTTCTACTCCACCTCGCCCTCGCCCTCGCCCGCTCTCTCTCTCTCTCTCTCTCTCTCTCTCTCTCTCTCTCTCTCTCTCTCTCTCTCTCTCTCTCTCTCTCTCTCTACGTGTCCGCGCTCTCTCTCTCTCCCCTTCTCTCTCTTAAATATCATTCTAAACTTTCTCGCTCTCGCTCTCTGTCTGTCTGTCTGTCTGTCTCTGTCTCTGTCTCTGTCTCTGTCTCTCTCTCTCTCTCTCTCTCTCTCTCTCTCTCTCTCTCTCTCTCTCTCTCTCTCTCTCTTTCTTTCTTTCTTTCTCTTTCTCTTTATCTCTGACCCTTACAATCCGATTCTATTTCTCTGAGTCTCTCCTGGATTCTCTCTCTCTCTCTCTCTCTCTCTCTCTCTCTCTCTCTCTCTCTCTCTCTCTCTCTCTCGTTTTCTCTTCTCTTTTTCACACAACGAAACGCATTCACATTAACGAAGACAAAATAAAATATAACAAAAATAAAATATAAAAAAAATATAAGACTAAATAAAACCCCAAAAAATATAAATAAAAATAGTCATCTCTGAAGAGATTTGCTAACATCTATTTTAGGTGTTTTATAAGAAAAAAAAATTAAAAATAACTCACGGACGAAGTGTTAAGATTTTACCTTAAAATAAATCTCACGCCATTGTTGTGTTCAAAGACATTGGAGACCATTCTCCAGGAATCCTTTCTTTCCGAATGCCTTTGCTTCCAATCAATAAAAATCCACTTTCTTTTTTCAAATTTCTTCCCTAGAAATATTCAACTTTTATTTGTTTTTTGTTTTGTTTTTATTTTTTTTTTTTTATTATTTCAATTTCGTGTCTGAGACATTGAGAAGAGAAGAAGTGTGTGTGTGTGTGTGTATGTGTGTGTGTGTGTCCTTAATTTTCTGCAAATCTTTCTTTTTTTTTTTTTTTTTCTTTTCTTTTTTTTTTCTTTCCTCTATCCAATGTATCGATTTTTATTTCCGAATAAAAGATAATTCCTCGGAATCCATGTATATTTAGTCCAGGTGCTCCAAATTAAAGAATTCATTACAATAACTCCACAAAGACGTGATTGCGTACGAAACATCTCAATTATGTTGCAATAATAGTAGAGAAAATCTTTTTCTTTTTTTCAAATAATATAAATCTTCTAAAGACCTTCTCACGCATCATCATCTATATGGGTCACATAGGCTCTGTTAAATCATTTTTAGCCGAATAAGCTGATTAGCGTTTCTTTATCTGACCAAAAATATTGTTACACATTCGTTTGGTTTGGTTTCTTTGTTTAATGGCTCATCAATTTCTCGTGGGTTAGTTAATTCGTAATGGTAATATCTAAGCATGGGGTTATGAAAGAGTTCATACTTTTTTCAAGGGTATTAAAAAATCGACTCTCTCGTCGATTTCGACGCATGAGGGTTCATACAATGAACAATCTTCACAGTGTTTTGTTTATAGTGGTGAAGTCTTGTGTTTGACTATCCGCACTTTTTGGCACATTCGATAGGAAAGAATTGGTGCCCAAGAAATGCCACAATCCCAATCAACGACTGACCTCAGGTTTTCCTTCTCCTATCCAAGGTTAAAGAGCCCAGTCTGTCCTACTATTTTACCCATAGCTGGAGGGAGAATATATGGATTCATACCTTTCCCAAGGGTATTAGCGCTATGGGAAAGGCAAACAAATTTTCTAGGATTTGAAATACACACACACACACACACACACACACACACACATATATATATATATATATATATATATATATATATATATATATAAAAGTAAACAAACAGGTTTTATAGTCTGTTTGAGATGGCGATAGCCGACAATTTGGGAGAATAAGTGCTTAATTGAAGACTGCTCTGTGTGTGATTTGAACCCTGACTGCCAGGCTGCCGGGACCCTAACCATTATATATATATATATATATATATTATATATATATATATATATATGCATTTATAATTGCCTTCAAGCAAAAA
>CM042148.1:59929191-59936691 GCA_023376005.1 Doryteuthis pealeii | reverse complement strand
TACACACTTCTATCAGTGATGCAGTGCTTGGATCCCACTGGTCAAACTTTTCATCGACACCAAAAAGGACGCCATCTTATGAACTTTTCAGCCTATTAACTTTTCAGCCTATCATCGAGTATGTTTCTTTAGATAGGTGTACGTACATAAGTGTGTAGGTGTATTCATATATGCTAGTAGGATCTGTGGATTACCACAGTATGATAATCTTATCATACAACTTTGGATATGTTTACTTAAGAGCTATAGAAAATAGTTCAATATGTAAAAAGTATAATAATCTTGATTTAGCTCTCTTTCACTATTTATTAAAAGGGGATTGTAAAATAAAAATAGGGTGGAAGCATTTAAGATATCTACATTAATTTGCCGACAAAAAGTGACAAAAGTACGACTCGGATAATATCTAAGTTGGGCCGAAATTTGCCTGATGCTTGCTCGCTAAAACATGGCGTAAATTAATAAAGAATTTAAACCGAACATAACATACGTTAAAATCATGAAACCAAACCGATATTGAATACTCTTTCTTTAGAAATATAGCAAACAACATATAAGCAGATACACGCGCACACACACACACACACACACACCATACACAACACACACCACACACACACACACACACACACACACATATATATATTATATATATATATAATATATATGTCGAATTAAACAAAAGACACATCTTCTGTTTAACAATTTTATTTGTGATTTTTCCATGTCCCGAGTACTTTCGGCACTTCGAAGTGCCATCATCAGGTGTGATGTGTTCCAGTTTTTCAAATAAAGGTACACGGTAATAAACTACTCGTTTCTCCATAAGGATCTTCAGGGTTAAATCCACTGGATTAATCAAGATATTGATTAATTGCAGTCAATTTCACGTGTGTGTGTGTGTGTGTGTGTGTGTTTTTCGCGATAAAAAAGAAAGAGCGGAAGTGGATTTAACCTTGAAGATCCTTATGGTGAAACTCGAGTAGGTTATTACCGTGTACCTTTATGTTAATAAATTTGCTCTACTACCGTATTGAGCACTTTATATTTGTTATATCGCTGCCTAATCATTGTGAAATTTGAATCAACTAACCACTGTGACCATTTTCCCCGGTAAGTCACTTTTTCCACAAATACATATATATATATATATATATATATATATATATATATAAGAATGCGTGTTAATTTTTGCCTCTCTGTGTGCCTGTATGAGTATGCATGGGTTTCATTGTGTGTATATGGCTTTTTGTGTAGTTCTTCTTACACTCTTTTATTCGTATGTCTCCACACTTGGATATAGTTCGTCATGTTCTTATTTCTTATTTTCTAATTTGTGTTCTTTTTTTAATAAAGTTGTTCATAATTAAAATTGTTTAAAATGCCAACAGGTATTCAGCAGCCTGACAATTTGCTCTGAGCGTGGACACAACACACACACACACACGCACACACACACACACCACACACACACATACACGTGCGTGCGCAACATCTTCGTTATCAATTTCTCAGCAGAAATAGACCTCCTTAACATCACAAACTTTACACACTCCCTACCACAGGCTGACACAGGCAACAGTACAGTTGCCCAGGGGAAGTCAGCAGAAACCTAATGAGCGTATAAGTAAAAATAGGTATCAATACGATTGGAAACGCCTTGATAAATGATGGGTTTTGCACGGCTTATTTCAAATCGGTAATCCTTTCCATGAAATTAGAAGACATTTTATCTATATTCCTATCTATATTTTTAATATAATCAACGATGAATGCAGGAAACTTGTTCGATTTATCTGCCCATCTAATTAGAATGGCGAAGATGGACGAGAATGTAGAGATTTTCTAAACTTGAATGCGATGAGTTCAAAAAGTATCGAAACTAAAGCTACAGAACCTTGTCTGCTGGAGCCGTAGAATACACCGACTGCTCCTTTGCAGAGGGGTAATACTACCCCCCACACACACACACACAAATAATGAGCCCACCAGTTGGCAAATAATTTTCCTACAGATCTATTAGACCAATAGAAAGAGGTGCCCATTACGAAATCGTTATCGTCGTAGCAAATTGACACAGCGGACGAGTTCAAATCAAGTGTATCATATTGTGTAGTTGAAAAATCCTTAAATAACCGAGAAATTTCACTTCCCACAGTTCATACTTGGCTTCATTGTCATCAAAGAAAATTCTTGCTTTCCTAGGCTCTTAACCTGTTACGATTTTTGTGGCTATTTTTAAGCTTCAAGAGAGAGCACTTTACAGTGGAGATCCCTTGTGTTAAGCAGAACGCGATATTTAGTGAAGAAACCTTTGGTTGTTCCTTAGTGTTGGTATGATCCTTTGGTTGGTTCTTAGTGTTAGGTATGATCCTTTGGTTGTTCCTTTGTATTGGGTTCCTCTGCGTTGAGCAAAGTCGTTGGTTGCAGAACCGTCCGTCAATGTCGAATAACGTGCAAATGAACGGCTTAGATAGTTAACTATTCATATATTTGAGCTGTTGATTGGCTGGGTTTAATCCATGTGACCACGCCGAGTCTATAAGTTTAAGTGGTGATTTCCAGCACACCTTATATACCACAATATTCCAACAGTTATTTGAAATGCAAAAAAAGCATCATTAAAGATTTGAATTCGGTTGGCTGTCTATTTCATATGATAATAACCATTACACACTGAGTGCCTCAACTACGTATATGTAATGCATATAAATTACTATAATCACTAAATTTGATTCCGATAAAATACATTTGCACTATACTGACATAGCATAGTTTTAAAAAATATATTTCTCGATATTTAAATATTTCTGAATATATGCATTTACCCAACCTCTCCCCAAAAGCAGGATGCGACAGAAGGAGTTTAACAGGTTTGAATTCAGAGTTTACCTTTCCCTACCATACCAATGTTAAAGAGCTCAGTCTGTTGAGCCATATTTACCCATAGTTTGGGGGAGAATAGTTTGATGTATAGCTTTTTTAAGTGTATTAGCGTTATCTGAATTTCAAACAGCATCGTGCAGGATTTGAACTCGGGTGGTCGTGTCTATTTTGCAAGGTGATAATTATTATATGTAGAGAGCCTCCATTATAGAATATAAAAGGTACTAATAAATTTTTATGTATCTGTATTTATCAGCTTTTCATAGAAATACCAGCAATTTCTATCGTTTATGATTTTTATATATCAGCCCCCATCAACCCCCTCCCCTCTCTCT
Source organism: Doryteuthis pealeii (assembly GCA_023376005.1). NCBI lineage: Eukaryota > Metazoa > Mollusca > Cephalopoda > Myopsida > Loliginidae > Doryteuthis > Doryteuthis pealeii. Next base: position 59,933,470 of record CM042148.1, on the reverse strand, counting down.
CTCTCTCTCTCTCTCTCTCTCTCTCTCTCTCTCTCTCTCTCTCTCTCTCCGCATCTCTCTTTCATTGGCAACATTCATGTCCATCATTACCAAATTTGATTAAATACGTTTAATATCTGCGTATAACAGATGCCCCTGATAGAGGCACAAATTTCTCTATTAGATTTGCTTTTATAAAACGTATTCTAAACCAAAGCACGCCAAAACTCTTGTAGGCGTCGATTAAGTATACACACTTACCTACATCTGTAATAATAGAAGGAGCGGGAAAAAAACGCTCCGTAAAGAATTTGGCGCGAAATTAAATAACCATTGACTTCTTTGTCATCAAAATCTGCATCGGCAGGGGAACATTCAAAGACACTCACATGACAAGGAACCAATTCTGTTGAATAGCATTGAAAATTGTTCCTGGAGACAGTCTTCTTTTTTCTACGGAGAAACCTGGCTTTTCTTTACCGGTTCCAGGAAGAAGAAGAAGAAAAATAAATAAATAAAAACAAGCCCTACCTCCCCCTCAAAAAAAGAAAAAAAAGAAAAAAGAGTTCGTCCATTATTGATGGGAAGTTTCTAAGACTCCAAGTAACGAACATTCGATATTGATTTTGAGCGGACCCTAACTCAAAGCTATTTTAAGGAACATGTCCCTGAAAGACTCTGATTCCTGCTTTTCCCAAGGGCATTAACGGAGATAGTCAGATTTGAACACGGTTGAGCAGTTTCATTTTCTGAATCTCGACACACGGCGCCAATCACCCCGCGCATGCGCGTGCTCATGCAATTTTGTCTTTTTTAAAACTTGTTCTGTTGTAATTTCTTTATTTTTTTATTTCAAGTTTTTCTTCTTTTTTCTTTTCCTTTTTTCAATTTAGTCTTTCTGTTTCTCCTTTTCTTTCTCTTCAAACTCTTTTCCTTCTGTTCATTTGTCCTTCTTTTTTCTTTTTATATAATCTTTTTCTCTTTCTTTTCCTTCTGTTTATTTACAGGCTGGTCCAAAAGTCCTGTCATCCCCTGGATACTGTTTTTACTTTCATCATTTTTTTATTTTAAAAATTAACTCAACTGGTTCACCAAAGGTAGAATGTGACACAATTTCGCATGTTCGGGGCATCTAACGAGGATTGAACTCGGTTTTCAGTAGTAATGGATCTGTAAAACTAATCTGCTAACTATTACACAACGATGGGGCATTTTTACAGAGGTAAATATATAGGAACAGACTGCAATAGATAGATAGATAGATAGATAGATAGATAGAAATAGACTGGGATATATATATATATATATATATATATATATATATATATATATATATATATATATAGATAGATAGATAGATAGATAGATAGATAGATAGATATGAATACTAATAGTACTACAATGAAAATGTGGTAGAATCATTTAATGAATGAATATATATATATATATATATATATATATATATATATATATATATATATATATATTGAGGAAAGAGATTGGAATGAATCCGACAGAATATAGTAGAAATATGGGGAATGAAAGAAACAAAACTCAGACAAAAATTTGTAGTATATTTCGCTGGAGTTTGAACTCGGCTTCATCAGCATCTTTCATAATAAATGCTGATGAAACCGAGTTCAAACTCCAGCGAAATATACAACACATTTTTGTGCACTGGTCGACGAGTCTATTTCTACAACTCTGACCATCACACCACAATATACAGCCGGGTTAGCTCAGTCGGTAGAGCGTTCGGCTAGAAACCACAAGGTTGCTAGTTCGATACCGGTCCTCGCCAACTCAGCGTATGAGTAGCACATGGATCTGTGCGGTAAAGTAAGGAGCTGATGGTAGGTGTGGCGCTCCGCCTCAGACGACAAAACAATCTCCTTGGTCTAGCGCTATTGAAAAGGGGATAGACTCCCTCGCTGACTGGCTGATACCGACTTTAGGCCACTTTACTTTTACTTATACATCTGTATGAAGTGGTCTAATGGTTAGAGTCGTAGGAAATGGACTCGTCAACGCGAGTTCAATTCCTGGACGAAGCTGTTGGAATTTCACATAGCGCTAATACCATTGGGAAAGGTATGAATCCAATTCTCCCTCCAGCTATGGATAAATAGCAGGGCAGACTGGACTCTTTAACCATGGCTAGGTAACCAGTCTAGGAGAAGGAAAACTCTGAATTCAAACCTGTTTAACTCCGCTTAAGAAATTGACCTTGTGTCGCATCCTGCTCGTGCGGAGGGGTTGGTAAATATATATACATCTGTATGAATGTGTGTTGTTTGGTCGTTTGAACATTAAATAAGAAAAGTGTAGATAAAAAAAAATTGATTTCGTTCATTCGGTCGCAACGCTAATTTCTGTAACGTAGATATCGACAATGTATTTTGTGTACCTAATCAAAGCCGTCATCATTCGATCTCTGTCATTATTTCCCGATCCATTTTCGATTGACTTGTCCAAAGCAACGGATAATTTTTAGTCGCTATTCAAGATGATTTTTCACCGATGTTATTCAGTATGTTTGACAAACTCCCTCCATGCCCCCTTGACAACAGCTAATACACGAACATTACCCAGCATCCATCAAACCACGACCCACCCGCTCGTGTTTGTGGATAGGGACTTTTTTAGTGTACTTATCAATTGATTTGCCAAATAAAAGATATCTGCTTCGGTAATAATGAATGCATAATGGAGTCGTTTTGGACTCAAACATGATTTTTCTCATTCGTTCTCATTCGTTTCAATATTATCTTTTTTTATTTCCCTTTTTCATTCATTTGTTATTTTATTTTCCTTATTGAATTTTCTTTCACTTATATCTTCGCTGAGTCTTCTATTCGTCCTTGCTGCATTTTTCCTTCTTCGTTTCTTCCTTTTCCATTAATTTGTTTTTTTTTTTTCTTTTTTTGATTTTTCTTTCCTCTGTACGTTTATTTCTTCTTCTTCTTCTTCTTCTTCTTCTTCTTCTTCTTCTTCTTCTTCTTCTTCCAGATTCTCTTTCTACACACCCTTCATCTTCTTCTTCTCCTCCCCCTTTTCCTCTTCTGTTCCTCTTTCCTTCTCCTGATTCTCCTGATACTATACAACCCCTTCTTCTTCTTCTTCTTCTTCTTCTTCTTCTTCTTCTTCTTCTTCTTCTTCCAGATTCTCTTTCTACAGACCCTTCATCTTCTTCTTCTCTCTCCCTTTCTCTTCTGTTCTCTTTCCTTCTCCTGATTCTCCTGATACTAACTTCTCTTCTTCTTCTTCTCTTCTTCTTCTTCTTCTTCTTCTTCTTCTTTCTGCATTCCCTGCATCTTCATTTTCTCCTTTATTTTCCTTTTCCTTTCTCTCCCCCATCCTTCTCCTACACCCCCTCTTTTATCATCCAACTTCTCTTTCTTCTCCTTCTCCTTTTTCTATTCCTCCTCTACTTCCTTCTCCTCATTCTCCTCATCCCCTCCCTTCTTCTTCTTCTTCTTCTTCTTCTTCTTCTTCTTCTTCTTCTTTCTTTCTTTCTTTCTTTCTTTCTTTCTTTCCTTTTCTTTTCTTTTCTTTTTATATTATATTTCTTCCTGCTACTTTTCTTTTCTTTTGTTGCTATTGTTGGTGTTGGTGGCGTTGACGTTGGAGTTCCAGTCTTCTTTTCAAAACTTTTGGGGACCGTTTATTATTATTATTATTATTATTATTATTATTATTATTATTATTATTATTATTATTATTATTATTTCATGCCTTTATCTATCTCTTCCGATAAAATTCTGACATGTTTGATTTTATTATTTTCTTCCATTTTCTCAATTCTTATATCATCTTCCCTTCGCTTTTCCTCCATCGTTTTTTTTCTCTTTATGTTTTTTATCCAATTTTTCTCTCTGAAAATTTTTTTCTCTCTCTTATTTTCATTCTGATTCCTCCCTTCTTCCTTTTCTATTTCTTCTTTCCCTATTCACATATCCTTTTTTTATTTTATAACATGACGATAATAGTTAAAGTCATGGGAAATGGACTAGTCGCTCTGAGTTCAAATCCTGGACGAGGCAATTGCATTTCACTTAGCGCTAATATCTTTGGGAAAGGTATTAATCCTACTCTCTCCAGCTATGGAAGGTAGAATCGGCTCTTTAACCTTGGTTAGGTAACCGGTCTAGGAGAAGCAAAACTCCGAATTCAAACCTGTTAAACTTCGCTTAATAAATTGACCTTGTGTCACATCCTGCTCGCGCGGAGGGGGTTGGTAAATATATATGACATCGTATGTTACATCAGGTGAGTCTCTTGGTGTAATGGCTTCTGTGCT
>CM042148.1:59911691-59924191 GCA_023376005.1 Doryteuthis pealeii | reverse complement strand
AAGAAGAATAAAACAATAGTCCGAATAATGCAGATAATACTAATCATTAAGCCTCATCTCAAAAATTCAGAGAAATAACGAAGGAGGTGTTTGGAAAAGCAGGCTCTCCGTAGCGGACTATTCATGTCTGAAGTCACCCTGGCGCAATACCGTGAAGCCAAGGGGCCCAGAAGAAAGTGGCAGCAACAAAGCACCGGCACATCAACATCTTCAGGGACAGCATTCATATGCGACATATGTGGTCGAGAATGTTTTTCGAACATTGGACTTCACAGTCACAGGAAGGCGCTGTAACTTCAGGGGCACAAGAACTATATTATACTCTTCCGAGACTGCAATGCAGATGAGATGATGATGATGTTTGGGAAATTTTTTAATGGATTCACAACACTGAAGATAAAGCTTGTCTTTTTTTTTGTTTATTGTCAAAAAAGATATTTTATTTTATTTCATGTTTTTTTTCTTTGTCACTCCATGGAATTTACATGAGTCCTGCTCGTTAAAATGCAATTTTGTTTAGAATTTAAGAATGTAAGAATACTGAGGTTAAAGAATAAAATAATAGAAGAATAAAAGAATAGTTAAAACTCACGTTCTGTAGAAACGTCCTGTTGCCGAAAAGTCGGTCTTTGCCGTAGTTGGGCATTGAATTTAAGAAGGAATCATTGGGTGAAAATGCAGTAAAGTACGTGTCTGTGCTGTTGTGATTAAACATGTCCGGCAGAACAACGGCAGCCTCGTTGATGGATCTGTTCAAAAGAAAGGGACAATGATATAAAATTAGAAAAAATTCATATTTGATAGAAATACTTGATACTATATAACAGAGACGATAAAGTAGTGTCCAATTTTTTAAAATTGGAACTAAGTAGCCAGGTGGGTTCATATTGAGGATGAGCTGTTCTCCAAGCAGTATTCCCTCTCTCCACACTGCCGCTGTGATCCAAAGGAAAGGCAAGAGGCCAATGTAGTTTGACAGCGATAGTGGCACAGGAGTTGGTGCGTCGCTTTGGATTTCAGCATTACACAAGCTAGGGACTCGGCTCCTGATTTGTATCCTGGGTTTACTAAATAAAGAATAAAGGTTGTCACTTCTTATATATATATATATATATATATATATATATATATATATATATATATATAGATATAGTAAACAATTATAGTTATTACTAAGTTTAGCTCATATATATATATATATATATATATATATATATATATATATATATATATATATATATAATTGTTTACTAAGGAACCTTAATTACTTGAGACCATATACTGTTTACAAACAAATGACTATTATTAAATAGAACTAACTAGTTAAAACCATATATTTATTAGATAGAACTACTTGAAAGATTATAATTATGTGTGTGCATATTTGCAAATTATTTGTATTAGATTACATATTTACAGTTATATACAGTATGCAGCATATTAATGATGTGACAATATGTTTCAAACAGGATCATCCTGAAGAGAACTGGACTCCCTGGCATGCACGAAATACTTGTCCAACGCAACCTGAGATGGGCTGGCCACTTAAACAGACTTAGAGATGACAGACTACCAAAGCAGATTATATACTCTCAACTGAGAGCGGGATCACCTGGAATCGGTAGCCAAAGCTCAGTTACAAAGACCACATCAAGAGAAATCTGAAGGACTTTAACATCCCCATGGGCAGTTGGCAAGACGCAACCCGAGACCGAATAAATTGGAGGAAAATGATTCACATGATGTCATCATCGGATATGATGTACAACAAGTAAAAGTAAACTAGAAGCTATGATAGTTTACTAAGGATTATTATTAATTATATTAGATATACTTCTATCATAAAACTATTTCTATGATTACTAAGGATTATTCTATTTATGAGATATACTTCTATCATAAAACTATTTGAAAATTCTATTCACCTATGATTACTAAGGATTATTATTAATTATATTAGATATACTTCTATCATAAAACTATTTGAAAAATTCTATTCACCATGATTACAAGGATTATTATTAATTATATTAGATATACTTCTATCATAAAACTATTTGAAAAATTATATTCAGAAACAAGTATAAAAAGATATAAATAAAAATGTACAATAAACGCGATCCCACAACCGCAAGTCATTAAATAACACTAGTCAGGATTATATGACGTTAAAACGAATCAATCAATGAATCAATGTATCAATGAATCAGTTCATCAGTTAAGTCCCTGTTGATGTTAAACTACTTGTCAGACCATCATAAAAAAGAAATAACACAAATTACGATCAATTATATGCATTATGCTTTGACAGTACAAAAAAGACACATTGTATGGCGATGATTTTGTAGAGTAATAGGGTTAATATACTTAGAGAATAGATATATTTCTATTCCCACTTGCAACTTACAAATGATCAAGAATATTTCTCAAGGGAGTTAACTATTGAATGATAGTTACAGTGTACTTCCCTAGATTTATTAATTGATTGAATGATTGACAATTAATTACACTTGAAAGTCTATAAATATAATTAATTATTATTAAGATTGTATAAATAGGATGTGAAAACTGGTTACGTGTTTTTAGTTGTCGATGAGATCTTCCTTTAATCATGTAATTATGTCATATTACTGAGAATAAGGATGCTATTCTTAGATCACGTCAAATATGACACACAAGGGTCAATATATATATATATATATATATATATATGGTAAAGAAAAAAGTTTTAAGATTATGTGGTTATGAGACAATTTCCACTCATAGATATTTAAATATAGCCTGAGCTTCATCAGACGCTATCTTTATTGAGAATGGACTTTTTTAACTAATTAAAATAATAAAATGGAACATCGAACTTTAAAATCAGACCTGAACTCTCTAACACTTTACCGTTGGAACAAAGTACCAGCTTAGAATCATCAATTACCTGGTAACCCACCTACGTTATATATATATATATATATATATATATGTGTGTGTGTGTGTGTGTGTGTGTGTGTGTGTGTGTGTGTGTGTGTGCGCGCGCGTGTGTGTATGTTTGTGCGTGTGAGGTATCCAAAACTTGGTAGCAAAGGATGTCTTTTTACAAAATGTATACATTAAAAGTCTGTCACTATGGTGACAGGAATCATTGCAAATGAGAAAAAAAAAACATTTTTCAGGGCCAAGTTTTTTTATGGGCAGTAATCAGTCAAATTAACAACTATGAAACTTAAATAAGTTGAATAAGTATGAAGCAAAGATAAACCAAAAAATATAATATATATATATATATATATATATATATCTTATTATAATGGAGATTGTGTGTTTTTCTGTCTGTAACCGAAACTATATTATTAATCGAGTCACAATTCACATAGTTATTTACATCATATTCTCCATGATTTTATTTATAATTAAACCTCAATTATTGATAAAATTGTTTTACATTATTATACTGTTGACCATATCTACATACTAATAACATGCAATTGTATTTATATATACAAAAAATAGCGGTTTACAGTGTGAATGGAAAGGCTAATTTGCATATTGATATTAAAAATTTGATTTTAATAAATATGTGCTCAGTATAATTGATTTCTAATTGTTTGGTTTTATCTTAATGAATATGAGCAAAAATATCACCAATAAATCTTAAAAGAAATCCATTAACAATATTAACTGTAATTCTATTCTTTACTTCCTAATTTAACTAAATAGTTAAATTATGAAAATTTACCAATGAAAGACGGGAGTGAAGAAAAAGCAAGTTTTAGTTGTTCCACTTCTGTTTCAAGTCTTTTTATCGGCATTTATTTAGTTTCATTAGCCTTTCTAAGTTAACATAATATTTTATTACATTAAAACTTAAACACTAGCACCCGAAGGTTGCATATATTTGCTAGTATATATAAATTATTAATTATCATAATATGAAAAAAAGTATTACTATTATAAAACAAAATAATCATATATTGAAAAAAAATGAAATGACTGGCTGCATGGTTCGTCTTGCTGATATGGCCAGAATGCTCTAAAGATTGAAAAGTCTAAGATACAGATTTTATAGGCATGAATAAGAAGAGATGTTAAGAATACATGATTCTTACATATTATTAAAAGATCTAGTAATTTAATTTCATTAAAAAAATACTACACATCAAATAATCCCGGGATTAAAAGTAAAAAGTTTATTGTGTGCGTTCCACTTAGAATGTACCAAATGACTTTATATATATTCCTCTAATAAGTCATTAGTCCAGAGATATAGGAAAGATCCAATGAGAACCCATGGGGGTGATACCAGTTTCTGAGCCACACTTACTGATTAGGGAAATGTGTGCATCGATGTGAATCGATGTGCTAGTAACGCACAGAACTGATTCAGCAGAAGTCACGTACTTTTATAATGATCACGGATATATATATATATATATATATATATATATATATATATATATATAATCACGAGATATATATATGCATATAATGAACACGATATATATATATATATATATATATGTGTGTGTGTGTGTGTGTGTATATTAGATATAGATATAGAGAGAGCGCATGTTCATTATATATATATATATATATATATATATATATCAATCACGGATTATTATATATATATACATATATATATATATATATTATATATATACATATATATATGTATATATATATATACATATATATATACATATATATATATATATATATATATATATATATATACAATAATCACGCGATATATATATATAGTGAACACACACACATATATATATATATATATATATATATATAATATATATATATATATATATATATAGTAATACTCTAGTTCCCTTGGTGATGGTATATCAAGTATTTTGGCAGTTAGTGTTAGTAGAGTCCTCATTATCAGTGATAGGAGCTCTTATATATACATATATATATATATATATATATATATATATATATATATATATATATATATATATATATATATATATTACACCCCTTATGAATATTTATATAACGTATTTTGTTATTACAAAATTTCAGTGTTTAGTCATAGATAATACCTAACTGTCTCCGTATTGATAATAAAATCTTAGTATCTTTTGTTTAGAAGAAAATTAACTCGATTAAAAAACATTTTTACAGGTGTACTTATTTATGGGATATACTTATTTAATAATGTAGGTGTACCTAAACTTACGAGTGCCTCAACTTACGACGAGCTCACACTAGGTAGAGATTTTTCTTTTGGTTGAGATCTAAAATTTAAGGTACGAGCGAATTTCAGATACGCTTATGTTAATAACTTCCCTGTAAAACATCGATGTTTTCAAATTTATTACGCCAAACAAAAATGTTATTTATAAAAAAGAAATAAACATTAAAACATCACAGCACAAAATTCATTGCATTTAATTTTATAATGTTTTTTTTATACAACAGAGTGCTATTTTTATTATTCAATAAAACGTAACAAAAATTAGGGGGTTGGGGGTGATTGGAACGTATTAATGGCATTTCAGTTTATTTCAATAGGGAAAATTGATTTGATATACGAGGAAATGAGTTACGAGCCGAACGAATTAAACTCGTAACTCAAGGTAACACTATTTTGATTGTAAAAGTTCCACTAGAAATATTAAAATCGTATTATTTTCGATTTAGAAGAAAATATTAAAAAATATTTAAGAAATCAAGTACTTATTTATGGGTGACTTTTTCTATCCTGGCAACACTGTAAATAGGCATTTAATTGGAATAAGCCATAATCGTATTCATTGAGCACATTTTGAAATACGAACTAACTGACAATGACTTGAGACATCAGATTTTTCTTTTTACCCTGAGGCAGATTTGGCACAGGATTATGTTCATGAATAATTCGGTGTAAAAATCATTGCCGATCAATGACTTTCGAGATAAAGTTACTCTTGTGCTAATCTTAAAGAGAAGGGGAAATCAATGGGCCAGCCAGAAAACAAAACAAAAACAAGCACCAGTCATATCATTGCAAGACTCGTTGACAGACATTACTCGCCACTAGATGCATTTCCACAAAATGACTAGATATATACGTTGGTTATTGGCTCGTTGTGTTGGTTTAGGGTATCTTTTGTTTTGGTTTGGTTTGGTTTGGTTTGTTTTACGGCATATCAATCTCAGTGGGTCATTTAATGATAAAGTTTTGAAATAAAATTTATTCTTAATGGATACTCATTTTTTTTATAAATACATTTTTTTTTATTTAACTCATAGATGGGACCCTAACAAGTACTACCACTCCGTTCGGTTTGGTTTGGTTTGGTTTGGTTTGTTTTATGGCACATCAACCTCAGTGGGTCATTTAATACTGATAAAGTTTTGAAATAAAGTCATACTTAATGGATACTCAATTTTTTAAATAAATACATTTTTTTATTTAACTCATAGATGGGACCCTAACAAGTACTACCACTCCGTTCGGTTTGGTTTGGTTTAGTTTGGTTTGTTTTACGGCATATCAACGTCAGTGGGTCATTTAATACTGATAAAGTTTTGAAATAAAGTCATTCTCAATGGATACTCAATTTTTTTTTATAAATACATTAACTCATCGATGGGACACTAACAGGTACTACCACTCCGGGTCAGAGTGGACCAGGGAGCAATGGTAATGAAGGGGTGCTCAACATTCCCCAAACCTCCAAAACTGGAACCTCACCATCAGAGAGAGTTTAACGTCATTCCCAGGTGTTAGGGCTTCACGTGACCAGCCGATTGATCGGAGGGGGCCTCTCCGACCGTCCGTCTAGCCCAAGATAGGGCCAAAGTGGAGTATTGCATGGTTGGAATTCGTGGATTAGTCCACCAAAGTTCATATCCCGAGTACTTTCGGCACTTCGAAGTGCCATCATCAGGGGTGATATATATATCCTCAGGCCATGCTTGCAGCATGGATATATCTATGAAGCATATAAAGAGTTGATCATATTTTGGTGATAGGTATACCAGGTGAATAGTATATATATATATATATATATATATATATATATATATATATAGGTGAATGGTATCAAGTATTTCCGTGATAGGATTCAATCAAATTGGAGAACTCAAACATAAAGATTTTGCGTATGTACATATAGATATCTGTGTATTCGCATGTATTTTCATATAAAGAGAATAGTATGAATAAATAGATTAAATATTTAAATAGACCTAATTCTTTTCCTTTCAGAAATCATACTTGAAGAGGTAAAATAATCGAAATAAATGTATATCTAATAAAATAATATTCTCTATCTCATATATATATATATATATTAATTGAAACTAAATATAAGAGCTTATCAACAAGGATACTATATCAGGCGAAAATACGCGGAAATATCTTCCGATACCCGATACCTCAATTAATATAGTCAACATTCAACCGGCATTAATGACATGCACGATCTCTGTGAACGCCGGGGTGTCTGCGGGCGAAATTCCAAAAGACGATGATATCATATTCTGAATTCTACCATTACGCTAGTTTAATATTTGATTCTTGCAACGTTAAGCAGATAGATAAGGCTGCTTAGTAACACCGAAAAAGAAGCCCATTCTGCAACAAGATACTATTGAAAAACCACCAAATAATGCATCAAAATTGAAGGCTTGTTCGATATAAAAGAAAATCAACTATTTAAATCACTATCGGCAGACAATAATTACTTGTGATGTTCGGCTTTTTAGGTGTTGCAGATTTCTTAAATACATTATCTGCACGTAGGTTTTCCTTGAAAGGGGTTGCGCGGGAGATGTCGTCGGCCTAACCAAAATTGGCGCCTAGCAGATTTTCATAATGTCACCAAAGCGAGGACATGTTATCAAATGCTGTCTTCGGCAGAGTGGTCTATTTGTAGTGGATGCTTTCAATACTGCTTGGCCGTTCAATAATTGTCGTCACGCCTCGAGGCTGTGCTCATGTGCAAATGTAACTTTAATTATGGCATCTTAGGAGAGCGTGTGTGCGGTGTAAAACGACATGTAGAAGGGAATGATAAGTGAGAGAAAAGAGAAATGGGTTTGGGGGTAAGAGACAAAATGGCGGAAAGAGAAGAGGAAAAGAAAGAAAAGGAATTAGGGAATTGAGGTGATGCAAAAGAAGAGAGAGATTAAAAAGAGAAGAGTGAATAAGTGAGTGAGTAAGTGAGTGAGTAAGTGAGTGAGTGAGTGAGAGAGAGAGAGAAAGAGAGTGAGAGACAAAATGGCGGAAAGAGAAGAGAAAAGAAAGAAAAGGAATTGGGAATTGAGGTGATGCAAAAGAAGAGAGAGATTAAAAAGAGAAGAGTGAATAAGTGAGTGAGTAAGTGGTGAGTGAGTGAGTGAGTGAGTGAGAGAGAGGAGAGAGAGGTGGATTGAGAGAAAGAGAGTGAGAGACAAAATGGCGGAAAAGAGAAGAAGAAAAGAAAGAAAAGGAATTAGGGAATTGAGGTGATGCAAAAGAAGAGAAAGATTAAAAAGAGAAGAGTGAATAAGTGAGTGAGAGTGAGTGAGTGAGTGAGTGAGTGAGAGAGAGAGAGAGAGAGATGGATTGAGAGAAAGAGAGAGTGAGAGACAAAATGCGGAAAGAGAAGAAGAAAAGAAAGAAAAGGAATTAGGGAATGAGGTGATGCAAAAGAAGAGAGAGATTAAAAAGAGAAGAGTGAATAAGTGAGTGAGTAAGTGAGTAAGTGAGTGAGAGTGAGTGAGTGAGAGAGAGAGAGAGAGAGGGGGGAATTGAGAGAAAGAGAGTGAGAGACAAAATGGCGGAAAAGAGAGAAGAAAAGAAAGAAAGGAATTAGGGAATTAAGTGATGCAAAAGAAGAAGAGCTGAAAAGAGAATGGAGACACCAAAACGAGAGAGATGAAAAAGAGAAGAGAATAAGTGAATAAGTAAGTGAGTGAGTGAGTGGGTGAGAGAATGAGAGAGAGGAAAGAAGAAAGAGAAAGAGAGAGAGAGGGAGAGAGAGAGACGTAAACGGTGAGAGAGGAGAGTGACGGAAATGAGAAAGAAAATAAAAAAGAGAAACAATAAGGTAGTGAGGGGACGAAGAAGATGAAAAAAGAAGAAGAAAGAGAGACAGTAAGAGAGAAATCAAAATGTGAAAGAAAAGGAAAAAGGAGAAAAAAATAAATAAAAAAGGAGAAGAAAGAGAGAGGATTACAGAGAGAGTGAGAGAGAGAGAGGTGGAGGGATGTAAATAAGAAAGGCAATGAAAAAGAGGATAGAGACACCAAAACGAGAGAGCTGAAAAAGAGAAGAGTGAATAAGTGAATAAGTAAGTGAGTGAGTGAGTGGGTGAGATAATGAGAGAGGATAGACGGTGGGAAAGAGAGAGAGAGGGAGAGAGAGAGAGAGAGACGTAAACGGTAAAGCGAAACTGAGAGAGGGGAGTGACGGAAATGAGAAAGAAGATAAAAAAGAGAAACAATAAGTTAGTGAGGGGACGAAGAAGATGAAAAAGAGAGACAGTAAGAGATAAATGAAAACTGAAAGAAGAGAAAAAAGAAATAATAAAAGGAGAAAGAGAGAGAGAGGAAGACAGAGAGAGTGAGAGAGAGGTGGGAGGGATGTAAATGAGAAAGGCAATGAAAAAGAGAAACAGTAAGGGTAGAGAGAGAGAGAGAGAGAGAGGGAGAGAGTAAAAAATAAGAGAAGACAGAGAGGGGTTAACGAAAAGGAAGATAGAAAAGACAAACAGTTTTAGTAGAGATAAAGAAACGTATACGAGAAAGAAGATTTTTTTAAAGGGACGGAAGAGAGAGAAGAGAGAGGGGATAGGAGAATGAAAAAATGAAGAAAAAGATAAACATTATGAGAAGAGAAGAGAAATAGAGAGAGCGTTAAACAAGAAAGAAGTTGAAAAGAAGATGAAGAGGAGAGGGAAATGAAAATGTTGGTTAGTTGGTTGGTTGGTTGTATTTTACGGCATGACAACCCTTGTTGGGTTATTTCATACCAAAGACGCTTTATTTTATTAATTCCTGATAGGAATTCAATTTTTTTATTATTAAAACTCAATTATTTTAAACAATTTTTAAAACTTATTTTTTCTAGTGGTACTATTTACCGATAGCTTGGACACATACAGTTTTTACAACTATTTTTTGATGGGTTAATGTGATCGACTTATACACGATTGGTAGATTTTAACGGCATGTAAAACCGTCTAGGATCCTAGAAGGATAACAGTAATAGTACTATTTACCTCATATAGGAATGAGAGGTTTCATACCTTTCCAAAGCGTATTAGTCAGAAAGAGAATGTAATAGCGCGACCGGAGTTCGAACTCACTACGATGTTGAAGTCCAGTACGTTACCCACTACGCCACAAGATGCTCACGTGTTTTTTTTCGGTTTTAACTATTTATTTATTTTATTTTATTTTACCGGCATTGATGAAATACAGTAAATGAAAAAAGACAATGAACAAATATATAAGGGTTTCATACCTTTCCAAATCGTATTAGTCCGAAAGTGAATCTAATAGAACGACTGGAGTTCTAACTCACTTACTACAATATTGAAGTCCAGCATGTTAGCCACAACGCCACAGGGACACCTATGCATTTTTTTGTTTTATCTGTTTATTTATTTATTTAATTTTATCGGCATTGATGAAATAAAGTACATGAAGAAAAAAAAACACAGTGAACAAAAAAAACAAGGCTTTTCATACTTTTCCAATGCGTATTAGTCCGAAAGTGAATCTAAAGAAGCGACTGGAGTTCGAACTCACTAATCACAATGTTGAAGTCCAGCATGTTTGCCACTAGGCCACAGGGACGCCCACGTAGTGTTTTCGGTTTTATATATTTATTTATCTATTTTACTTTCTTTTACCGACATTGATAAAATAAAGTAAAAATATAAAAATAAAAAATAAAAAATAAAAAAACAACACACACACAGAGAACAAAAATAAATAAGTCTGCGCTTGTCGATATCGAATCATGTAAGGTTAATTGTTGTTCGAGGTCCGCTTCTTATCAGTGATCGATAATCGATCGAAAAGCTGTTAATGCGAAGGAAATGACAAGCTTATTGCGATGCACTGCTGTTTGCTTTAATCAGCGAGTTCGTAGGGAACTCATTTCCCTAATGATGCACAGAGTTTAAGTTTCCTGTCTTATTTTCAATGTTAATGAAAACACCTGACACGTTTCCCGTGAATTACATTCCAGAAACGTTCTTACTTCATGATACCCAAACGCTTACCGGCCGTCCATTAAGAGGTGCGCATTTGAGTGTCTCATTTCCAGTTGAAAACCTCATAAACCACTTTCGAGCTGGACGGTGGTTAGCTTCACCTTCCCTAAAGGCTGCACAAAGTCTAATGACTGTCTTTTCAACAATATAAAATTCGGACAGTTGGTAGGCTCTTTTTAGTAAATATATACATATCTGCACGAGTAGGATGTGACGCAAAGTCAATTTCTTAAGCGGGGGTTAACAGGTTTAAAATCAGAGTTTTACTTCTCTTAGACAGGTTACTTTACAAGGTTACAAAACCGTCTATGAAGAGGTGCGCATTTGAGTGACTCATCCGAGTTGAAAACCTCATAAACTACTTTCGAGCAGTACGGTTGTTATCTTCACCTTTCTCAACGGCTGTTTTTGTGACAATTTTCAAATTCGTACAGCAGATAGGCTCTTTTAAGTAAATATTTACCAACACCTCCCAAGAGTAGGATGTGATACAAGGTCAATTTCTAGAGCGGGGTTTAACAGGTTTGGAATCAGAATTTTCCTTCTCCTAGACTGGTTGCCTAACCAAAGTTAAAGAGATCACTCTTCCCTACTATTTACCCATAGCCAGAGGAAAAATATTTGGATGCATACCTTTCCCAGGGTTATTAGCGTTATATGAAATCTATCTTCGTCCAGAATTTGCATTCCTCTCGTCGTGTCCATTTCCAAGGACTATAACCATTACACCCCGCCATAATATATAAGTAAATAAAACAATTCAAGTCGTCGGGGTGGCCTAATATCGGTACCAGCCAATCAGCAAGGGAGTCAATCCCCTTTTCAGAGTTGGCGAGGGCCGGTATCGAACCAGTAACCTTGGAATTCCTAGCCGAACGCTCTACCGACTGAGCTAAACCGGCCCTAAATAATATATAAGTAACTTATATGTCACAATGGTGATTCAAGTTGTTACTATTATACCACAATCCTCAACATCCATTGGAGTTACCAATATTGAATTCTTTGAATGGTCAAAGATCACCAATTATATATATATATACGCTTCATACTTAGTAGCATTATAAGTTCGTAATCAAATTCACAATCATGAACCTGGGAGTAATAACAATGATAGGATGATTCCACACTCCTTAGATCTCCAGGACTGAGGCCTCACCACCGGATGCAATTTATTCCCATCAACAGAGATATATAGAGAGAGATGGTGGGGGAGACAGAGATCAGGACAGGATAGATACATAGATACATAATATGAACAGACTAAGATAGATAGAAAATAGATATATAGAT
>CM042148.1:59859191-59909191 GCA_023376005.1 Doryteuthis pealeii | reverse complement strand
TTTTTCTTTCTCTTTTCTCTTCTTTCTTTCTTTCTTTTTAAACTTTTTGCTAAAGTTAATAACACAGCATTGTTCTATGAACAATGCTCGAATATCCCGATTTTGCAAGCTTTCAAGTTTACCTTCTGAAAGAACATTAGCTGGTTGAATAAATCGTTTCGTCGTAGGAAATAAAAGTGAAAACAATTCACAACGAAGTAATAACGAGAGTATTTTATTGCCTGAGCAAACTTAACTGAAGTTCTGTTTGTTTTATTCTACGTCATACCAATCCTCTTACGCTTCATTTAATGCCGAATCAAATCATTTAGCTTAACAAAAAAACTTAGGTTACTTATAGTACCTGTTTTGCTTCAGTGGTCACCCAATTAAGTATTGAACTGGTTCATCGCTGCTTAATTTCGGTAATCAAGCGAGAAACGTAATCCTTAACAAAAAGATAGACAAATACCTGAACCTAGCCAGAATACTGAAACAACTCTGGAAAAGACTAACACTGGTGTAAAAAAAAGGATAAAGGGAAAGGGCAGCGATACGTTCTCTTGTGACAATCCCGTCTACATTAGCCCTTGACTTGGTCGCCCGGTAGCCAAGGATTGCAAACTGACTTAATATACGACTCTTACAGACAGGTCGCCTTAGAGCGAATTACCGTTGAAATATCTGTCGTTATCAGTCCATGCATTACCATTACTTCTGGAGATTTGTAGAAGTGTATCTCACCTAAAGGAAGGACTCATGATGTGCAGTGGTTAATGTAATGAAGATTGTTAGTAGTAACACGTTTGTCTTCCTATTGGCAGAACAATTAACTGATTGATTCATTAACCCATCTATGCAAAGAAGAGCTTATACCATAAGCACAGTTCTCCTATGACTGCTACAGATGGATCATCATCATCATCATCATCATCATCATCATGTCACGCAATTAGCACGGATATCCATGACAATCTCTCGCCAACCCTCCCTATCATTCAATGTGCCAGAGAGGTCCTCTGTGCAGCATCCAGTATCTCCGCATAGTCGGTCAATATACGTCCTTGGTTGCCGATCCATATTAGTATGTCCATGTGTTGGCTTCCACGGTAGAACATCGCTTATGAGCTCGTCCTTGCTTCTCCAACAGTGTCCAGCATGCCTTGTCCGTCTCGATGGTTTGTGAGATGGGGACAGGTGGCCATACAGCTGCTTCCTTGTGGGGTGCTATTTCCACGACTTGTTCAAGACCTCCAGTGATAGCCGACCAACTCTGTGTGATATTAATTGAATTTCTGATATCTTTGATTTAGAAAATTAACTTTGTATAAAAGATTTTCTTAGGTGTGTTCTTATTTCTAAGTGATACTATATATAGATAAAATGCTTTTAGAAATTATTGTTTGAAACATGAGGTAATATATTCTTTTTAAATAACGTTAAAATCAATTAATCTTAGCAAAAATAATTTGCAGTTATATGATACCAAACATTACTAATAAAAATAACTTGTACATGGTTGAAAGGTTTCAATTATTCCAATCTAATACTAATAAATATATGGTTTCAAGTTATCATTTCTATTTAAGTAATTGTCATTTATTTGCACTTAGTTACGTATATACTATATAATATAATAGGGCGTCCCATCGACGTGTAATGGTAAGTAAGCTAGTCTCGCAAATCTATTCATACTGAATAGCAACTATGTATGTCCCATACCAGCAACCTTGAGTAACATTCTACCTGTGGCGAAAGGGTTGGGTAAATACCTACACTTAGTCCAAATGCTAAATGCTAAAACCTCAATTTAATTGGGTGACCACTAAAGCAACGGGAGGAAGAATGACTTGATTTGGTATTAAATTACCCGAATGGGTTTATATGCTAAAAAACAACCAAAGCTTTTTGAAACTGAAGACATGTGCATAGAATAAAACGTATGGTATGAAAATTATGGGAATCTAGCTCAAACAATGTTAGCTATATCAAAATATCTCATACTCTCTTCCATATTGGGCGCTTCCTGTGGTGTAACTGTTAGTGTCTTAGGTTGATATACCAATATTAGGAACAGATTGCGAGAGAGAGAGTCAAATGAATCTGTACTGTTAGTACGCTCACGATGATGATGATGTTGAAAAATGATTATATTCCTGGTATCTTTGATTTAGAAAATTTTATTTTTATAAGCCAATTGTTAGGCTCACAAATTTCCGTTTAAAATTTACCATGATTCCGTTTGCATTTTTTGGTAACTTTTTTTTTTTCATTTTCCCTTTTGAGAATTTCCATTTTTCGATTTTCATAGTACAAGGTGTGTCAAAAAAGTATCGAGATTTTTGTACTTTTTGACACACCTTGTATTCTGAAAAAAAAGAAGTTCCATTCATTCTTTGTTTATATCTTCATAAATACAGCTTTAAACTGGGTACTTTTATAAAATGTGTGTCAACACCTTTTATTCTGAAAAAAAATGAATGGAACGGTATTTTTAAGAATTCACGGTGTGTCAAAAAGTACCAACAAATAATCGATACTTTTTTGATACACCTTGTATGTGTGTATGAGCGGGTACAAGGAATTTTTTTAGCGTCAAGGAGCGCTAGCCTGTGACATTCTAGGAACTACTGATTTAAAAAATGAGGGAATATATTTCCCTTGAATTTAAAATAGGTATATCTGGACAGCATCTTTTTGTTGAAACAAATTTGATTAAGAATAATAGATCCGTTATTGTTTTGTAGTTCTTTTTTTCTTTTTACTTTTTTCTTTCAATTTTTCTAACATTTTTTTTATCATCATCTTGAAAGGCGTTAATCAGTTGTCCAAAAGTGTTATTACTGGTAACATTCGGTTTTTTTCCGAACCATTATCAAGGCTGTTTATATTTGTTTAAACAATCATTATCAAAACTGTTTATTATTATACCTTGAATTTAGCATATAATCTTTTCAACACCGGATTCCGCCTACTCCGAATACTCTAAATAATACAACTAATCACGATGCTTTTAAACAAGTAAAAATATCCACCCAACACAAATCTATAAATATTAGCATTCACTTTCATCTGTAACAAAAGACAGAAGGCTACTTGTATCAATATCAGCCTCTCCAGCCCAGTGCGAAAGGCATTATTGATTTCCTCGCCATCGATACGGCGACGAAGTTCGTGCATCTCTGAGCACCTGTTCGTTGACGCTGATAGCGAACGGACGGCTTCGATTCAGGTCTCCACGCCAACTCTGATTAGCTCCTCTTCTTGCACGCCTTACTCGTTGATTTGGCGTTGACTACGATGTCTATGTAACCAGCTGCAAACACCAGAAAATGGGCGTAAGCAACGAAAGGGAAAAGGTGTTGTTATTCTTCGCATGGCCGCTGGCTTGCCGGCTAAAGAAACGATATTGAAATGACATTATCAAATTAGAAAAGATTAATTCTTATAAATCAATATATGGGCTGCCATGTTGATGACCAAATTCAGCCATTTTTGCCAGAAAATCCCGTTTTTATTCTGTTCAATTCTTCTGTCCAACGAAGCCATAGAACAATGAATTTGCCAACGAGATGGACATGGAAATAGCACTGAATTCGTGATTAGTAGGACTTTAATCAAACTCCTAAACTGACATAAACGCACGCAAACCCCGCTCTTCCCCCCCTCTCCTCTCTCTCTCTCTCTCTCTCTCTCTCTCTCTCTCTCTCTCTCTCTCTCTCTCTCTCTCTATCTATCTATCTATCTGTACATCCATGTCTATTCTGGGACCCCATACACTTCATAAAACATCCTGCTTCTCTCTCTCTCTCTCTCTCTCTCTCTCTCTCTCTCTCTCTCTCTCTCTCTCTCTCTCTCTCCTTCCCTCCTTTTCTCTCTCGCCCTCTCTCTCTCTCACTCACTCTCTACTCTCTCTTTCTCTCTCCGTACATATATGCTGTGGTTTAACAATACCCCCATGTCCTTCATTAAACATCCCCCCTCTCTCTCTCTCTCTCTCTCTCTCTCTCTCTCTCTCTCTCTCTCTCTCTCTCTCTCCTTCCTTACATCCATATTTATTCTGGGTCTTATCACGATCCCTATATCCTTCATAAAACATAGTACTCTCTCTCTCTCTCTCTCTCTCTCTCTCTCTCTCTCTCTCTCTCTCTCTCTCTCTCTCTCTCTTTGTGCACATTCATATCTATTCTGGGCTTTAACAAGACCCCCATGCCCTTAATTAACCCTCTCTCTCTCTCTCTCTCTCTCCTCCTCTCTCTCTCTCTCTCTCTCTCTCCTCCTTCCTTTCTTACATCCATATTTATTCTGGGGCTTATCACGACCCCAATACCCTTTATAAAGTATCCTCCCTTTCTCTCTTCGCCTCTTCTATTTTTTCCAGGGAGGTGTCTTATCTTTATAAGATATTCCTATTCGCTGCGCCTTTCAGCTAGCCGACCCCCTCGCGTTATCTTGACACTCACAAAAGGCAGATCCCAAACACAATGAATTAAATCCTGTGCACCTGCTGTCCCTTCCTTGCTTGTCGTCTCCCACTGAGGCAAGGTAAGCATTTCTCCGGCGAAGATCGGCTGTTGTACTAGACATTTCGGCATTGGTCAGATTTCTTGTGGCTTCTGATTCAGCAACGCCAATGCAAGACATCTTACAAGTGCACCTTTCAATGCTTCGTTTCTAGTCAATTAAGTCACACCAACAAGAAAATAAATACATTGACAGAATATTCAACGTCACGTCTTTTTTGGGATTCTTCTTCTTCTTCTTCTTCTTCTTCTTCTTCTTCTTCTTCTTCTTCTTCTTTCTTCTTCTTTGCTTCTCTTCTTCTTCTTTGCATTCTTCTTCTTTCTTCTTCTTTTCTTCTTCTTGCATTCTTCTTTGCATTCTTCTTCGTCTTCTTCTTCTTCTTCTTCTTCTTCTTCTTCTGCTTTGCATTCTTCTTCTTATTATTCTTCTTTGCATTCTTCTTCTTTGTATTCTTCTTTTTCTTCTTCTTTTTCTTCTTCTTTGCATTCTTCTTCGACTTCTTCTTCTTCTTCTTTGCATTCTTCTTCTTCTTTGCATCTTCTCTCTGCATTCTTCTTCTTCTTCTTCTTCTTCTTCTTCTTCTTGCATTCTTCTTCCTCTTTCTTCCTTCTTCTTCTTTTCTTCTTCTTCTTCTTCTTCTGCTTTGCATTCTTCTTTTTCTTCTTCTTCTTCTTCTTCTTCTTCTTCTTCTGCTTTGCATTCTTCTTCTTCTTCTTCTTTGCATTCCCCTCATTTCTTCTTCTTCTTCTTCGTCTTCTTCTTCTTCTTCTTCGTCTTCTTCTTCTTCTTCTTCTTCTTCTTCTTCTTCTTCTTCTTCTTCTTCCATTGTGTAAGTAATTCTGACTTTTTGATTTTTTCTTAGTTTCTGAGGCTTAGCAACCAAGAAGTACTCTTCCTACGCTTCTCCAACCTTCCAGAATATATATATATATATATATATATATATATATATATATATAGAGAGAGAGAGAGAGAGAGAGAGAGAGAGAGAGAGAGAGAGAGACAAAGAGAGAGAGAGAGAGAGAGAGATGGGTTTATATAGATATACAGGAAAGTAAAGTGTTCTATTACAAGTGTAAGAGCTATATTTATTTGTTATGAGATACTATAGAATTAGAAAGTGTTTGTTACCAAGGCAATTTATCCTGATGATAAGCAGCTTATACGCAGTTTTGAAACTAATGGAAAGAAATGTATTTTCATTATATGGTATCTCATAAACACACACACACACACACACACACACACACACACACACACACACATATATATATATATATATATGTGTGTGTGTGTGTGTGTGTGTGTGTGTGTGTGTGTGTGTGTTTGTTTATATATAGAGAGAGTTTTCATATATATATATATATATATATATATATATATATATATATATACATATTACTTATTGTAGCGTGGGTATTTATATACCACAAGAAGCCTACGTAGGGAAATGTCATTCAATTCCAGGAACTGTACAATGATATCACAAGGTGATAGCCATTTATTATCTATGCCATTTATCATCTGTTTTCCATAGATAATAAATTGCTATTGTTTAAAATAAATACCTGAACAAAAGAAATATAAGAAAGCAGAAAAAAACACAAATACATAAAAACATAAAAACATAAAAACATAGTTAAGAATTCGTATTGTGTGATCATCATCTACACCAATGTAAGCAGACTCCCTGATTGTGGGGCTTAGAATAACCTAACTATGACTACTGTAGGGGGGTAAGACAATAACTAAAAAAGGGGGTATTCTGAGTATCTGTAGGGTAAACTCCCTTTCTGCAGCTCTGAAGAGTGTGAAGTACCCCTTCATGTTCATTAGCTTCCAAGTCCACTCTAACCCAGAGTGCTTGTATCTGTTAGGTTCCCATCTATACGGCAAATAGTTCTGTATAAAATTATTTGTATTAGATACAAATACTTGAAACCATATAACCATTTGCAAAAAATGAAGGAATTTCATAAAAATATAATTCGAAATACACCTGATTAATCAGCACAAGGAAGGGCCGTCAGTTATGTTATTAACTGGTTTCATAGGGAGGTTTCGGTTCTTCCAACATAATACCCCCCCTCATAACCATTTGCCAAAAAATCAAGGAATTTCATAAAAATATAGAAATGACTATAAAATATAAGTAATTTCCTAACATTTTGGCATAGATTAATCCTGGACGAGTTGACATGCCTTTAAAATTTATCAATCGTGTATAAGTCGGTTATCTTAGGCCATCAAAAATGCTGTATGAAACTGTTATTTCTCCAAGCTATGGGTTAAAGAGTATCATTATTGTTCTTAATAAGTCATTGCGCCCCGATTACGCATTGGTTACACAAGACTAACGAACTCCTATATACTCAAACAAGAACAAGAACCACAGTGTAAAACATGTCAAACACCTTTGACTATTAAACACTTATTCATGGAATGTAGGCTTTTTGCTCATATCAGAAACCATTATTTTAATGCAAACAATATCAAAGATCTATTTGAAAATGTCAACATGGAGGACATTCTGTCCCTTTTTAGGGAAATGAAATTACACCATAGAATATAGACATGAACTTAATCAATACATACAACATAATCCCCAATGGTGCTGACACATTGTTAAAACAAATTACTAAAAAGTATAAATATAGATACACAACATATATTACTTCCTAGCCGTTAGGCATGACATAACCCCAGACGGGTTGATGTCGTTAAAATCAATAAACCAACCAATGATTGCTTTGGCATTAAATAACCCACGAAGGTTGATATGCCATTAAACAGAGAAACCAAACCATAAGTACCATGTTTGTGTGCCTATTTTTGAAATTCTACGAAACTGACACATTTCACATGGGCCGGTGGATTCGATGTACAAAGAAAAAAAATAAGAATAAAATGTTTCCTCAATTATTACTTCACAGAAACGCAATAAATTTTACCAAAAATAACTTGCAAGTGTTTCTTCAATTAAGAATAATTATGTTATTTAGCAGCTTATTTTTTTTACCAAAATGTTTCTAAGAATAATTACATAACCATCACTGGGAAATCATATAAGTATTCTCATGGATTTTTTTTGATTTTTTTACTACAGGTGATGACAACAGTTGCCTATTCTTTACTACGGGTATCCAAACAAACATAAAATCTATCGGATTTTATATATTTAGGCATCCCTTGTTGATCTCGATTAAGAAAGGACGTGTTTTTCATTTACACCGTCAATATCCGGTTGTTTCAACAGACGATTTTTAGATTTTTTTAAAATTGTAAAACTAACCCCTACCCTAACCCTTAACTCTAACCCCTAACAAACAACCAGTGTAAATGACGGTGTAAATGAAAAACATGTCCTTTCTTAACCGAGATCAAAAAGGGGTGCCTAAAGGTAATATGGTCCAATCTATCCATACATATATAAAGGACAGCTGTGTGTATGTATGTCCGGAGGAAACTACGAAAATAAAACAATAAATAAATATAGGTACACATTTACTATCACCAGATCTTGCTTTCTGTTGTGATGTTAGTTCAACAGTAAAAAAAGAAGTCAAGTCGAGGTAGGGTAAAAAGAGACAAGTGTATTTACAATAAGGTAAGAGAACGGCTAGCTTGTCGCTAAACAGTAAAAGTACGG
Source organism: Doryteuthis pealeii (assembly GCA_023376005.1). Lineage (NCBI taxonomy): Eukaryota > Metazoa > Mollusca > Cephalopoda > Myopsida > Loliginidae > Doryteuthis > Doryteuthis pealeii. Next base: position 59,901,039 of record CM042148.1, on the reverse strand, counting down.
TAACAGTACGGAAACAGTACAACCTTTTCACTCGGTGTCTCACTATTTATAGTGAGAACCGGTGTATATTCTCCACTGTAGGAACGGCCGGTACAACACTTTCTGAACAAAAATAATGAAGATTTGATTTATATTCGTGGAGATAATTAAAAAATAAAATTTAAATAATAACAGCGCGAATTTTTTTTTTTTTTTTTGGCCTATAATATTTTAAATAGTAGACATAGTTTTTTTTTTTAGAGTAGCTGGATCAATGCAAGGTCTTTTTTTACGCAGGGATTTTAATGGGGCATCCTGCGAGGATTTATCCTGGTGCGGGTTCTACATAAAACTGTGTCACCAAAATAACTGCTTCTTCCCGCCTCAAATGTTAGAGTTCATTCTCTGGGTTGAATAGATAAAGGATGAGTTTTAAAAATATGTTAAAACACTGAATATCCAACAAGAACAAATTAAACAAAATGTCTTCGGCATGAAATAACCCAAGGGTCGACATGCCATTGAATAAACCAACCAACCAACCAACCAACCAGCCAACCAACCAATCAACCATATTTTCTCGATAACATAAAAAATAAGAGTAATTAATATAACAGCAGATAATTATTATTAAGGAATCTCTTATTTTTCTCTGTTAAGATATCATTAGCATTTAATAACAACATTCCAGTTAGTCTTAAGGGTAAAAATGATAAAATGATAATTTTGAAATATTTGAAAACATTCACTAATGGGCGCTACTCAAGTAGTGTGCCTTGAGCACGCATAGTTTAGTGAAGCCCATTTCTCTCCCAAACTCCAACGGGTGTGAATTCAGATTTTTCCTTCTCCTATATAGGTTTCCATGTCAAGGCAAAAAACCCAGTGCATATATCCATAGCTGTGAGGGAGAATCTTTCCGAATGGTATTAACGCATGGGAAATGCAAACATCCTTGTTCAGGACTTGAATTTAAGAAGCCGTGTCAACTTTCTACGTCAATAACCGTTGCATCTCCAAACTTAAAACCTTAAAAAGTTGATAAAAAAATTGAGAATTAGAATTATATTTTTCTCTATCATAAAATTATTATATATTTACCAAGTATGCATTTAACAACACTTCCGCACAAGGAGGATGTGACACATGGTGAATTTTTAATCATGACTTAACAGGTTTGAATTCAGAGTTTTCCTTCTCCTAGAGTGTTTTTCTTTTCAGCAAAAAAAATAACAAAGACACATATAATTCCTTTGGGAATTGTATTTTAAAATATGCAAATTTTACTCAGTGTCAAACTGCGTTTGTCCCTGATATCATAATGTCAGAGATTATTTTTGTTAAATAGAACATTTCTACTCCGTGTTTTATAAACAAAATTCCTTTAACAATTAAATGCAATAAGAAGTGAAAGTTTCATAAAATTACTCCAATGACTTTGGATTTTGCAAAGCGGGTGTAGCAAGCGTCCAAATTCGATTTCTATTGATTTTTCTATGGATTTTTCATATAATTTTAAACAAAAACAATCATTACGCCACGAGCACCTTGTCGCGTAATGGCTATTGTCATATGAATTGGACTCTGCTAGCCGTTCAAATCCAGCAGCAACCTGCCTGCATATCAAATAGCACTAATACCCGCCCCAGAAAGATATAAATTCAACTATTCTCCTTCCATCTATGGGTAAATTGTAGGGCACATTGGGTTCTTTAAATTTGGTATGTTAACCTGTTTAGGAGACAGAAAATTAAGGAATCGTTGATAACAATAATCCAGGAAAATCATCCCTTCATATGTGTGTCTAAGCCATTGTATCTTCATTAAAAATGTGTTGCAATAATAAAAAATGATTCATATTTTTAGCTGAATGTTCAGTCTAATATTATATATATATATATATATATATATATATATATATATATATATATAATATATATTATATTTTGGTTTGAAGGCGATTACAATGCGTATATTCGTATAAAATTCGATAATTTTATAGAAAAATAATCATAACAAGCAAACATCGGCAATATATACTTTATCATTAATATTTCTAAAAAAAAGATCCAAAATCTTATATATATATATATATATATATTATATATATATATATATATATATATATCCTTGTTCAAATTATTTAAAACAACCACTTTAGTTACCTTTCATAAGGTCATTTTTAGACCCACTGGAGTAGCAAGGCGGAATCGATTTTTATTTTTCCTCAGATTAGTTCATTTGCAGTGGTGTGCAGTAATATGAATCTATTTTCGGGGTGTATGATGAAATTTGTTTGGTCTTGAAAAATATAGCATAATCCGTGATTGCATAAAATTCTTTCCCAGATACTATTGTTTCGACTGTCGATTAATTGTTCTACGATGAACGTTACTCCAACGAAATGTACGCATATTGTAAGGCTTCAGGAACACATTGACAAGCCTTACAGAGAGATTGTGGATATTATGATAATAACAGAATTATTCGTTTTCTTTCAATTAATTTGCCCAAATGTATATATATATATATATATATATATATATATATATAATATATAAAGGTAGGGTGGATATATATATATATATATATATATATATATATATAAAGAGGGAGTGACTTAACGGAGAATATAAAATATCAAGTAAGTCCGACACTTTGACAGTCGATAAATAATGAACCTAATAAGTCGGGGTTATAAATTATATAAGAATGCTCAATACGTTTGTATTTGCAGGTTAGTAAAATGGTATAGTCAGATAGCCTACCCGGGTTTCACCACGTTCGGATCTCAGGGTTACATATAAACCTGATTACCTCTTTACATATATAAATATATATATATATATATTATATATATATATATATATATGTGTGTGTGTGGTGTGTGTGTGTGTGTGAATAGTCAGCAATTCTTTTTATTTCTATGGTTTTAAGTTATGAATACATATTTGCATGCGATTTAAATGGATTTTTCTTTACGCTTGTCAAGTCTCCTAAGTCCGTGAGATTGAGTGATCCACGATGTAAACCTCGACTCTGTCTTTCGGATTCGCGCACGCATTTCTGGCCTTTCCCGACCTTTTCGAATGGGATTGGCGTGATCCATTTCCTTCAGCCGGGCTCTTGTCTTCCGGCGAAGCGCGACAAATCCCGCACGGGGAGAAGCTGAGAAAAACCCCCCACGGCACTGGTCACAGGGATAAGAAACTATTTTTAGCCTTGTCCGCGCGCACGTGCATAACCCTAAAACCCACGCACCCCACCCCCTCACTGTTTCGCATACTGCAACCCGGGCTAGATGGTTAAATAGAATTACGAACCTTCCCGATAGATTTCTAAAAAATCGGTGGACGATAATCTAGCCTTCCGTGCGTTAGAGAGCTTCTTCTGCTGCACAACTATTCATCACTAATCTCTTTATACATAGCATTTTACTTGGCTTAAGACTGGCACAAGGCCAGTATTATAGAGCACCCGGTGAGAGTGACTATTCGACTATGCTAGGCGCTCCCTGGTCTCCATATATATTAAGTACAGTAGGTGTTTACCACTCATCCCACTAGGACATTTTTATGTGAGCCCACCCACGAGCCGAAGCTTATAGGTGGTAGATGCAAAAAAGCATTGATCCCGACGTCATTCCTCCCTTCAGGGGGGGGGGATTACGCACTGGGCAATAAATCCAACCCTGCCCCTTTAAATCAAGGGAGCAGGTATTGTCTGGCAGGGATAGCCCCCCCCCCCTGGGATCAATGCTGTTAATTACTTTATCGGTCCAGCGGCCGAAGCTCGCTCGCTCGACTCCCGGCTGTGCCAGGCAAGTAAAATAAAATACAATAGGAGGCGCTCAATGTGTAATGGTTATCGTTGCAAAAATGTACACGGTAATCCGAGGTCAAATTATGAACGAGGCTGTATGCACATCCCATTGGGAAAGGTAGGTATTTGCCCAACCCGTTGACTACGGGTAGGATGTGACACAAGGTCACATATCCCCTAATATAGTAATGGAAGCGCGTTGTGTAATGGTTAAAGTCATGGGAAATGGACTCGTCACCGAGTTCAAATCCTGGATGTGGTAATTAGTAATGCGGTAATTTCACTTAGCGCTAATACCATTGGAAAAGGTATGAATGCTACTCTCCCTCCAGCTATGTTATAAATAGTAGGACAGACTGGGCTCTTTAACCTTGGTTAGGCAACCGGTCTAGGAGAAGGAAAATTGCACCTGTTGAACTCCGCTTAAGAAATTGACCTTGTGTCACATCCTGCTCTTGTGGAGGGTATGGTATATATATATATATATATATATATATATATATATAGTAATTTACTAGACCTAGCTTTACACAAGGCCATTATTATAGAGCTCTCAGCAAGAGTCGAAGTCACTAGCAATTGTTTTCTAGTTAAGGCTGATAATCATTCGACCATATTAGGTACCGCCCCATGTCTTTCCTATAAATAAAGTACAATTGGAGGCGCTCGTCGGATAATGGTTATCCTCGTAGAAAATGGACACGGTGACCCGATGTCAAATCCTGTACGAGGCTCTTTGCCAAACAAGCTCCTTTGTATCGTGCTAGTAAAAAGGGGATAGACACCCTCGCTGTCAGGCTGATACCGACTTTATGAATTCAACCCTACATTCAATCCTGTTAAGCTCGGATTATAAACTTTAACTCTCTCCTTCAAGTCATTCATGGCGAGTCTCTCTTAGACAAATCGATTACTCTACGATTGATCGATTTTTTATTTAGTTATCGATTTTATTCGTGAAAAAGAAAATCTTCCGCATGGCTCGGCATTCGATAAAGAATAAAATTTGTTTTTTATGGATCAGTGGAAGGGGTGACAAAATTGAAAAAAGTTTAGTGGGTGTATTCGAATTAAAAATGGATGAATCTGAAATCCGAAGAAAAACAAACAACTTCCCGACCCCATCCCACCCTCAATTAAGTACAAACCTAGAAAATCAATTAAATTTGTCCCTTGAGTGTCCATTTAGTAATAGGTTTATTTTAACAGCAACAAATGAGCTCGGTCCCTGGCACTTTTTTTCTTTCCAGTTTAGTCTTTCATCTTTTCTTTTTTTTTCTTTTTCTTTAATTCTTTCTTTCTTTCTTTCTTTCTTTCTTTCAAATTTATCAATATTCCTTTTTTTCATTCCTTCGTTCGTTCGTTCGTTCGTTCGTTTCTTTCTTTCTTTTCCATTTATAATATTGCTTTCAGCTATTCTTTCCTTCCTTCCTTCCTTGCTTCGTTTCTTCTTTTTTTCTTTCATTCTTTTCCTTCATTTATTTGATTATTTACGACTGCATCGCCTTTTTTCTACTCCGCCACGATCGCATCCTCCCTGCCTTTTTTCTTTCAGCTTCTTTGTTTTTTGTTTTGTTTTGTTTTCGTTTTATTTTGTTAGCACGCCCTATTTCTGTTTTTGTCTTTTTTTGTTTCTTTTTTTAAATTTTTTCACATTTTTTGCTCATACATTAAAGGTTTTTCATTTGTCTATAGATGTCTTTATTTCTCTTTTACTTCCTCCCCTCTCATCCTACTCATCCTCCGACTCCTCCTACTCCTACACATTGTTGTTGTTGTTTTTCTTCTTCTTCTTCTTCTTCTTCTTCTTCTTCTTCTTCTTCTTACTTCTCCTCCTCCTCCTCCTCCTTTTTCTTCTTCTTTTTCTCCTTCTTCTTCTATGAGGGAGGAGTCCTTGTAACTTAGTGGCTAACATGCTGGCATTCGACATCTTAGTAAGCGAGTCCGATTACGTTCACTTTAGGACTAATACCCTTGGGAAAGATATAAATACCCCCCCCAGCTATCGGCTAATAGTACCACTACTGTGCTTCTTTAGCATTCAATAACCCACGATGGTTTATATGCTATTAAATAAAAAAACCAAACCGAACCTCTAACCCTCTACTTATTTTCTTTCTTTCTTTCTTTCCATTTTTCACTTCTTCTCTTTCCTTTATTCCTTCTTTTCTGTAACGCCCTCCTCCCATTTTCTTCCCCTTATATCTCTGCTTAGATCTTCTTCTTCTTCTTCTTCTTCTTCTTCTTCTTCTTCTTCTTCTTCTCATCCCCCTTCTTCTTCTCTTTTCCTCTATTCCTCCTTCTCCTCATCCTCCTTCTTCTTCTCTCCTCCCCCTTCTCTTTCTTTCCCTCCTCATCCTCCTTCTCCTCATCCTCCTCTTCTTCTTCTTCCCCTTCTTCTCTTTTCTCCTCCCTCCTCCTCCCACTTCTTCTTCTCCTCCCTCCCCCTTCTTCTTCTTCTGTTCCTTCTGTTCCCCCTTCTCCTCATAATCCTCCTTCTTCTCCTCCTCTTTCTTTTCCTTCTACTTCTCATCCTCCCCTTCTTCTTCTTTTCCTCATCCTCCTCCTCCTCCACCTTCTCCTTCTCCTCCTCCTCCTCCTCCTTCTTCTTCTTCTTCTCTACAGTTTTTTCCTTCTTCTTCTTCATTGTTTTCTTTCTCATCTTCTTCCCGCCTCCCCTTCTCCTCCCACCTCATCTATTCGCTTTCCCTTCATTCTCCCTTTAGACTCGCCCTTACAACCCACATTATACCCCCCCCCTTATTTTGGTTTGCCTTTTCTTTTGCACTTACCCCCACACCAACCGTCTCGTGAGTTTATTTAATTAACGTCATCATTGTTATAGAGAAAATAATTTTACACAAAATTTTAAAGCAAGCGAACGAAGGTTGGGGGCTTGGGGTTTTTTTTTAGTGTTGTTTTTTTTTTTTTTTTAAAGCAATTTTTCAAAATTCCATCAAGAAGAAATGATTGGCATGGACGTTTCAGTCTTGTCATTCCGGCTCCTCATTTCCCTAAATGAATTTTCCAAGATTTTTTTGTTTCTACTTGATTTTTAGAATCCTTTTGGGGAAATACCGCAATCAAAACTGAATTATTTTACGAGCACGCTTTGATTATTTGGGATATATATATATATATATATATATATATATATATATATATATATATATATCACAGACGCATGTTCATATAAATTCCAATCCTCTCCTGTCAAAACTGGTTTATAACTTTTCCTCTATCAATCTATCTATATCTATCTATCTATCTATATGTGTGTGAGCGCGCGCATGTGTGTGTTGAACTCATCTATCTATCTAAAAATGTTAATATAACAAAACAACTAACCAATTTATCTATCTATCTATCTTTCTCTCTCTCTCTCTCTCTCTAACCTCTCTCTGTCTTTATAGATATGTATATATATATATGTATATATATATATTATATATATATATAATATATATATATATATATAATTCCAATCCTTTCCCTATTAAAATATGTTTATAATTTTAAATCTATATATATATGCGTTTATATCTCTCTATATTTTATTTATCAATCTATTTACTCTCTCTCTTCTCTCCTCTCTCTCTCTCTCTCTCTCTCTCTCTCTCTCTCTCTCTCTCTCTCTCTCTCTCTGTATACAACTAACTATATATCTCTGTCTCTATATTACGCTTAAGTCCCGCTCAATGCACTTGCCTCCGCTTTTTCACCGAAGCAGCAATGAGCCCATTCAATACTTAATTGGGTGGCTACTTAAGCAACAGCAGGTACTGTAAGAAAACTGGACTCGAAAGACGATTGAAATACCGTAAAACAAAACAACAAATAAAATATCTATCTATCTATCTATCGACACATAAAGCATACATAAAAGAAAATGAATTAACAGAATAAAGAAAAAAAATGGGTTGAAAAGAAGAAAGAAAAAAAGAAGAAATTGAAGGAAGAAAAAGAAAAAGAAAGAAGAAAATTAATTAAAAAGAAGAAAGAAATTGAAGGAAAAAATAAAAAGGGAAGAAAATGAGTTAAAGAATGAAAGAAAATGGGTCGAAAGAGAGGAGAGAAAATGGATAAAGAATTTAAGAAAATTGGTTAAAAAGAAGAGATATAAAAAAGGAAAGAAAAAACAAAGATAAAATGAACAAAAAAAGATAGAAGCAGCAAAGGTTCCGAGTTCGATACCGGCTCTCGCCAACTCAGCGCATGAGTAGCACAGGGATATGTGCGGTAAAGGGTGGTGCTGATGGTAGGTGTGACGTTCCACCTCACACGCTAAAATAATCTTGATCTAGCGCTAGTGAAAAGATGATAGACTCCCCCGCTGTCTGGTTGATACCGACTGTAGGCTACCCCGTCGATTTTACTTTTTCACTTAACCCATAGATTGGACCCTAAAAGGTATTACCACTCCGGGTCAGAGTGGACCTGGAGTTAATGGTGATAAAGGGGTACACCATGTTTCCCAGAGTTCCAGAATTGGAACTTTACCATTATATGCAGTTTAATGACATACACAGGGCACTAAAACACCTTCTAGCACATTTATGATAAATGGGTTGGGGGCTTGCCATAAAATCAAAAGGGTCGGGACAATTATGTAGGTGTTAGGGCTTGACGTGACTAGTCATGTACTGCTCAGCCACCAGGTTTTGTCCTTAAGCCTCATGTGTAACCACCCACAATCAATAGGTAACCCCATTGGGGGAACGGTGTCATATCCTTCTACAGAGGTACAGTCGGTGTATTTTACAACCACACCGACAGGGGCAGAGAGAATATTGGAGAGTTAGCGAGTGTGGGTGAAAGGCAAGCGTACAAAGATCAATATATATATTTACCAACCCCTCCACACGTGCAGGATATGACACAAGGTCGATTCCTTAAACGGAGTTCAACAGGTTTGAATTCAGAGTTTTCCTTCTTCATATATATATATATATATATTGGTTGCCTAACCAAGGTTAAAGAGCCCAGTCTGCCCTACTATTTATCCATAGCTGGAGGGAGAGTAAGATTCATACATTTCCCAAGGATAATAGCGCTGAGCGAAATGTAATTACCACATCCAGGATTTGAACTCGGGGTGACGAGTCTATTTCCCATGACTTTAACCATTACACCACGCGCTTCCACAAAGATCAATATAGAGCTACGTATTGAACCTTTCCTTTTTTTCTTGTTTTCTCTTTCATTTTAGACAAAAGAAGGAAAAATGAAAATAAACAGAACAAGCTGAATGAAATATATATGAATAGGCTGAGTCAGAACAATTTAAAACAATAATTTCCCCTATAAAATACCTGCGAATGTCCACCTAAAATCCTATTTTCCCTGACAAATTAAGTCTTTGTTGCTGCAGAAATGCTACGCAAGCACCGGGACGAGTAAATATCTAGGAAAAGAACAGTTAAGTACACTTAAATACTTACGTTCACACCGAAACGAATATATTTGCATATACACTATACATAATTGCAGAAAACACATTCAAAGGGAAAGTGAGGAGTACGAGAGGAAGAGTAAAGAGAGCCGAACGAAAGGGAGAGCAAGAGTGAAAGGGAGAGCAAGAGTGATAAGGAAAAGGAGAGCAAGTGCGAGAGGTGGGCAAGTGCGAGAGGGCAAACTAAAGTAGTTACAGAGAGAGAGCAAAAAGAGGATGAGGGCGTGACAGAGAGGGAAAGCAATAGTCAGAGGGAGAGTAAGAGAGGGGAGAGCAAGAACGAAAAAGAGAGCAAGAGTGAGAGCGAGTAGGAAAGCAAGGGGAAAAGCAAGAACCAGGGGAAGAGCAAGTGCAGGTAGAACGAAAAGGAGAATGAGCAGGAGAGCAAGAGGGAGAGCAAGAGCCACGGGGAGAGCAAGAGTCGGGTGAGCAAGAGCAAAAAAGAGAGCAAGAGTGAGAGCATGAAGGAAAGCAAGTGAAGAGCAAGAGCCAATATGAAAAAGAGCGGGAAGAACGAAAAAGAGAGAATGAATGAGAGCGAGCTGGGCATCAAGAGGGAGAACAAGAGCCAGAGGGAAAGCAATAACGAAGAAGAGAGCAAGAGTGAGAGTGAGAAAGGAGAGCGAGATGGGGACAAGAGAGAGAGAGAGAGAGAGAGAGAGAGAGAGAGAGCCAGAGGGAAAGCAATAACGAAGCAGAGAGCAAGAGTGAGAGTGAGAAGAAGAGCGAGATGAGGACAAGAGAGAGAGAGAGAGAGAGAGAGAGAGAGAGAGAGAGAGAGAGAGAGCAAGAGCCAGAGGGAAAGCAATACGAAAAAGGGGGCAAGAGTGAGAGTGAGAAGAAGAGCGAGATGAGGACAAGAGAGAGAGAGAGAGAGAGGAGAGAGAGCAAGAGCCAGAGGGAAAGCAATAACGAAAAAGGGAGCAAGAGTGAGAGTGAGAAGCAGAGCGAGATGAGGACAAGAGAGAGAGAGAGAGAGAGAGAGAGAGAGAGAGAGAGCGCGCAAGAGCCAGAGGAAAGCAATAACGAAAAAGGAGCAAAGTGAGAGGAGAAGGAGAGCGAGATGAGGACAAGATCAAGAGGGAGGGCAAGAGCCAGAGGGAAAGCAATAACAAAAAAGGGAACAAGAGTGAGAGTGAGAAGAAGAGCGAGATGAGGACAAGAGAGAGAGAGAGAGAGAAGAGAGAGAGAGAGAGAGAGAGAGAGCAAGAGCCAGAGGGAAAGCAATAACGAAAAGGAACAAGAGTGAGAGTGAGAAAGGAGAGCGAGATGGGGACAAGATCAAGAGGGAGAGCAAGAGCCAGAGGGAAAGCAATAACGAAAAAGGGAGCAAGAGTGAGAGAGAGAACGAAAGTGAGATGGGGACAAGATCAAGAAGAGAGCAAGAGCAACAGTGGGAACAAGAGCAAGAAGGAGAGCAAGAGTGAAATGGCGAGCAAGAGAAAAAGAGAGCGAGAGAGTGCAATGGCATTGTGAGGCTGTAGAATTTCTTCATTTCAATTCTATTCCACTGGGATCGCGTAAACATGGACTCAGTTCATTTCCTGCGAATCAAAGGATTGGTCACAAAACGTTAACTTTTAGATTGCAGTTAATAACAGCAACGAAAGTCAATAATGCGAAAACCGAAGTTGTACACAGTTGTGCAATTTGTCAGTGACAGACAGTTTGCTCAAGTGTTCTGTCTCGATAGCATCCTGATATTTGCAACTCCTGCCGAGCACGCAGATCTTTGTCATTTGCAATGGTGGGCATTCGCATAAAAAAGAGCCTCCCACCATCAGTGTTTAAACATACTGCGAAGGCTGATTTTATCGAATTGAGATAATGATAGATAGATAAATAGAGAGAGAGAGAGAGAGAGGAGGAGAGGAGAGGAGAGAGAGAGAGAAGAGAAAGACAGAGAGAGGGAGAGAGAGAGATGTAAAAAAGCTGGAATGGATAGAATGATGTAAAAAATGTAATAGGTAGATAAATGAAAGATAGATAGATCGATAGATAAGAACAGACTGACTGATAGATAGTTAGGAACAGACTCAGATAGACTTATAGATGAAACCTATCGGTACATATAACGAAGAAGTCATACCTTGGAGAATAGAATAATAATATTAGAGACCAATAACACCAAGTAATCATTTATTAAACCCGATTTTGTTAAAACGATAATGCAAATTAATCACACCAAATTTTATGTAAACCTCAATTTCTGAGTAATATATTGCAGGATTTTAAACGCACTAATAACATGGGCTGTTTTGAGGCAAAGTTAACTTAGATTTTTATAGACATCGTTAATAAATAAGATTTGTTCTTTGTATTATTTAATGATTTTGAATATAAATTAAATACTCATTGATAAACTTACGAAATTCTTGAGAGTATTGAGACGTAAGCAGTGACATAGTTTCGGTTATAGACAGACAGACTGACAGACACGGAATTTCCATTATGATACGAAAAATATATATATTGGCAACGACGAAAGTACTCGTACACCCATCAATTTTGAATATTTTTATGGATTTCTCAGAATCTAATACCCGCATGTTACTAGTTTTATTTTTATATGTTTATAAGCACTATATATAAAACTTGATTTTCAGAACAATACGTTAAATACACCAAATTTTCTCGGTGAATTATGCATGATAGGAAAAGACAAAATTATTCGTACAGTATGAAAAGTTTTTTAAAAAATTAGCATAGACTCTCATTTTTATAACTAGCTACAATCGTTTTCTAAAGTTTTGGTGAGATTGGAAAATTAATCGTACAGTATGAAAAGTTTTAAAAAAATTAGCATAGACTCTCATTTTTATAACTAGCTACAATCGTTTTCTAAAGTTTTTGGTGAGATTGGAAAATTAATCGTACAGTATGAAAAGTTTTTTAAAAATTTTTGATGAGATTGGAAAATTGATCGTACAGTATGAAAAGTTTTTACAAAATTAGCATAGACTCTCATTTTTAAAACTAGCTACAATCGTTTTCTAAAGTTTTGGGTGAGATTTGAACAAGTCTTTTCTGGGATTTTCTTGCATTCTTCAATGGTTAGAACGTTCTAATTCCAATTTCTGTTGACCTACGATTTATTCGAACTTTTAATTCTTACCGTAGATTTTCAATAGGATTCAAGTTAGGACTCATTAAAGGTCATGGCAGAATTGTAATCTTCTATTTACTCATAGTTGGTGGGAGAATAGTTGGATGCGTACCTTCTCCAATTGTATTAGCGCTACGTGAACTGTAAAAAACCTCGTCCGGTATTTGAACTCGGATCACTGAGTATATTTTTTATGATGATAACTATTACACCACGCGCCTTCTATAGCCTTAGTGGGAGAGGAAAATTTCTTAAGTTTTATATTTGAATGGGATTGATTGCTTCTTATATTGGACAGCATTTTTTTATTGTTTAATTGTGACACTAAATGAAAATGTGATAAGGATGACGTTTAAAAAAATAAATAAAAAGAATTACAATCTAGAGAGCCATTAAAAATTTAAATCAACTGAGATATCAAGTACTGTAGACGAGAACGCAGAGAATTATAGGAATGTTTTATAAGGCTTTAGTCGCCAACCACCCCTCGGTCTCTCTCTGTCTCTCTCTTTCTCTTTATTCCCTCTCCCAAGCAATGGCCTGATTAGTGACTCCTTAACCCTTTTCTTAGCCGCGTTTATATAGCCTCTTCGAACCATTAACTGTCATACCTAATTAAACCCGCTTGGTTTTCCGTATGGACTGAAAAGTCGAACAATAGAAATGAGCATCGGCTTGTCGCGAAAGAGATCAGCACTTAAACCCGTTACATTTCTTCTTGAAAAGTTTTCTAATTTTCCTGTCAGCAAACAGAGACCCTTCCCGCCATTTTTCCCGTTCTTTAGGCGGCCATTTTTTTTCTTCATTTTTTTAGGTTCCTACTTATCTTTCACTCTCCTTCACTTTTCTACGTCCCATTACTCGTATATATTTTAATCTTTTCCTCTTAAAGGTCCAATATTGCTCGGTTTCATTTCCTCCATGTCAAATAACTTTTTATCCTCTTTACTGTTTTTTTTTTTAATTTGCTACTATTTTCAATTCATCTGCATTTACTGCAACAACTATAGTTCATCTTAGTTCCTCATCACTTTTACACTGGCCATCGGTTTGTGCGTGGTTCTCCACGTAAAAAAAGACTTTATATTAATCCGGTCTGGTTGTGGGTCTGGAAAGTATGTACTTCATCTTAATGCCTCATTTAATGCATTCAATTTTAGTCCCCTATTTCTTCCTCATTCCACGTTTATTAAATTATTTTTCAAACTTGAAAGGGGTAGGGCGTGTGTATATTTTCTGCCCCTGACTCTCGTGAGATCATCAAAATGAGAAACGGATAAACTATGAAACTCATAATGCTTAAGCCTCAAGGATCCTTATTCAGAAGGGGCCCCGGAAGCGACTTTAGTTAATAAAATCAGGTGGTGTGCTTGTGTAACGGTTATTGTTGTAGAAAATGGAATCCGGGCCTTGAGTTCAAACCTGGACGAGACTGCGTTTCACTTTGTGCAAATGTTCTTGGTAAAACCATAAATCCTTCTGGTTTTCGCTAGTTATAGGTAAAAAGAACTTAAAATTGGGTTAGTCAACCAGTCTATTACCTACCCCATAGCGGGTGAGGGGAACAGAGCGGTTGTGGTTTGAAGAATCCTAATTCTTTCTTGGATCTCCTGTTACACCTGATCCTTCGGAATTGTTCCAAGTAATCCAATTATTATTATCATTACTGTTACATTCATGTTCCATAATCTGAAATGCTACGGAGCTCTGTGATCCACCAGTACGGCAAAATCCACAAGATGACAAGTTTTCTTCTTATTGTTAATTAATACTCGGTCTGATCTTCTGATCGGGATTAGGTGACCTGTCTGTATCTCAAGGTCCAAAAGTATGTTTGTGTCTCATTCTCTGGGACAAATTCTGCTTTGTACATATACTATTTAAATTTCTTGCATAATTCCCAGTCGATCACCTTTTTAACCCAGTCGTGCAAAGTCTTGTACTCTATTTGTGCTAGTTTGCTACATTCACTTATAATATGATTGACCGTTTCGTCTTTATCTCCACACATTCTACACTTAGTATTCTGTTGCATATTATCAATTTTTGCTTTGATATAGCTTGTTGTTGTTGTTGTTCTTCTTCTTCTTCTTCTTCTTCTTCTTATTATTATTATTATTATTATTATTATTATTATTATTATTATTATTATTTCACTTCTTGCGAGTTTTTTACACCAACGTTAGATGATGATCTTTCATTAGAGTTTGAGCGACAGCAAATCTCTTCAGGTATTCAGGATTTTCTCAGTATTCTAGCCGATATTACCATTGCTAGATGGTATTATTATTATTATTATTATTATTATTATTATTATTATTATTGTTGTTGTGTTGTTGTTGTTGTTGTTCTGTGTTAACTATGATAATTTCGTCCTTTTTCTACAATGTATCTCACCCTTCCACTACCAATTACTTTGCCTTCTTCATTTCTACAACACACACCGCTTCTACAACTATTATCACCCTTGACAACCATTCCTCTCGTGTCTCCAGTAGCTTCCATTCTATCTTTATTATCCTCACTTATATATATATATATATATATATATATATATACAGACCCTTTAAATATATATATATATAGATTCTTTATATATATAAGATCTTTATATATATATATATATATATATATATATAAAGTCTCTATATATACAAAAACCCTTTCCCGTGCGTTCTTGTCAAGCCCCCTTTGCTTACGAATACCAATTACGCGCGCTTTTATTTTTTCTTCTCTCTTTCACCACGGAATGATTTTTCGCTTCTTTTTTTCTTTTTCTTCTTCTCTTTCTTCTTAGATTTACTTCTGATTTGTCTACGTGTGTGACACGGTCCTCCTTTTGAAGAGAAACCACTTTCTATTGTAGAGCATCTCCTTCTAGATATAAATTGTTCTTCGTTTCTTTTCGACAAATACAAGCAAAGATGAAATCACGTATTCGAAAATCAATAGTGCCGTTTCTCGTTGGTTCTCGTTGGAGTCTCGCTTGATGGATAAAGTGTACAAGTGAAAATAGGAAATGGTAAAAGAAAGGAAAACAATATTGTTCAACAGATAATAATATCGCGTGTTTATTCGTAGAAACCGAAACTCACTCTCTCTCTCTCTCTCTCTCTCTCTCTCTCTCTCTCTCTCTCTCTCTCTCTCTCTCTCTCTTCACTGTTGGGATTCCTCAATCTAATCTTCCGGGGTTCTTGCTTCCAACAACAGATATCGGCTCACGGCTTTGACCAAAGGACTTGCCGAAAAATAATTTTCTTTGTTCACCTTACTCTTAAAGGAAAAATATATCTATATTATAATGATCCGATTTCCGTGTGTTATCGTAACACAGAAAAATGGAGCCGCACGTCTCGTAACGGTTATCCTCGTAGAAAGTGAACTCGGCTATCCATTTTGCATTTCATATTGCATTAATATCCTCGGGAAAGGTATGAATCCAACTATTCTCTTTCCACCTATAGTTAAACTGTCACTGCTTACGTCACAATGCCCTCAGGAATTGTGCAAATTTATTAACGAGTATTCAATTTATAGTCAAAATCATTAATACATAGAATAAATCTAAATTTATTAACAATGTGTCTATTAAAATCTGAGTTCTATTTGCCTCAAAACAGCCCATGTTATTACTGCATTAAAAACCCTGCAAATGTGTCTTATATATCAATAAGAAATAAAGGTTTACATAAAATATGGTGTGGTTAATTTGCATACTGATTTTAACCAAACCGGATTTAATAAATAATTACTTGGTGTTATTGATCTCTAATATTATTGGTTTATTCTCCAACATATAAAAATCAATTCTATAAATGATTTTTATATAGGAACCAATTAAAATATAATAAAATTATCAAACAATTATTTTGAATATTTTCCACATAAAGTTTACACAAAATTGTAGGAATATTTGTTTATTTGTAAACTTTTTTAGTTAACTTCTTGTTACTGAAAAAAAGGACGAGAATAAAAAACAATTTTTAAAATTGCTAACCCAAATTTTGAGTGTGTATAATACAAGAATATTGTGACGTAGCTGTGACGTAGTTTTTGTTACAGACAGAAATACACACAATCTCCATTATTAATATATATATATATATATATATATATATATATCAATCCCTCCGCACGAGCAAAATGCGACATAAAGTCAATTTCTTAAGCGGAGTTTAACAGGTTTGAATTCAGAGGTTTCCCTCTTCTAGACTGCTTACCTACCCATGGTTAAAGAGCCCAATCTTCCCTGTTATTTACCCATACCTGGAGTGGGAGTAATTGGATTCATACCTTTCCCAAGGGTATTAGCTCCATTGGAAATGCAAACAGCTTCGTCCAGGAGTTGAACTCGGGTCGACGAGTCCATTTCCTATTACTCTAACCATTACACCACGCACATCCATTAAAGGTGTATATAACATAATTTGAAGCATACAAAAACTTAGTGTGTTCGTATGTGGGTATGTGGAGTGGGTGCGTTGGGGATTTACTGGGGAGCCAAGGGGGCGCTAGCCTAAGAAAAAAACTTTTGGAATCACTGATCTAGATGCTGGTTTTGAGGCGTAAAGATAGATAAAACATGTCGAGTGACATGTGTTTGATCTTATAGCGCTTACCAACACGTCCGGTAAAAAGCCTATATATATATACCTGGCTTTATTAATGATACGACGCTGTCAAGCAAGAAATAAGTATATTGATAGGACATGATGGAAGAAACAAACAAAAACAAAAAAACAGAAAAGAAGAAATAAAGAAATGGGCCAGATATCGATCCACGTGCGGCGGTTCCCTAATCAGTTGTTGAATCGAGAAATAAAATTTCTAAAGCGAATCTGACTTGCTAATAAAGATAAAATATTTGATGCCATCGTGATGAGGAGGATTTGGGTTGTAAGGGGTTCGGGTCTCCCCCCCCCCTTCCTCACCCCTCACCCCACTCATACACACGCACTCACACCTCCCTTATATCTTCTGGCAGAGATAAGGGAATTCTCCCACAAATAGTTAATACATACAAACTGTTAGAAAGAATTAACGGCCTTCGAGGCTCGTATTCATTTGAAATTCCAAATAGGCGGAGTTTTTTTGTTGGGGGAGGAGGGTATGCGTCTCCCAACACCAACCCCACCAGAACGGAAAGGGGGAAAATGTCAAAGAGATACAAAGAATCAAAGACTAACGACCAGGTTTCGTCTCCTGTAAAAGATTGTGATACTTTATCGATACGATTCTTGAGACCGACACGTATATTATTAAATAGAGGAGGTCACTCAAAGTAGTTTTGACTAACGAATAGAGAGCCTCTTTGGTTTAAATTCAGAGTTTTCCTTCTAGACCGGTTGCAATACCAAGGTTAAGTATCCCAGTCTGTCCTGCTTTTAACCCATCGCTGGAGGAAGAATAATTGGATGTGTACCTTTCCCAATAAATTAGCGCAATATAAAATGCAAACAGCTTTGTGCAGGATTTGAACTCGCTAAGCTTTGAAAATATCAGAATAAAAATTTGAGTGCCTTACAATTGATACATTGTTAGCAAGCTAGTATCACAGATTATTATTACTGTAATGAGTTTGATATTCACTAGGCTCCCAACACTTATATCCTTGTGCCAGACTTAACTTTGTAAGCATCGAAAATACAAATAAATTTTAACTTGGCATTGATTCTATTTCCTTATTGTAATTAGTTTGATATTCACTAGGCTCCCAACACTTATATCCTTGTGCCAGACTTAACTTTGTAAGTATCGAAAATACAAATAAATTTCAACTTGGCATTGATTCTATTTCCTTACTGTAATGAGTTTGATATTCACTAGGCTCCCAACACTTATATCCTTGTGCCAGACTTAACTTTGTAAAAGCATCGAAAATACAAATTCATTTAAACTTAGCATTGATTCTATTTCATTATTGTAATTAGTTTGATATTCACTAGGCTCCCAACACATATATCCTTGTGCCAGACTTAACTTTGTAAGCCTCGAAAATACAAATAAATTTTAACTTAGCATTGATTCTATTTCATTATTGTAATTAGTTTGATATTCACTAGGCTCCCAACACTTATATCCTTGTGCCAAACTTAACTTTGTAAGCATCGAAAATACAAATAAATTTCAACTTGGCATTGATTCTATTTCCATTAAGCCCTTTCATGACGTTACTGCCGGCTGTATTCAAAGATGAAATCAATAACGATTAACCTTTTCGATTTCGACAAGACCAAAGTGGTCAATGGGAATGTCCAGAATTTCTTAGAATTTTCGGATAATTAAACGCTTGATGAAGACCATCGAGGAAAACTCTCCTCTTACGTAGGAATTTTAAAGCTATTCAGAAACTATTGAACGGCGATCTTTTGTCTATGATGAGGAACTTTTTCGGAGAACAATCGTATTAGACAAATATTACAGATCATGGGGAGTTCGCTCCTCACTGGGTACTATAGAATTGTGATCTTGTACCCGGTATGGCAAAGTCTACGAGATGACAAGTTCTTTCTTGTTAATTAATACAAGGTTATCATCATTATTATCATTATTGTTGAGTTTTTCACACCGGCGTAAGCTGGTGGTATTTCCTTGGAATTTGAGTAAAAACAAGTATCCTCGGGTCTTCCAGACTCATCTGATTATTCTAGCTGATTTCAACAATGTTGCTGTCTGGATGGTCTCAACTCTTCCTCTGATTTCCAGTACCTCTAAGCTGTTTTTTAAGCTTTTGAGAACGTTCCAAGTGCAGCAACTACAATTGGAACCCCTTTCACCCTCATATTCCACAGTTTTTCAATTATCTAGCAAGTTCTATGAATTTGTCTATCTTTTCGTTTTCTTTCATCTTTACCCTGTCATCTGCTGCAACTGCAAAATCTACCAGTTGACAAGTTCTCTTTTTCTTTATTATTATTATCATTATTATCATTATTATTATTATTTGTAGTAGTAGTAGTATTAGTAGTAGTAGTTCAGTTTAGTTCAAAGTCAATGTCAGACAATACCAGCCAGACAGCGAGGGAGTCTATCCCCTTTTCACTAGCGCTAGACCAAGGAGATTGTTTGTCGGCACCTGAGGTGGAGCGCCACACCTACCATCAGCTCCTCACTTTACCGCACAGATCCCTGTGCTGCTCATACGCTGAGTTGGCGAGGGCCGGTATCGAACCCAGAACCTAGTGGTTCCTAGTCCGACGCTCTACCAACTGAGCTAAACCGAAAACCAAGTAGTAGTAGTAATGAATGGAAATATCTAATTAATGCTAATTATAGATTACTTCTTATTTACATTTAATTAATTATAATATAAACACTACAAATAGAATGTGAGTCAGCATTAATCCTAACAAAAGGCCTTATAGAGTAAGATTCAATTTCCGAATATATTAATGAAAAGAGTTGAAAACACGGTTTCCATCGACTGAGATACGATCTAAACATGTTTATAAGATCCGAGCGAGTTTAAAGTTATTTTAGCAAATAATTTGACAAATTATTCCAGTAATGAACTTTAATTAAACACAATGAATTTAATTAACAACCTTCCTTAAAGTGGCCTTTTCAGAATTCACACACACGCTCGCGCGCACACACAGATATATATTCGTGTGCGTGTATATATATATATATATATATATATATAATAAGCAGGTCGCGCCGACAGAACAGATTCCCATGACTTTCTATTGTCAAGCATCCCTATCGGTCATTGCTCCTGGTAGGTATTCCGCATGGCATGCAGAATCCGCACAGAGCTGATTGATGGAGCTTTGTAGCTTCTTGATCTTTGGTCTGATCAGTGTTTCCATGTGTATGTATCTACATGAGAACATCACTTATGATTTCGTTCGTGCTTCTCCAGCATGGGACCAACATGTCTTGTTCATCCTACTTGTATGATAGGAGATTAGTGGCGGTTCAGTTATTTTTTTTGTTCAAGACAGTACTCAGTATCACTTGTAGTTTCCATTCAGCTTTCCACAAAGCATTTCGTTAGAGTTCAAGGCATGGTGAAGGCATACAGTAGCACTGACACAGCTACCACTTGGTATCATATATTCATCCTATATAATCAACATATTCTTCTGAAGATCTGGGGAATTAAATAATTTTTATGTTTGATTATTTGTTAACTTCATGTGTATTAAAATATTGGTAGAAATTTCTATTTACTGCAAGTGTATTGGAAAACAGTGGAAAAATGATCTTGAAAATTCCTATTTAAATGATAATTCTGAAATAAAATCCTACAGTTTTCAGATATTTCTTAAAAATGTTACAATAGCCAATATAACAAAATAAATAGATAAATGATAAAAATAGTGACAGAAGAACTAGAATATAAATTAATAAAATGTGAAAGGAGAGTCCCCGTGGTGATTTGGCTAACATGTTGGTCTGCGACATTGTAGTAAGCAAGTTTGAATTCCACTTGTGCTATTACATTGACTTTCAGACTAATACTCTTGGGAAAGGTAAGGAACCTCTCCACCCACCAGCTATAGGCTAAATAGTACTACTGTTCTTCTACAAGGATGGCTTTTGTATTAAAATAACCCACAAAGGTTGATATGCCATTAAACAGAGAAACTAAACCAATAAATTAGAAATGATTTTAATGTTGGTTGATTATTTTGTTTAATGACATATCAACCCCTATGGGCTATTTAATGCCAAATCTTGTTTATTTTTATGTTTTTTTATTTGTTTATTTTTATGTTTTTATTTTTTTATTCTTTGTATGCATAATTTGTAAGCGAATAGTCAGTATCTAAATACCTTTGTTTGTCATGGTAAGATTTTATTTTTAAAAAAAAACGACTGGTAACAGGACTGGATAAAGAGATAGTTAGATTTATATCTATTCAATGGAATTCGTGCAGAAATAACATTAGTGGACCATGGGAAAATTTAAATTCTCCTCACCGTTAGAATGTTTTGCGGTTCAAGCGATTGCCCCACGTGGCGCCTTTGGTCCCAACAAAACCAAGGAAATGACAAAACAGAACATGCCTTCTTTCATATTGGAACGGAGGAAATATTTCTTACAAAAGTCAAAGTTTTAATCGATTGCTATAGAAGAAATACAGCAAGAACAAAAAAAAAGAAGAAAGGGTAAAAATAGGGGAAGATCTATCAATTTGTGCGTTTTGGGAGTGGAAGGGGGCAATCCGATTATAGTCATTGAGGCGGAGATGAATAAGAAGAAAATTTTAGGGCCAGGGAAAAGGAAAATAATCTTTTTAAAATAAGAAAAAAATCATATAGAGAAAATAAAAATAGGAAAAAAAAAGATTTTTGGTATCCAGGGAATTGCATTTACAAAGAAGTAAAAAGAATAGTCAAGTGTCTCAAATTGCGTTTGAGATCTTTGAAACAAATGTCTCTATAAAGCTCAGTACCACAGATTACAAGTGGGAGTGGGGGTGCATGTTAATAATGCTGGAATCTCAGGAGGCCTTCAACGAAATACAAATTACATAGAATTCTGGCATCCTGCTCTTCGAAATATAAAAATAAAAAGGATTTTTTCTTTTTCTTTTATCCCTTTTTCTTTCTTTTCTGTTTCTTTCTTGTTTTTGGTTTGGGTGGGGCCTAATTTTTAAAAAAAATATTTTTGATACAATTATTTCTAAAAAAAAAAAAACCATCCTCTGAAAGTACATGTGCTCCCAACAGAAAGGTAATTTCGTTTTAAAATTTAAAACTTATCTTTCCATTTTTATTTTTGAAGGTAGGGGTGGTTTTATATATCCCAAGTACCCATCTCCCGGTAATTTTGTCTTATGTATGTAGCTCAGTCGGTAGAGTGTACGGCTGGTAACCTCAAGATTCCTAGTTCGATACCGACCCTCGCCAACTGAGTTATGAGTAGCACAGGGATTTTGTGCGGGAATCTGATCTATGCGGTAAAGTGGGGAGCTGACGGTAGGTCTGGCGTTCCACTTCAGCAAAAACTATCTCCCTGCGCTAGATAAAAGAAGATTGGCTCCCTCGCTGTTCGGCTGATAGCGACAATGGGCTACTCCGCCAACTTTACTTTTACTTATAAGATGTAAGCAGAAACGTCACTTATATATATAGACTTTACCAGCAGAGACAGAAGCAGCAGCATTAGCATCAGCATCAGCATCAGCATTAGCAGCAAAGGCAACTTCCGGCCTGGACAGAAAAGCATTTAAGATCATTCTCTGTGTGGATATCCAACTGGGATGGTTGGGTCACACCATCCGCATGCCCGTGGACAGACTCCCCCGTAATATACTTTACGGGGAACTGACAGATAGCATGCAGAGAACAGGAATCTCCAAAAAGCAATTCAAAAACTATATTAAGACGACGCTGTATAGATGCACCATCACACCTTCAAGCCTGGAAAATCTGGCTCCCAATAGACAGGGTTGGCGAGACGCCTGTCGCACAGTAGCTAAGCGGCTTAATATCGAGATTTACAGGGCTGCAGAGCAGCGACATCTTCGTCGTCATGAAACACCAAATGAAGATGGGAATTTCTCTTGCAATGTGTGTGACTGCATCTGCAAGTCCAGAAGTGGACTAACTATGCACCAGATGGTCCACAACTGTTGAATATATGGAATGACGTCATCGTTGTCTGTGACGGACTTCTAACAGGATCCATCACTAAAATATCACCAACCAAGGAAAGACAGCTGGTCGAAAATAACACCGATCGAAAATGTCCGACTATCTCAGCCACCGAACTTCCGTAAATGCTAAAACACCGGCCCTCGCCAACTCAGCGTAGGAGTAGCACGGGGATCTGTGCGGTAATGTAAGGAGCTGATGGTAGGTGTGGCGCTCCAACTCAGACGTAAAAAATCTCCTTGGTCCTAGCGCTAGCGAAGGTGATAGACTCCTCGCTGATTGACTGATACCGACTAAGCCACCCCGACGACTTTACTTTACTTTTACTTAAGGAGTTTTTCAGACTCCCCAATGAACATTCAACATGAGATAATAAAGCCAGCTCTGTCATTCAAATCCTCACTATTTGACGTAAAATCAAAGTAGATAATTAAAAAAAAAAAGTTTTTTAGAAATATATTGAACTTGAAGGTATCCCTACAGTCTACTCTCATTCCCCTACAAAAAAAAACAACAATTCATTGTAGAAAAGAAAGTCAAGAAATGTCTTTGATAAAGAAATAAAAATTTAAAATAAAAAGCAAACTAATTCTGGCCTTATTAGTTTGCTTGCGCAAAATTCGTCGATCACGACCTAACCAACTCTGTGCGGAATTTCCTCAAATGAAAATGAGAGAAAGAAAGAAAAAAATCGATATGTAATTAAAGACTTTCCCTTTGAAAACATCAATATTCATCCATGATTCTCGGGGTTCCGCCATTTTGTTTTTTACTCAGCTTTCGCCATTTTCTTTTTTGCTCGGCGTTCCTTCGTATTTTCCCCCTTATGTTTAATTCTCTGTTCGTCTCCAACTACACCTTATCTTCCGTTCAGACATTATAAAACTGGAAGATGTTTTAAAAGGCTCAGGTCGACTTCATGAATAAAACATACGGGGAGGTTTTAATTTATATGAAATCCTTGGAATGATTCTAAAGCTTGATTTTACCGCGAAGTGTCGTTTTGCTTTACTTTTGATTTTTTCATTTTTAGCAAAAAGGAAGGAAGGAATAGCCGAAAGGAATATTGATAAATGTGAAAGAATAACGATAGAAAGAAAGAAAGAAAGGAAAGGAAAGAAAAGAAGGAAGGAAAGAAAGAAAGGAATATTCATAACTGTTAGAGAAATAAAGATAGAAAGGAAGTAAAAGAAGGAATATTGATAAATGTGAAAGAAATAACGATAGAAAGAAAGAAGAAAGAAGAGAGAGAGAAAGAAAGAACGGAAGGAATATTCATAACTGTTAGAGAAATAAAGATAGAAAGGAAGGAAGGAAGGAATATTGATAAATGTGAAAGAAATAACGAAAGAAAGAAAGAAAGAAAGAAAGAAAGAAAGGAAGGAAGGAAATATTCATAACTGTTAGAGAAATAAGATAGAAAGGAAGGAAGGAAGGAATATTGATAAATGTGAAAGAAATAACGAAAGAAAGAAAGAAAGAAAGAAAGGAATATTCATAACTGTTAGAGAAATAAAGATAGAGGAAGGAAGGAAGGAATATTGATAAATGTGAAAGAAATAACGATAGAAAGAAAGAACGAAAGAAAGGAATATTGATAACTGTTAGAGAAATACAGATAGAAAGGAAGGAAGGGGGAAGGAATATTGATAAATGTGAAAGAAATATCGAAAGAAAGAAAGAAAGAAAGAAAGGAAGGAAGGAAGGAAGGAAGAAATATTTATAACTGTTAGAGAAATAAAGATAGAAAGGAAGGAAGGGGGGAATATTGATAAATGTGAAAGAAATAACGATAGAAAGAAAGAAAGAAAGAAAGAAAGGGAGGAACGAATATTGATAAATGTGAGAGAAAGAAAGAAAGAAAGGAAGGAAGGAAGGAAGGAAGGAATATTCATAACTGTTAGAGAAATAAAGATAGAAGGAAAGGGGAAGGAATATTGATAAATGAGAAAGAAAGAAAGAAAGAAAGAAAGAAAGAAAGGAAGAAATATTGATAAATTTGAAAGAAAGATAGAATGAAGGAAGAGGGGCAGGAATAATGATAAATGTAAAAGAAAGAAGAAAAGAAAGAAAGAAAGAAAGAAAGAAAGAAAGGAAGAAAGAAAGGAAGGAAAGAAAGAAAGGAAGGAAGGAAGGAAGGAATATTCATAACTGTTAGAGAAATAAAGATAGAAAGGAAGGAAGGGAGGATGGAATATTGATAAATGTGAAGGAAAGAAAGAACCAAAGAAAGAAAGAAAGAAAGGAAAAAATATTGATAAATTTGAAAAAAAAGAAAGATAAAAATGAAGGAAGAGGGGAAGGAATAATGATAAATGTAAAAGAAAAAAGGAAAGAAAGAAAGAAGGAAAGAAGGGAAGCAGGAAGGAATAGCCGAAAGGAATATTGATAAATGTAAAAGAAAGAAAGAAATATTGATAAATGTCAAAAATAAGTTAGAAAGAAAGAAATATTAGTAAATGTGAAAAAAAAGAAAGAAAGAAAGAAAGAAAGAAGTATAATTAAGCAGAATAAAAGAAATGAAAAAAAATAAAGCAACTGAAAGATCATGTTTAGTAAAGTGGAGGAAAATGAAGGGAATAAAGTGAAAGAAAGAAAGAAAATAAGAAAGAAAGAAAGAAAGAAAGAAAGAAAGAAAGAAAGAAAAATGAGTAAGCAGTAAAAAAAATAGAGAAATGAAAAGGACGAACGCAACAGAAAGAGAATGGCGAGTAAGAGAAGGGAAAGAAAGAAAGAAAGAAAGAAAGAAAGAAAGAAAGAAATATGAGTTAGCAGAAACAAATGAAAAAGAAGAAAACCACAGAAAGAGAATGGTGAATAGGAGGATGGAAAGAAAGTAAAAGAAGGAAAAAAAGAAAGAAAGAAAGAAAGAAAGAAAGAAGAAAGAAAGCAAAAAGGAGCACGTGACAGTGAGAGAATAACCGGAAAGAAAGAAAGAAACAAAGAAAGAATAAAATGAGATGCAAGTACAATTTGAAATGAAAACAGAAAGAAATAAGAAAAAAGAAACCATAATTAAGAAATTATTTGTAGAAAAGAAAAAAGAAAAAAAAGAAAAAGAAAAAAAAACAAACAAACGCAAATCAGGGAGCAAATATCATTTAAAACAAAAAAAATATGAATAAATAAATTACAATTAAAACTATATTTGATAAAGAGTGGTAAAAAGAAGAAAAGAAAAATTTTCGAAATAAATGTATTTAAAAATAAAAATCAAAGCCAAAAAAAAGGGGGAGACAACTGCTGTCAGATTAAGCTGGAATCTGTTTCAATTCACTGATATTAATGCACTCATTCCGTTTCCCATGCACATCCCATTTGCTTGATGTTAATTTTATTAGTGAGACTCTCACATGCAGATATTTGATGCATTAACGCCAGTCCGCCTCACTCACACCTCGTGTCTGCCTGTCAATCAGATTTTCATATTGAAAATTCACAATCCCCCGTGTTAATTTCCAGCGTATCACATATGTACATAATATTAGAAGCCAGCTTTTTTTTTTTTTCGGTGTGTTCGACTGAAAGATTTCAATTTGTTTCCAAGAAGAAAAGGTGATCGATATTAATCACGGAATGATACATGATTGAATGTTTGAATATCAGACAATTACGCTCTGATGATCAAGAAGGAAAAAATAAAATTAGCGACATTCAAATCACACAGACGTGTTAGTAAAAATAAATAATTAAATAAATACAAAAAATTTTTTTTTAAGTGAACATGTAAGAAATTCGGATGGTTCGTTGGTTGGTGTAATAATAAATGAACACACACGGCTGGGCTTAGTTGCAATATCTTGGGAGTTTATATACTTTCAGAAAGTTAAAGATTTACACAATATTTACAATAAATAAAACAGGGGAAGTAACTCTCAATTATCTATTACAGTTGGATTTTACAGCATGTCAACACTTGTTGGGTTATTTTATTCCGTAAACGTTTTGCTTTATTTATTCTTGACGGTATTCAAATTCTTTTTTTTTTCCAAACTCAAATTTTAACACATTTTATAACTCATTTGTTCTTATTTAACCCATAGATTCTACCGTAACGGGTACTAACGCTCTGGGTAAGAGTGGAATTCAGAGTTATGGCGATGAAGGGATACTACAGACTCCCCAGAGTTCCAGAACTGAAACTTCATCATTAGATGCAGTTCAACGTCAAACCAGGACAATAAGACCCTCAGTCACCTCCTTCTAGCACATATATAGGAAAATGGTTGGGCTTGCCATAAGGGCAATAGGGTGGGATAATCATATAGAAGTAAGGGCTTGATGTAACATTTCCAACCGCCTGTCTAGCCAAAGGTAAGGGCCAAAGTGGAGTGTTGCATGTCATGGACTGCTCAGCCAGCAGGATTCCGTCCTTAAGAATTACGGGTTGCCACTTACGAGTGGGAGGATTTTACCCCTCTGTAGAAGTGCCGTTGGCGTATTCTACATACCCAGGCGACAGGGCGGTAACATTATACGAGACGAACAATGAACCCAATGGGTCCTTATGTGACAGCGGTTCATGATTATATCGGTACTTCTATTTAGTAAGAAGTGAAGTAATCTTAGTAGCCTTTGATAGTTAACAGCGGTCTTAGATGATATTCATGATTCTATTTAGTAATTTGCTTCTTTGTTTAATGGATGTCAATCATCGTGGGTTATTTGAAGCCAAAGCCATTTCTGTAGAAAGGACATAACTAGAGGGATGAAGGGGTTCATGCCTTTCCCCAAGATATTAGTCCGAAAAGGCGAACGTAATATTGTGACTTGAGCTTGAACTTGATTACTAGAATGTCACCCTCCAGCACGTTAGCTATTACGCCCCGGGGACCCCCCCCTACTTAGTAAGGACTGTAGAATTCTAAGTAGCATTTAATTGTTAACAGCGGTCCGTGATTATACTTATGGTTCTATTTTGGATGGGTTAAAGGACTTCAACTAGTATTTCATAGTCAACAGCGATCCATGATGATATTGATGCTTCTGTTTAGGAAGGCATTAAAGATTCATTGGCATTTCGTACTTAACAGCGGTCCATGATGATATTCATGCTCCTATTTAGAGAAGTAGTCTATGCAGCATTTGATAGTTAACAGCGGTCCATGATGATATTCATTCTCCTATTTAGGAAGGATGGAAGTAGTCTAAGCAGCATTTGATAGTTAATGGCGGTCCATGATGATATTCATTCTCCTATTTAGGAAGGATGGAAGTAGTCTAAGCAGAATTTGATAGTTAACAGCGGTCCATGATGATATTCATTCTCCTATTTAGGAAGGATGGAAGTAGTCTAAGCAGAATTTGATAGTTAACAGCGGTTCATGATGATATTCATTCTCCTATTTAGGAAGGATGGAAGTAGTCTAAGCAGCATTTGATAGTTAACAGCGGTCCATGATGATATTCATTCTCTATTAGGAAGGATGGAAGTAGTCTAAGCAGAATTTGATAGTTAACAGCGGTCCATGATGATATTCATTCTCCTATTTAGGAAGGATGGAAGTAGTCTAAGCAGCATTTGATAGTTAATGGCGGTCCATGATGATATTCATGCTCCTATTTAGGAAGGATGGAAGTAGTCTAAGCAGCATTTGATAGTTAACAGCGGTCCATGATGATATTTATGCTCCTATTTAGGAAGGATAGAAGTAGTCTAAGCAGCATTTGATAGTTAACAGCGGTCCATGATGATATTCATGCTCCTATTTAGGAAGGATAGAAGTAGTCTAAGCAGCATTTCGTACTTAACAGCGGTCCATGATGATATTCATTCTCCTATTTAGGACGGGTGGAAGTAGTCTAAGCAGAATTTCATAGTTAACAGCGGTTCATGATGATATTCATTCTCCTATTTAGGAAGGATGGAAGTAGTCTAAGCAGAATTTGATAGTTAACAGCGGTCCATGATGATATTCATTCTCCTATTTAGGAAGGATGGAAGTAGTCTAAGCAGCATTTGATAGTTAATGGCGGTCCATGATGATATTCATCTCCTATTTAGGAAGGATGGAAGTAGTCTAAGCAGCATTTGATAGTTAACAGCGGTCCATGATGATATTCATGCTCCTATTTAGGAAGGATGGAAGTAGTCTAAGCAGCATTTGATAGTTAACAGCGGTCCATGATGATATTCATTCTCCTATTAGGAAGGATGGAAGTAGTCTAGCAGCATTTGATAGTTAACAGCGGTCCATGATGATATTCATTCTCCTATTTAGGAAGGATGGAAGTAGTCTAAGCAGCATTTGATAGTTAACAGCGGTCCATGATGATATTCATTCTCCTATTTAGGAAGGATGGAAGTAGTCTAAGCAGCATTTGATAGTTAATGGCGTCCATGATGATATTCATTCTCCTATTTAGGAAGGATGGAAGTAGTCTAAGCAGCATTTGATAGTTAACAGCGGTCCATGATGATATTCATGCTCCTATTTAGGAAGGATGGAAGTAGTCTAAGCAGCATTTGATAGTTAACAGCGTCCATGATGATATTAATGCTCCTATCTAGGAAGGATGGAAGTAGTCTAAGCAGCATTTGATAGTTAACAGCGGTCCATGATGATACTGATGCTCCTATTTAGGAAGGATGGAAGTAGTCTAAGCAGCATTTGATAGTTAACAGCGTTCCATGATGATATTCATGCTCCTATTTAGGAAGGATGGAAGTAGTCTAAGCAGCATTTGATAGTTAACAGCGGTCCATGATGATATTCATGCTCCTATTTAGGAAGGATGGAAGGATTCTTGGTAGTTAACAGGTACCTTGATGCACTGCATGAAATGGATCTAAAAAAAAACGTGTGGAATAATGACGTCATGTTTAAATTGATTTGAAAATCCAACCTTTGATTATCCGTTGCTTTCGTGCTGGGGACAAACCAGCAAGTACTTTTTTTCTTTTTTTCTTTCTTTCTTTCTTTCTTTCTTTTCTTTCTTTCTTTTCTTTCTTTTTTTTTTCTAAATCTTTTCTTTTCAGAATCTGTTTCCAATTGCTTCGTTGAAATGAAAGTTGTTTTCGCTTTTCTATTAAGGCGCGTTTTATTGCGTCCCAAGATTCTTTTTGCCTTTAATAGCATTTCCTTTTTTTATACATATAATGTTAGCAATGACACAAGAGATCAAAGATTGATCGAAGATGTCGGAATCGATCGGCGGACAGGAAAGCGGTCCGAAATAAAACTGGCTAAATTTTACTGTCAGCATTTTTATGTGTTGGTTGCTCTTCTTATTCTTCTTCCAGGCTCGTCTTTGTTCGTAATGAAATGGTGCCCCCCCCTCTCTCTCTCTCTCTCTCTCTCTCTCTCTCCTCTCTCTCTCTCTCTCTCACACACACACACACAAATTCTCTTTCTTTCTTTCTTTCTCTCCTCTCTCTCCCCTTCTCTCTCTTCTCTCACACACACACGATTTCTCTCTTTCTTTCTTTCTTTTCTTTTTCTTTCTCTCTCTCTCTCTCTCTCTCTCTCTCTCTCTCTCTCTCTCTCCTCTCTCTTTTCTAGCTATCTCTCGCTTTCTCTGTCAAATGAATGTGCCTCTATTTCACATTCATGTGTGTCTATAAAACTTCCTTTTTCCATTTCACTCTTTCTGTCTGTCTGTCCCCTCTCTGTCACTAATTCTCTCTCTCTCTCTCTCTCTCTCTCTCTCTATATATATATATATATATATATATATATATATATATATCTGTCTTTCTTCTTTTCTCTCTGAAATGAATGTCCCTCTATTTCACATTCATATATGTGTCTATAACAAAACTTTCTTTTTCCATTCTCTCTTTCTCTTTCTTCTTTCTCTCTCTCTCCCTCATCTCTCTCCTCACACTCTCTCTCTCTCTCTCTCTCTCTCTCTCTCTCACTCACTCACTCCTCTATTTATTTATTTATTTTCTTTTAGTTATCGCTCTCACTTTCTCTGAATGTGCCTGTTAATTCAGATTAATGTGGTGTCTATAATAAAACTTCTTTTTCCATTTCCCTCTATCTCTTTCTTTCTCCCTCTCTCTATTCCCCCCCCCGCCAAATCTCTCTGTCTTTTTCTTTCTCCTTCTTCAAGCCATCTCTCTTTCACTCTCTTCCTTTCTCTCTTTCTTTCTTTCTTTCTCTTTCTTCTGCATATTTCTTTCGCTTTCTCTGTCAAATCAATGTGCCTCTATTTCAGATTATGTGTGTGTTATTTCTTTTCGAAATTCTCCCCATATCTCTCTCTACTCTCTCTCTCTCTCTCTTCTCTCTCTCTCTCTCTCTCTCTCTCTCTCTCTTCGCTCTCTCTCTCTTCTCTCTCTCTCCATTTCCCTCCCTCTGGTTCTCTCTCATTATCTTCTATATATCTATTCTCTCACAGTATTTCCTCTTCTTAACCAACTCTCTCTCTCTCGCTCTCTCTCTCTCTCTCCTCTCTCTCCTCCCTCTCCCTCTCTCTGTGTTTGTCCCATTCATGTTACACTCTCCTGTCGCTCTCCCTTTTTCTCTCTTACTTTTCTACTTCTGCTATATCTAGATCTCTCTGACACCACTGTGTTTGGCTATTTACTAATCTTAGATTGTCTGGCACAAGGACAAGAATGTGAGACATTGAAGAAGATCGAATTCACTACTATGCACGAACAAGCTATAGCCTATTAACCATGAAGCCATTATCACACACACACACACACAACACATATATATATATATATATATATATTATATATATATATATATATATATATTGTTGTGTGTGTGTGTGTGTATGTGTTGTGGTAAGATAAAAGAAAACGTGGACAAAAAGTAATGACTCACACAAGTAGAAGTAGGAGTGAAAAACTTCTACTTGTTTGAGTCATTATTTTTTGTCCACTTTTCCTTTATACCATACCCTCATACTGTCGGATTTTACTCCAGACCTCCTATCTTCATATATATATAATATATATATAATATATGTGTTGTGTGTGTGTGTGTGTGTGTGTGTTGTGTTGTGTGTGTGTATGAGTTTTTGTCTATTTTAGAGATAGAAACAAAAACAGGAGCAGGCATAATACTTATATATATATATACACAGAGAAGAGAGAGAGAAAGCAGAGAGAGAGGAGAGAGGGGAGAGAGAGAGACGTACTTTAATAAATTAGAATACGAATTGTGTGAATACGTAGATAATGAATCATAAATTAGTATGCTTTTAAGCACTCACTCAAGTACGCTCTCGCACACAAACACTGGGACACACACACACACGGACTCACACACTACACACACACACACACACACACACACACACAACACAACACACACCCACACGCATACACACATACATACTTGTTCAAAACAGCCCGCAGTGGAATTTAATTATGGCTGGAATAATTTCCAACCTGAAATCAGAAATTTATATTGCACTCTCTCTCTCTCTCTCTCTCTCTCTCTCTCTCTCTCTCTCTCTCTCTCTCTCTCTCTCTCTCTTCTCTCTCTACACTGACACTCCCTGCCCCAGCCCTAAGCTTTGCCTTACCTCAGCAGGTGATTTAGGAAAACTTCCAAGCTCTTTATGAAGTTTCAATGGAAAAGCCTCCGAGGTGGCCATCACGTAAACTAGTCCTTCATTTGACAATGCATTCTAGAATAGATGCCAAAACAACCGATGGGAGACTGTTGTCTTGGTGATATCTCATTGAATTTGCACAAATCTGGGCGCAACGGCCAACAATGAAAACTCACAGACCTATGCGAGCAACAGCAACAGTAGCAGCAGCAGCAGCAGCGGTTGCAGTGGTGCCATGACCGGCTTTGAAGAAAAGAGTTTTCGCGGGAATAAGTACGGGTAGCTGGTAAGTTGAGGCAACGAATTCACTTTAAGATGTTTTGCAATTCAAAGAACGAAAATAAATAAAATAAGTAAAAACATAAAAAATAAGAAAAAAAAAGTATAAGAAAAATATCGCCCAGTATTTGAGTTCAAGATTAATATTTTTATGTTTTTTTTTGTTTTTTTTTGTTTGTTTTTTTGTTTGTTTTTTTTTTGCGGAGGGGGTGTTTTTGTTTTGGTTTTATTCTTATTCTTTTTCTTATTCTTTTGCAGAATTTTGGAATATTGGTTAGAGCATGGTCTGTCAGGCTTCTTAAGTCAGAGGTTCCATCTGTCGAACACCTAGAGAGCAGAATGTTTCGGTTTGTTTAAATACACAAGTGTACGAGAAGGATTTATTAAACAAACATTGATTCACGCGAATATTTACTTGTCTACTGGCATTGCAAACACTAAAAGCATATACAGGAAGTAAATAGACGGGAATATTTCTAAAATACACTGAGGCAAATAAAAGCACAACACTCTTGAATAGGCTTCAAATTTACTCATACAGGGACACCTCATCGTGATGTAAGGTAGATTCGCAGACCATTGTTAATGGGTTCGATTCTCACTGGGTGTCAATTCTAAGCTACACTTAGTTTAATAAAAGGGCAACCCCAAATTTAAGCTTAGTAAATAATCAATTAGTTTAAAAAAGGGGACCCCAAATTAAGCTAGTAAATAACAATTAGTTTAAAAAAGGACCCAAATTAAGCTTAGAAATAATCAATTGTTTAAAAAGGGACCCCAAATTAAGCTTAGTAAATAATCTTAGTTTAAAAAAGGGGACCCCAAATTAAGCTTAGTAAATAATCAATTAGTATTAAAAAAGGGGACCCCAAATTAGCTTAGTATAATCTTAGTTTTAAAAAGGACCCCAAATTTAAGCTTAGTAAATAATCAATTATTTAAAAAAGGGACCCCCAATTAAGCTTAGTAAATAATCAATTAGTTTTAAAAAAGGACCCAAATTAAGCCTAGTAAATAATCAATTAGTTAAAAAAGGGGGACCCCAAATTAAGCTTAGTAATCAATAGTTTTAAAAAAGGGACCCCAAATTAAGCTTAGTAAATAATCAACTAGTTTAAAAAAGGGACTCAATTAAGCAGTAAATTATCGATTAGTTTTAAAAAGGGGAACCCAATTAAGCTTAGTAAATAATCATGGACGAAATTT
This sequence comes from Doryteuthis pealeii, assembly GCA_023376005.1. Lineage (NCBI taxonomy): Eukaryota > Metazoa > Mollusca > Cephalopoda > Myopsida > Loliginidae > Doryteuthis > Doryteuthis pealeii. The sequence continues at coordinate 59,867,068 of CM042148.1, read as the reverse complement.
TGTTTTTCGTACATATTACGCCATTCACCTAGGCATATAACATGGAAAGATGAATTTTGTTTAACATCTTTTTCTTAGAACTTTCGTTCTGGCTAGCAAGTATTAAACACAATAATAATGTGGCCCGCGCTCGTTATTTTTTCAATTATCCGGCCCACCGTGAAAAAAGTTTGGTGATCACTACGCCGTAGTGGATAACGTTCTGGATTGCGATATAGTAGTAAGCGAGTTAGAACTCCAGTCGCGTTATTAAGTTAACCTTCGGACAAATACCTTTGAAAAATATATTAACCTCCTGATAACCCCAGGTATGAGTCAAATAGTTATGCTACTGTTCTTTGACAAAAATGACGTTGTAATTAAATAACTCACAAAAGTTGATGTGCCACTAAACACAGACACCAAAGTCAGGATGAAATGATCTGTTCCCTCTTGATCATCGAAGTTAAGCAGCGATGAGCCTGTTCTTTACTTAGATGGGGGGAAAACACTTAAGCAACAACAGGTACTGCTATTACCCTATTATCAAAAGGATTTCAACTGACATTAAATGACCCGAAAAGGGTTGATATGCCGTAAAACAAAAAATAAAAATGATTAATAATTTTACTACTCAAGTTGTTAAGCTCCAAATGATGTTAATCAACATTCCCTTTTTTTTTTGTTGGTTTTTTGTTTGTTTGTTTTTCTTCTTCGCTTTGTCCTGTGTCCATTTCTTTAACTAATTCCGACTTCAAAGCGAGGCTCTTTAGTGTTTAAGTAATCTTCGGTGTTCTATTGCTCGCCTGTATCAGCCAGAACATCACATTCATGAAATAAAATTGAAAAATAGTGGAGTTGAAAGGGTTAATTATTTTGACTCGTCTTTTCATCAGCTCCTTTCTTTTATGATGTGTAGCAACAGAAGATGAAAGAAAGACGAGAAAAATTAATAACGATTCGCACTAATCTTTATGATGTTTTTCATCGTTAATTTTCGTCTTTAAATGTTCGTCTTTGTGCTCCATGCACGGTACAAATGCAGAACAGTATCACAATATCTTAACTATAAATTAAAATTAAAATAGGCTCGTCTAATGTCACAAAATTTCAATTAAGAAATGAGATGAAATAAAATAAAATAAAAAAAGCTCACCTGATGATTGGCCACATGAAACTCAGAGTCGTGATTTTTTACTCGGTTTTTATTTCATTTTATACTTGTATGAATAGGGATTCCGTGCTGTTTAGATGGGTGGACAATCATAGAATGGCCGGTGCTCAACTGGTGTTCAAGAGACTTCTTCTTTTTCTAGGCAAGGACGTGTATTATGTTAAGTAACAGTCTTTCCGGTTATATTATTTTCCGTTTGGTTTGGTTTGGTTTGTTTTACGGCATATCAACCTCAGTGAGCCATTTAATGCCGATAAAATTTTGAAATAAATTCATTCTTAATGAATACTCAATTTTCTTTATAAAACATTTTTCTATTTAACCCATTGATGGGACCCTAACAGGTACTACCACTCGGTGTCAGAGTGGACCAGATAGCAATTGTGATAAAGGGGTGCTCCATATTCCCCAAACCTCCAGGACTGGAACCTCTCCATCAGATACAGTTTAACGTCATTCCAGGTCATGAAGACCCTCAGTCCGCCTTTTAGCACCCATATGATAAAAAGAGTTGGGGCTTGCCATAAGGGCAATATGATTAGGACAATCATATAGGTGCTAGGGCTTGACATGACCTGCTAATTGATCATAGAGGGCATCTACGACCGCCCGTCTAGCCTAAGTAAGGGTCTAAGTGGAGTGTTGCATGCCATGGACTGCTCATCCATTCCATCCTTAAGCATCACGGGTCGCCACTCATGGCCAACAGGTGGTCCCATTGGGGAAATTCTTACTTCTCTGCAGAGGTGCAGTCGGTGTATTCTAAAGCCCCAGCCGACAGGGCTATTATTTTCTTTTCCTGTATGTATTTAATTAGGCTGGAATATAGAAAGTATTTATACTTACTATATTGTAATATAGGGATTATTCATACATACTGTATTGTTTTACAGTTTTCTGTCCTATTATGCAAATGGATGTCACAAAAATATCCATCCTTGTTTGATAGTTTTCACTTTCCCAAAATGTAACAGCAATTCCTTTTTCGGCTGGTTCCCTTCCCCTGCCCAATTCTTGTTTTTCATTTTCAAGTCCTTGACCAAAAAAAAAGTGCAATTTCAACACAATTGAGGAGATATAGATGGAATCCTTATTTACGTGACCCGAGTGAAAAATTCAAAAGAGACGACGGAATATAAGTGCTAAAGTATATACATATTTTTTGTTTCTACAATTTTCCACGGTTTTTTTAGGTTGCATCTTGAACGTTTGAACAATTTACAAGTTCGCTCATTTTATAAATGAGATTGAGAAAAAGAATATGGAGGCCTTTCAAGAAATGAGATTGGGGATAAAAAAAATAATTAATTCAGAACCAGATAAAGTGGGGCGGTGAAACAAGAACGACTTTTGTCGAATTCATACTTATACGAAGAAGCGCATTGACTTTTTAAAATAATTTTCGAACTATTCTCATAGCTGGAGGTTAAAACTATATATATATGTTTGTGGTGTGTTGTGTGTGTGTGTGTGTGTTGTGTGTGTGTGTTGTGTGTGTGTGTGTGTTCATGTGCGTATATTATATATATATATATTATATAATATGTATATATGTATGTGTGTTTTCGTGAGCACGAGTGTATATATATATAAGTGTATATATAAATGTATATATATATATTATATATATATATTATATATATATATATGTGTGTGTTGTATGTGTGTGTGTGTGTGTGTGTGTGTGTGTGTGTGTGTTTCTGAAACTCACTAGCTACGGCAAGAACTTCTAAGTCACGGAGAGTCATGGTTTTATTTCATGTAATTTAAACGACATTTTAAGTACATACTGAATCATATAAATGTTATGTTTGTATATCTTTTATGTATGTATGTATGTATGTGAATGTGTGTGTGTGGTGTGTGTGTGTGTGTGTGTGTGTGTGTGTGTGTGTGTGCATGAATGTATAAACGTGTTTCTATAGAAAAATGAATGCTATGTGTATCTAAAAGGATAAGATCTTTTATAGACATATATATCGACAAATATGCATATCCGTATATATGTATATGTGTGTGCTTGTGTGCTGGCTTGTGTGTGGGCTTATGTGCGTACATTTTAAGATCTATGTACACACACGCACATGTGTTTGTTTAACACACACATACACACATACACACACACATATATATATATATATATATATATATATATATATATGTGTGTGTGTGTGTGTGTGTGTGTCTGTGTGTGTGAGAGAGTAAACACATACATAAAACACGTGCATACATATATATTGACAGACAGAGAAAGCAGTATGAGTCACTTAGATATGAAAAGCTTGGGTACATAATCTAAGGTAGAATATATATATATATACATATATACAAGATGTGTCAAAAGAGTATCGAGATTTTTTTGTACTTTTTGACACACTTTGTATTCTGAAATAAAATAACGTTCCATTCATTAATTTTTTTTTCAGAGTACAAGGTGTGTCAAAAAGTACCAAGTTTAACGATGTATTTACCAAAATAGAAATGAAGAATGAATGGAACGTTATTTTTTTTTTCAGAATACAAGGTTGGTCAAAAGTACAAAAAAATATAGGTACTTTTTGGACACATCTTGTATATATATATATATATATATATATATATTATAATATATTATATATACTTACTCACAAACACACATTTTACTTAGCATAAACGGGGACGCTGTTGTGTAGTTTTAATTTTAAGACGCTAGTGTTTGTCAACGATTTTAAATAGATCCTTTCTTCCTCACATTTGAAGATCTACAAAACGAAGCCCAACACATCAAAAATAGAGGCTCACAGACTTTTTGTTTTAGTAATAATTCATTTTTTCCTTAAAACAACGAAAGCCCTGATGAAGGTCTGTCTAAACAGACCAAAACACTGTAGTGTGGGTGTAATAAACATTATTCGTGTATGAAACTTGTGTTTTTTCAATTTTTACAATATATATTTACCAACCCCTCCGCACGAGTAGGATGCGACACAAGGTCAATTTCTTAAGCGGAGTTCAGCAGGTTTGAATTCAGAGTTTTCCTTCTCCTAGACCGGTTGCCTTAAAGAGCCCAGTCTGCCCTACTATTTACCCATAGCTGGGGGTGGGGAGAGTAGGATTCATATCTTTTCCAATGGTATTAGTGCTAAGTGAAATGCAATTACCACGTCCAGGATTTGAACTCGGGTCGACGAGTCCATTTCCCATGACTTTAACCATTACACCACGCGTTTCCTACAATATTACATACTGTCGGATTCACTTCCATTTTTTCTTCTCATATATATATATATATATATATATATATATATATATATATATATATATATATAAAGATTTGGCATTAGATAATCCACAAGGTTTGATATGCCATTAAACCAAACGACCAGCCACCGAACTTAAGGCAACAACCATCTTTCCTACTAGGTAGTATTTTGTTACGTGGTACCAACTGCACGGAAAGCTCTAACTTTTTTCAGCTATGATGACACACGAGTGTCGAAACTCTTATCAAGATATCTAGGGCTGGCAGGAAAAGTAGGAAAAGATTGATTTATACGTTTATGTCAGTGTGTTTTTTTATATATAAGTATTGCAAAACAACGAAATCTCACCAAGACACGTAAATGATACGCAACACGAAATTATTCTTCGGGTTATGGACAGTTCCTCGGGGTACGATCTTTTGTAGTTCTCTGATACGTATCCAATCTATCCAGGTATCCATTAAGTTCGGTCTTTATCATAGGTATTTCAATGACATCTGAGATTGCAAAAGACTTGGCGTTTCATACTAACTGACATACTTTTTCTCTTCGATCATTTTTTGTTTTTTTTTGCATCGTCTAGGATCGCAACCTCAAAAAGAAGACATTATTCGGTTTCTTCCAAGAGATTTATGTTATCACCGTTTTTACTCATAATGAGTTTTCACACCGGTACTAACACGTGGCCTTCTCTGGAATCCAAGTGACACCATCTCGAGAGATATTCAGGACTCTCCTCGGTATTCTGTCCTTACACGCATCTCTAGTTTCCCCAGTCTTTTAGACAGGCTCTTTAGGATTAGATATACGTGTGCCGATTATACAGGGTACATTTGTCACCTTCCTGTTTTATAGATTTTTCAACTCTCTCTCTCTCTCTCTCTCTCTCTCTCTCTCTCTCTCTCTCTCTCTCTCTCTCTCTCGCACACACAACACGCACAAACATACACACACACATAAAGATAGATAGATAGAGAGAGAGAGAGAGAGAGGGTTGATGTGAGAGAGAAAGAGAGAAAGAGAGAGAGAGGGTTGGTGTGAGAGAGAAAGAGAGAGAAAGAGAGAGAGGGTGATAATTAAAAAGAGAAAATATCATTTTCAGAAAATGAAACCACTTATAAATGCAATTTTTAAATTTTGTACGCACAGCAAATTAGTTGTTTCTTCAGAGATCTTTTAATTTTGTTTTTGTTTTGGGGAGAGTCTTATCGAATACGATTTTGCAATCGTTGTAAACAGATTCTATTTTATCCAACAGGTAATATCACCCCCTCTCAGAGTCGACCTTGGAATAATGTCCAAGATGATGTACTCCACCCGCTCTAGATATACACATCTTGGGCCTCACCATCAGATGCAGTTTAGTGTCATACTCTGTTTAGAATGATACCCTGGGGGCTTTCCTCCCTATGCGGAGGATACAGTCAGTGTATTCAAAGCACCATCAACATGGTCCCTATAGTGTTATTACTTCCTGCTACGAATAATAATTTTGTTTCTCTCATTAATTTTCCTCTGCGCAGAAAAGCCAAGGTCACCTCATGCAAACTTTCCTTGTTTTCTCAAGTGTCCATATTGTTTGGGGTTTTTTTTGTTTTTGTTTTTTTACCATTTCTGTTTTTCATCGATTTTATTATTCCTGTTTGTTCTAGTGTTATTTTTGCTGAAGATTTTTGCACATTGTAATTAGCTTCTTCTTCTTCTTCTTCTTCTTCTTCTTCTATTATTATTATTATTATTATTATTATTATTATTATTATTATTATTATGTTGTCACACCTGTCGTAGCTAGTTGTTTACTGGAGGCTGAGTGACAGCAAGTCTATTCAGGTCTCCAGGACTCTTCTGAGTATTCTAGCCGATCCCAACACTGCTGTAGTTTGGATGGTCTCGATTATTCCACTGATTTCCAATTCACCCAGATTCTTTTCTAGAGCTTTGCGGACCTTTCCAAGAGCACCAATTACATTTGGTATAACCTTCACCTTCATGTTCCACAATTTCCTCAGTTCTCTGACAAGGTATTATTATTATTATTATTATTATTTATTATTATTATTATTATCATTATTATTGTTATTAATATTATTATTATTATTATTATTATTGCTATTATTATTATATTATTATCATTATTTTATTCTAAATGACATTATTATTACTATCATTATTACTAATATTATTATTATTATTGAAACTATTATTATTTTTTATTGAAACTATTATTATTATTATTATTATTATTATTATTATTATTAATGATATTATTATTTCTATCATTATTACTAATATTATCATTATTATTGACATTATTATTTTTTGTTGAAATTATTATTATTATTATTATTATTATTATTATTATTATTATTATTATTAATAATGGGGGAGTGCTAAGATCGATATTAATTCTCACTCCCGTGTTCAATTTCTGGTGACGGTGATTGTTGATTAAATTTCTGTCACGGAATATTTTCCCTTTGCTACCGGCACCAATCAATTTACACTCTCTCTTTTTCTATTTTTCCATTTTTTCGTGAAAAATTAAAAATGCCCGCCTTTTTTCGCGGGGATTTCATAACTTTGGGATCCAAAATCCATTTAAATCTTTCGCCTGATTACAAAATGTTTATTAAATATAAAAGACATTCTTTCATATCCAGGTTCGAGAAGAAATGGGTGAGACAAAAGATACGAGGAAGACAAAATGAAATCACTTTGTATTCCATCAATGTGCTTCATTTTTTTTTATTGTTTAGTTTTGTTTTTGTTTTTGTTTTCTCTTTCTTTTTGGTCGTTCAATTATCAATCACTTTCCAGTCCCAAACCCATCCCAGACCACCCGCCGCATCCTGAGTAAGCCGGGAGGCACACCAATCCCATCAAATGGAAAATCTCTCCACCTATGGTTCTATCCATATCTTTTCCAGTTTCCAATTTGACTTCTTCTTTCTAATACCGAAATGTTTTTCATAACATTTCTAATAAACATGCCCCCGTAATTGATGCACAGCAAATGGATGCATCGACATTACTCACAGTTGAGGAATTAAAATCAAAATCGGATATTGAGAAAATAAAATAATATTTTTCTAATGAATATTTGTAAATTTTAGTTTTACATTAACAAACTTATAATAGCAGTGAGTAATATTTCCTCCATTAATATTGATAGCTGTGTGAAAAAGTATTTATCGGAAATATACGAAACTCGCCTCTTCTCATTGTCTTTCTTTATCTGTTAGACTATATGAATATAAATTATTATGCAGTTAAAGCGGATATCCTTTAGTGATATTTATGACCAAATTTTATGACACCGAAATTAGATGAAATAAAATAAAAATAACGCCAATGTAACCAAAACTAAAAAGTTATATATATATATATATATATATATATAGAGAGAGAGAGAGAGAGAGAGAGAGAGAGAGAGAGGGGGGAAGCACGTCGTATAATGGTTACCGTCGCAGAAAATGGACACG
>CM042148.1:59849191-59854191 GCA_023376005.1 Doryteuthis pealeii | reverse complement strand
AATTCTGTTTTCCCCAGCTGTTGAGTCTAGTAGGAGCTGTGTACCCCGTTCATCAATCTCTGTCGAGGTCCACAGTTCGCTTAAACGAGTGACCCGCCTCCCCCTCCGATTCTTAACCCAGCCCTTGCCCGCTCTTCCATACCCTTCCAGCTGACCCGTGAATTCTCCACGCAGCTGACCGACCGAGGCAACAAGTCAGCAAAGACTGCCAGCAACAGTCCGACGGCATAAACGTCGACAACAAATCAGCTCTAGGTTTGTTTGTTTGTTTTTGTTGGTTTTTTTCCCCCTGCTCAAACTCCACACAGAAATCATTAGTATCGATACAATTTACCAAATTCCCCTCCAAAAAAAAATCAAATTCCTTAAACACAATATCTGATCCATGATGGCCTGCCCCCTAGCAATCCAGGCATCTTAAGCCAAATATTTGACAGCACTCTCTGATCAGAGCCGTATTATATCTAGAAAGTCGATGGCAACTGAGGGAATTGGACATTTTATTGCTGAAATCAGCGGCAAAGGAAAAATATTCATAATTTGATCTTGACTAAATGTGGATTCGGAAGAGGGTCATAAAAAATAATAAATTCTCCCTGAATGGGCAGAATCAATACTTCCGGATTGATAAGCAGGAGAGAAGGAATCTTAAGCTCTAAAATTCATAAAGTCGTCTATGAATTCCTAATGATCACCGGCGAAGGAAGAAAGTGAAACCACGTATTTCTCGTCGAATCAGGAACTGGCTTTGTGTGCCTACCGTAGCGTGAAAATTTATGAGATCATCTAGACTTATTTTCTAAAGTATGTACATATACAACCCCACCGCATGAAAAGGATATGAAACAAGGTCAGTTTAGAAGCCGAGTTTCACAAGTTTGTATTCAGAGTTTTCCTTCTCAAATACCGGTTGCCATACCAAGGTTAAATAGCCCAGTATGCCTTGCTATTTATCTCTACCTCGGGGACGGGGAATAATTTGATGTATACGCGTATTTGCAGTATGGGAAAATGTATAAGCGTATTTGCGGTATGTGAAAGGCAAAAAGTATCATCAAGGATTTAAACTCAGGTCGTCTGGCTGCTTGGTTGGTCAGCTCCTTGGTTTTTGCGGCGTGTCAACCCTTAGGGTATTTCATGCCGAAGATGTTTTTGTTTTATTCATTCTTGTTGCTAATTCAATTTTTTAAAACTCCATTTGAAATTATTTGAAATAAATATATATCAGATATACATCTCCGATCTTCTCCAAGACATAACAAATTCTAGTATGAAAAAGAAAAGAAAATAGAGTGGAAAACAAATATCGACTGTTGATGTTAGTTTTCGTTTAACAAGTGACACGAGAAGGAATATTCTTACACAAAAATTACAGCATAACAGTATGTTTAAAAAACCGTGCTTATTCAGTGTTTAAGGCATTGTATGAGATTTGAAGGTAATGTGGGTGACTGAGACATTATGTTATAACATCACCTTTAAAAATAAATATTTAATATGATAAGAGAAAAAGCTATGAATGAAAAACTTTACCGTTTAGGAAAATCATTTTCCATATAAAGAACAGTGGTAGGAAATAAAGTCAACATGAATTACTAATGTGGGGAAATATATTAGAAAGGTGAATAACGAACACAAATAATTTCGTCTTTATTGGTTTCTTAATCGGTAGAGCACTTGCCTAGGAATCACAAGATTTCTAGTTCGATATCGGTCCTCGCCAATTCAGCGTATGAGTAGCACAGGGATCTGTGCGGTAAAGTGAGAAGCTGATGGTAGATGTGGCGTTCCATTTCAGACGAAAAAAATCTCCTTGCTCTAGTGCTAGTGAAAAGAGGATAGACTCCCTCGCTGATACCGACATTAGGCCGTCCGGACGTCTTTACTTTATTGGTTTCAAAGTCTTCAGATATTAATTGAAACCAATAGAAACGAAATATTAATTAAATTGAATTGATTGTGCTCGTTATTCACCTTTCCAATATATTTCCACACATTTTGTCGGACTTTTCTTTGTTATTTTATTGAGAATTCCTAAGTTCACTATTTTTTAGAGCATTTTATACAAGGGCGTGTCAAAAAAGTAATGACATTTTGTTTAGGACAGGTATAATTATACAACATAGGAACATGTATCATACATCAAACTGAAGCTGGTCTTCTGTGAACCACGTCCCTACTTCTCCATATAGTCACCATTTCTTTCAATAACAATGTTTTACGTTCGAATGAAAGCATGTATCCTTGCCCCGTAAAATTCTATTGGCTGTTCTTTGAGCCTCTTCCACACTGGAGATTTCACTTCTTCGTCAACAGAATAATGTTTGCCTCTCAAACCCTCTTTCATAGGTCGAAGAGATGATAGTCTGAATGCGCTAAATCTGGTGAGTATGGAGGATGCGGTAAAGTTGTCCACCCGAATGAGGCGATTTTCTCCCTTCTTCTGATGCTTGTGTGTGGTCGAGTTTTGTCATGCAGGAGGGGGATATTGTCGATTGGCAAGTTGGGTCTTACTTGTTGGATCCTTGCTCTGGGCCTCGTTAGGGTCTCAATGAAGGCCTTAGTTTTATAATTAAAAAAACTTCACATGAAATAAAGAAAATGGCATTATTTTTTACATACCCTCGTATTTTTGTTAAAGTGTGATTTTTTATGCTTGTTTCTTCGTTTGTTTGCCGGTATTTTCTTCAAAGATATTTTGTTTATCAGCGCAAACCAATCTATTATAACTAATCTATACTAATTACAGATGAATTTACGGAATGGCCACTTGGCTGTAAATTTCGATGTGCTCACTCGACAGTATTCCTCGTTAAAATAGGATAGCAATTTACTTTTCAGATATGTGTTCCTCCATCTTCTTTCCTGTCAATATCTCTAGATTTTATTAATAAAACAAAAGTCGATAAAAAAGAACTGAGTCAGGTTTTATAAACAGTGCAATAAATAAACAAATGAATAAATAAATAATTCCATTTCCTCCCAAGAAATTTTTGTTGTTTACTGGCGTCTTCATTGGCGCGAAACGTAACACATGGCTTGATATATTGAATGCTTATTAGATTAAGCGCTGTCAACGACGTTAGAAGAGTATTGCTTTCATTTTAATTTTAACTGTTTTTTCATCCCTAATATTCAGACCGTCAGTCTACACACATTAAAACTATTAGTTTATTTATTGTATTTATCAGACGAATTATTGTCAGCCATTATTAAGTTTGCTCTCGTATCTTTCATTTTAATTCCAGTTATTTTCTATCTCAACTGCTAAAGTCCTGTTGCCTAGATTGGTTGGTGGGTTGGATTTTACGACATCTCAACCTTGTTGGGTTATATTATGCGGAGGCGCGTGGTCTAATGGTTAGAGTCGTAGGAAATGGACTAGTCAACGCGAGTTCAATTCTTGGACGAAGCTGTTGGCATTTCACATAGCGCTAATACCCTTGGGAAAGGTATGAATCCAATTCTCCCTCCAGCTATGGATATATAGCAGGGCAGATTGGATCTTTAACCATGGCTAGGTAAGCAGTCTAGGAGAACGAAAACTCTTAATTCAAATCTATTAAACTCCGCTTAAGAAATTGACCTTGTGTCGCATCCTGCTCGTGCGGAGGGGTTGGTAAATATATATATATTATGCCGTAGACTGTTCTATTCATTTTTGTTGAGTATTTTAATTTTTTCTTCAAACTAAATTTTGGGTAATTCGATGTCAAATCATCCAGACCATGTTACCCACCCACTTCAATGTTTCTGAAATTTTATCCAGGTGTGAACTATGTTAAATTCCAACCATTAAACACATTTTAATACTCATATTTTAATCTATTTAACCTATAGATGGGACCCTAACAGGTACTACCAATCAGGGTTAGGTTGGATTTGGGAATAAGGGCGATAAATGAGTATTTCCTTTCCCTAGGGTTCTAAAATTGAAACATCACCACTAGATGCAGTTTAACGTCATACCCAGTTCACTATCCTCAGAAAACACCTCCTAGTACATATATGATAAAACGGGTTGGGGGTTGCCCAAAAGGAAAAGAGGGTCGGCACAATCATATAGCCACTAGAGCTTGACGTTACTAGCTTCTCCGATCGCCTTTCTAGCCTACGTAAAGGTCAAAGTGGGATGTTGCATGTCATAGACTGGTCATCCACCAGGATTCCATCCATAAGCATCACAGATCACCACCCACGACCAACAGGTGGCCCCATTAGGGGGATTTTGATAAATCTTGATATTGGAACGGTTTATTTCAATGGGGAAACTTGATTTGATATTTCATTTGTTGTTCTTTATATTTGCGCATAAGAGTGATATAACCAGCCCGGTAATAAAATGTATGTGTCCCTAACACCTATATAAACAAATAAATCAGCCAATGGTCACCCCCATCAAACTTTAAACACACTACCCCCAAACCTAATAATTTAAAAATAACGTAACAAAGAAATTAAGTTGATTTAGTTGGGAGCTGAACGGCTTAATTGCATTTTAATTTAAATAGTGAAACTTGATTTGATATACGAGGAAATTGAGTTAGGCGTGGAACGAATTAAACTCGTAGGTCAAAGTACCACCATACTTCTAAAATCTCGAGTCTCTTCATTGGAAAATATGAACGTTTTCTTTACGTTTGCATTCAGTGGCGGATTTCTTACCGAGGTGCCCTTTGTTGTTCTATAATCCAACAAGAGTCCATTGAATGCGCACGTTATCGCACCTCTTTCCGCTCGGAAATTTCGGTGCACACAGTTCGTTTCTGGTGGGTGGGTGAGTGGGGCTGTTGCAGTGTGAAGGCGAAGAGCGCATGTGCGGAAACTGCATGATTCTGATTACTTAATGCCATTCGCCAACCACTAGTAAGTTAACAATAAATAACTGTTCCTCTTCTTGGCTTCGTTCGTCTTCGTTTTGGCCTCAGTCCAATCGGTAAGCCAAAATGACTTCTCCGTTTACGTGCAACGCTGCATGTTAGAAGGCTTTTTATGAGGAT
>CM042148.1:59816691-59844191 GCA_023376005.1 Doryteuthis pealeii | reverse complement strand
CGTGATTCTCATTAATTGAAATGTCTTTAAGCCATTGAAATATCCCAGTTTGATAGACAAATATATAAAAACAAACCTATTAAAAACAGATTATCTCTTCGAAATATGTTGAGAACCTCTGGAAAAAATAATTATTTGATTCTCTTGGAAACGCCTCTAGAAAATGTCTAGCTTCAAGTGGTGTCTACGAAAGTTCCGCGATACATTTTTATAACTCGCTGAAATCCTTCCCCGACGGATACGAATTAAAGCTTGTCTCTGGGTAAGGCCGAAATACAGTCTTTGTTTCCAACGAGACATAATGAAACTTGTGAATAAAAATGACACAGTTAATAAACGTAGTTTTAACACTCTTCAAACATAATATAATCGTTACAACTCTGTAACCTAAAGAAAAAAAAATTCTACAATTTTTATAAGGTATGTATGAGTTGGGTGGCGTAATGGTTACCGTCGTAGGAAATGGACACGGCGAGACGAGTTCAAATCCTAGACCAGGCCTGTCTGGTTGGCAGACTGGGATCTTTGTATTTTGGTTAAGCAAATAGTCTAGGAAAAGGTAAATCTGAATTTAAATCTGTCAAATTCCGCTTAAGAAATCGGCCTTGTGTCTCATCCTACTCTTGTGGCGGGGTTTATCAATAAATATATAACGTATGTAGAAGTCGGTGGTTAGGAAATCTACACGGTGAGACGAGTTCAAATCTGGACCAGGCCGGTTTGCATTTCAATAGCGTTAATACCCTCAGGAAATGTATGAATCCAACTATTCTCCCTCCAGCTATGGGTTAATAGTAAGACAGATCGGGATCGTTTATTTTGGCTAAGCAAATCGTCTAGGAAAAAGAAAAATCTGAATTTAAAGCTGTTAAACTCAGCTTAAGAAATTGACCTTGTCTCACATCCTAGTCTTGCGGGGGCGTTGGTGCTTAATAAATATATAAGGTATGTAGATATTTATTGACTGCTACATATATCTATTTTCGTTACAGAGTTCGAATGCTGTAGAATTTGGTAATACATAATGCCGAATAATATCGGTTTTTATTATATAATGACCACTAGAACATAAAATTCTGTTATCTTTGATTTATGAAAAACTATAATGTAGTTTGCTAAATCTATTAATATAGAGTGTTCAATATCGGTGTCAGGCCATAGATATCAAGGTAAAGATAGAGCAGACACTAAGTCTTCGTTTGATGATAGCATATACGAGAAACTGTTACCAAATATCATTGATTCTATCTCTACACTATCTTAATCAATATATATATATATATATATATATATATGTGTGTGTGTGTGTGTGTGTGTGTGTGTGTGTGTCTGTATGTGTTTTTTTTTGTGTGTGTGTGCCGTAAATGAATGAATTGTAATAATGAATTTTAAGTATGTGAAATTTAGGTCTTATCCTTCTTTACTGGACGGTTGTTAGCACATACTATGATTTATGAAGAAAAAAATTGTTTATTCAACTATATATATATATATATATATATATATTATATATATATATATAAAGCTTGGGTGTCGTGGACATGAATTAACCAGCGCTTGGTAAATGACAGTTTTGCGCTTATGCGATTTTCAAACCAATCGCTCAATAATATTGAGCATTATTTGCTTATTTATATAACATCCTATATTATCATTATTAATACGAATATGAATATATATATATATATATATATATATATATATATATATATATATATATATATATATATATATATATATCTGTGTGTGTGTGGTGTGTGTGTGTTCATATTTGAACTTTCATTATTTACAGATCTGTATACATCCATATATATATATATATATATATAATATCTATGTTTATAATTTTTATATAAGTAAATACATCTTTTTTCTCCTTGACTAGTTTCATATTGTCCTGAAAAAGGTTTCTTTATAAACCGAAATGTTCGAACATCGACACTACGGCTAATACATTCCCCTCCATTGTAAAAACACGTGTTTGTTCTACATTTTCTCCATATATGTATATGAGTAAAAGACTTACTTGAAAGAAAGACTCTTGAGGTCCGGGTGTTTGTGGTACTGAGCGAGCGTCTTATTACTCCCAACCGGAAGTACAATTCTGTCAATGACGTGTAGAACGCCGTTGTCTGCCATTATATCTGATTCCAGAAGTGCAGCTCCGTTCATGTAATACATCTGCAAAAACAAAAACAAAAAAAGCTCTTATTAGAGATTTTCTCTAGACTATAAGATCGATTGTCAATAGCTCAATATTACAAGATACACTGGCTTTTAACTCTTTACCTTACCAAATCCCCCCTCCACCTCCAAGCGGCAGTACCAAGTTTTCTTGGCATTTCTTTAACTGGTTCCCTATTGCAAAAGGCTCAAGTATCAGTCTCAGGGTTGATTCACAGACAAAACAAAAGATGGCAAGGTTTTTTTTTGGCCATCCTTAGGCTTCAAGAAAGAGCACTGTCCAGCGGAGGTTCCCTCTTGTTAAGTAGAGCGTGATCCTTAGTGAAGAAAACTTTGGTTGCTCCTTGGTGACCCTCAGTGTTGGGTATGATCCTTTGGTTGTTCCTTGGTGTCCCTTAAGGTTGGGTATGATCTTTTGGCTGTAGGCCCGTTCGTCAATGTCGAATAACGTGCAAATAAACGGCTATCAAAATCAGCGATTAAATAGTTAACTAACCACGTATTCGGGCTGTTGATTGGCTAGGGTTTAAACCACGTGACCTCGCTGCGTCTATAACTTTGAGTGGTGGATTAAAGCACGCTTTATATACAGAAAAATAATCCAACCTGTTCACGTTGTGATTTTTCCCTGTAAACAAGTGACAGGAGCGAGATCCGCTGCCAGCAACTTACGGTAAGACTGTTGTGATGGGAAAGCCACTGTGGGCGGTTTAAAGGAGGCAACGAGTTAATGGAAGAAAAATTGATTTTACTGCTGGAAATATTATTGCGTTACAAAGGAAAATTTTGCTTTCTGATAATATTTCGTTTGTCGTCTAATATAAATTATCTTCTGGTTAGAGGGCTGGTTGTTTTGTTTTACGGCATATGTTTCAAAAGAAAAGGAGACATAACCACACTCAACGGTACGCCCCTTAAGCCAGTAGAACAATTCACATACCTAGGTAGTAATATTTCAACCACATGTAAACCGATGTAAATACAGGAATAGGAAAAGCGTAGTCGGCCACAAACAAATTATCAGTAATATGGAAATCCGATCTCACTGACAAGCTAAAGCGACAATTCTTCCAAGCGGTGGTTGTATCAGTGTCGCTGTACGGCTGCACCACTTGGACCCTAACGAGGCGGCTTGAGAATAAGTTGGACGGAGCTGCACAAGAAGCTGCGCGCAGTCCTGAACAAATCGTGGAAGCAGCATCCCACGAGGATACAGCTATATGGCCATCTGCCCCCCATCTTACAAACCATTCGAGTGAGACGGACAAGGCATGCTGGGCACTGCTGGAGAAGCAAGGATGAGCTTATAAGCAACGTTCTCTGTGGAAGCCAACACACGGACATGCTAGTGTGGACCGCCCATCAAGAACCTACATTGACCAACTAAGCAAAGATGCAGGATGCTGCGCAGAGGACCTCCCCGGGAAAATGAATGATAGGAAAGTTTGGCGAGAGATTGTCATGGATATCCGTGCTAATTGCGCGACATGATGATGATGATGAATGCCGAATCAAGTAATTTTGATATTCGGTTTCTTACAGTACCTACTGTTGCTTGAATGGCCGTCAAGCTAAGTATTAAACAGGTTCATCACTGCTTAACATCAGTGATCTAAGGGGAACCGTTGCTTTCAACGTGATTTGACCATAGACCTTATCTTGAGGTAAAAGCAGAGACCGTGCGTATTACCTCCGAACCATCCAACCGGGGGAGGGAAGCATTCTTGATAGCAGGATGGGACACAAGGTCAATTTCATAGGTAGAGGTTAAAAGGTTTGACTCCCACTTTACTACTTTTCGCCTGGTGTCATAGTTATCGTCGTAGAAAATGGACTTAACAATCGAGTACAAACTCTAAACGAGGCTGTTTATATTATTCATAGCCAACTATGGGTAAATAGTAGGGCAGACTGGGCTCTTTCACTTAGGTTAGGCAACCAGTTAGGAGAATGAAAAATCTGAATTCAAAAATGCTTAACTAGGGTTGGTAAATATTTACGTATATCTATTATTATAAAATGTGTGATGCTAGCTAACTAGTTAGCTAGCTACTCGGTTTTTTTCGTCTCCGCCCCCCGCTTCTATTGTAAAACATATAATTTTTTAAATAATGAATCTATTAGTGGATCATTTTAAATCTCTAATATATATATATATATATATATATATATATATATATATATATATACATCGGTCGGGTTTTGCTCGTGGTCGGAGGTAGTTGCTTTGTCTAGCCACATTGATAAGACCTGAAACGTCGAAACACGGTGTCTGTGAATGACTTATATATATATATATATATATATATATATATTAACCCGTCTGATAAGCTAGAATTCAAATTTTTCTCAGTTTCTGGTTGAAATAAAAATTATAACGGAATGACGATTTCTAAAGTTTTTCTGTCTTTGAAAGTTAAATATTGTTCTCTATATAATCTAATCTATTGATTATTATACATTGAGCTCTCTTTAGGGATTTGTAAAAATCCTTGTATGAGTTTATGTTTTCACCTACAAAAGCATACAATATATTTGTACAGTGAGATTTCGAAGATCCCAAATAGAATCATCCCTTACTACCAGTCATTTGGATTATCTTACATTTATATATATATATATCTATCTATATATATATATATATATATATATTATATATATATATAGAGAGAGAGAGAGAGAGAGGAGAGAGAGAGAGAGAAAGAAAGGGATTTCTATTTCTCAGGAAGATGTAAATGTCTACGTCACTTAGAAGCGATAAAACAGATAAATATTTTGTAGATAATTCAATTCTGGTCAATCAAAAGAATATTAAGCAAAATATTTTGATTTGTTGAAAACATTGGCTCATTTTGCCGATCTTAAATACTTTCAAAAATTGTGACCCTTTTTACTCGATCTTTCTCTACCTCTTTCTGCGTAGGCATAATGTGTGTGTGTGTGTGTGTGTGTGTCTGTGTGTCTGTGTGTGCAGGCATTACTCATGTGAGTATGTGCATAGTTACTCAAATAAAATATGCATAGATAGATATTAAAAGAAAAAGATAGATAGATATATAGATAGATGAGGATGAGAAAGATAGAACGTGATAGATAGATAGATAGACAGAATAGAATAGGATATGATCACACTGATATATATATATATATATATATATATATATATATATATATATATATATATATATAGAGAGAGAGAGAGAGAGAGAGAGAGAGAGAGAGAGAATTAAATAGATAGATATGATAGATAGATATATAGATAGATAGAATTGAATAGGATATGATCACTGATATATATATATATACATATATATATATATATACATATATATATATATATATATATATATATAGAGAGAGAGAGAGAGAGAGAGAG
The DNA here is from genome assembly GCA_023376005.1 of Doryteuthis pealeii. NCBI lineage: Eukaryota > Metazoa > Mollusca > Cephalopoda > Myopsida > Loliginidae > Doryteuthis > Doryteuthis pealeii. The sequence continues at coordinate 59,838,631 of CM042148.1, read as the reverse complement.
AGAGAGAGAGAATTAAATAAATGATATGATATGGTCTGATTTGATCAGACTGAGATAGATAGATAGATAGATAGATAGATAGATATGGAAATAGATATGAACAGATTGAGATAGAGAAAGAAAGAAAGAAAGAAAGAAAGAAAGAAATGACATATATATGTACATATACGAGAGTGGTTAAATAAGTCTGTAGTTTAACTCAAATTATTAGCTTCATTTTCTTCTGTATTATCATTGTATGTTATTTTATTTATATCATTAATACAGAAGTCTCCGTTTAAGTTATATTATCAAGGAAGACGATTATATTCAAAAATATTTATTTCTAATATTTGTTTTGTAAATTAAATACTTCTTGTTTTCTCTATTTGGATACACACGTATTAACTTACCTACATATATAGATACATACTAGATAGAGCCAAAAGTATTGCAATATTTTACAAACGTGAGGCACAATTCTACAGTTCCAAAATGCTTTGGCCGAAGCCGCGAAGGTGACAAACTACACTGTAATGTGAAATGCTGAATTCGCCTGATATTCTCCGAATGTTACTCGCTGGATAAGTCAGTATGACTTTGAGCACGTCTAACCCACGTAAGGACCGAAATTTAGTGTTGCATGCTGGTTGTTTTTCGGCATATCAAATTCTTTCGGGTTATTCAATGCTGAATCAAGTAATTTCGATAAACAACGGTCTCAGATTGCTTACAGACTACCTAGACAAGGCTGTTTGCATTTCACATAGAGCTAATATCCTTAGGAAAGGTATGAATACATATATTCTCCCTGCAGCTATGGGTAAAATAGTAGGGCTGTCTGGGATTTTTAATCTGGGATAGGTAACTAGTCTAGGAGAAGAAAAACTCTGAATTGAAAAACCTGAAGTCAGTCGTTGATTGTGTTTGTGGTATTCCTTGTGCACCAATTCTTTCTTATCGACTGTGCCAAAAAGTGCGGATGGCCCAACACAAGCCTTCACATCTATAAACAAAATACTGTGTAGATTGTTCATTGATGAATCCTCATGCGTCAAAAATTGACGAGAGAGTCCATTGCTTATAGTACCTACTGTTGCTTAAGCCGTCACTCAATTAAGTACTGAACGGGCTTATGACTGCTTAACATCGTTGATCGAGCGGAAACTGATGCTTTACACATTACTTGACCGTAATAGTCTTCTGTAGTGAAATGTGTAGAGATTGGAAAATTTTTCGCTATTTCTTATCTGAGATATATGAGATTTCCATATATTCGATAATCTGTCCATAGCAGTCTATGTCTTGCTTATGCTTATATTGTCATCACTTTGTTTTTACGGCATATAAACCCTTATTGGGTAATGTAATGCCGAATCAAGTTTGCTAATAGTACTGCTGTCGCTTAAGTGGTCACCCAAGTATTGAAAAGGTGCATTGCTGCTTAAATTCGGTGATGTACTAGGAACTGGTGCTTTAAGCGTTACTTTAGCGTAATAGACTGATAGATAGTTGGGTGTTTTCGTTTTACGCCTATTAACCCTTTTCGGGTCATTTAATGCTGAATCAAGTCATTTTAATGAACAAAACACACAGGCTGCTAACAGTACCTGTGTTACATACTGAGGCTTTCACAGTACCAAATCGATATAATGTTGTATACCCTTTTCTTACTTCTTACTTCTAGTCGTCTTTTCTTCTGGCCGGCTTTGGTTCTATCTTCTAACATCTTGGTCTGGTCTCGCATCTCTTCTAAAGGTCTGGTCTTTCTTGGGGACTTCGGGTCTGGTCTTCTATGGGAATTTCTCGTTATCAGAAGCCCTGTGTCATTGTTAGTTTTTAGGTAATAAACACAAGACTTCGATTTACGTTGATGTTACTTTATTTGTAAATCCCCAACCAGACATAACATAGCGCGCGTATGCAGAGCTACAGTTTTAGACAGAGCATCAGGCCGACTGCTCTGTCTGACGTCTAACTGCCAACTGGGGACTCTGAAAAAGGTCCCAGGTGACTTCACATATTTGGCGGGCTTCTGTAATTTTCCATAGAAGGACCCGGCCATGGTATGAAAGGGGTCATCCCCTCAGAATTACAGGGGATTGACAATCATCTTATGCAACCGCATAGATTATGTAACACCTGGAAACTGATAATTTCTGCGTTAGTTTACCGTAATGATTTTGGACTGACTTCCTGAGCGAAACCTTCTAATTCTTCAAGATGATTAAAAGATCATTCCCGTGGGACAAGAAGAAAGCACTTGCCCTGATAAATGGTAAATATCAAACATCACCGATGTCCAATTTCCTTAAATCATTTCCTTCTTGACATTTCTCGAGATCTATTCGAAGATTCATTTCAACTAATCGATAAAGTGAGAAAGATAACAGAATAATTAATATAGATCCGTAATTCCGGGAGGAAAAAGAAGAAAAAAAAATGTTGAACGCTTTTCGAAATGACATAAAAGAGATCAATATGAAAGGAGGAAAAGCTTCGATCTCTGATCTCAGATTATCGATAATTCAATAATTATAACACAATAAACCCAAAAATAAGACGTAAATAGAGTTTTTATCTGTTTCAGTAAAGAAATTGGATGAATATTCACCGAAGGGAAGAAATATATCATCTTTATATTACTAATGGAGGCGTGTGGTGTAATGGTTAGAGTCGTATGAAACGGACTCGTCGACCCGAGTTCAATTCCTGGATGAAGCTGTTTGCGTTTCACATGAAAGTCAGCTAGACAAGACAATGGTGGACAGACAAGATAGCAGGAACCAGCAACAAGTAATAAACTAAGATAATCTCCATCTCCTCTCTAATGTATATCTGTCTGTCTGTCTGTCTGTCTGTCTCTCTCTCTCTCTCTCTCTCTCTCTCTCGCACGCGCGCGCACACACACACACACACACACACACGAGATGAACTCTCACCGTTTATATACCCGATGTTGGGTATACAACAGTAACCAGCAACAAGTAATAAAGTAAGATAATCTCCATCTCATCTCTAATGTATATCTGTCTGTCTGTCTCTGTCTCTGTCTCTCTGTCTGTCTGTCTGTCTCTCTCACACGCGAGATGAACTCTCACCGTTTATATACCCGATATTGGGTATACAACAACAGTACCTGTTATGGTCACCCAATTACGGATTGAAAAGGCCCATCGCTTCTTCACTTTGCTGCTGCTGATGAATAAGCTAAATACTTTTACATTCATTAGTATTTCCCTGATGAATTTAAAATATCTTATTTACGTTTTGTATATAAATATTACGAAAAAATATGGCCTATAAAATGTACATGCGGTGAATAAAGAAAGGGGGAAAATATGCTTAAAACGGGGATCCGCACGACAATGGGGCGGAGACAGAGTGAATAAACACAGGAAGTTTCAGGATAAAACCGAATGATTATCTCATAAAATTATCGATTTTTACTGATGTTTGGGAGTTTCTCATGAATAACAGGCTTGTGAATTCTATTAAAATTCGAATTTTTAAGCGGCCAACAATCACGCGGCACGAGATTTCGTATTTAAATAAGTCCGTTGCTTTTTCTCTCGCGTTGTTTGGAATACATAACATGGAATTTCGACTCGTTTATCTTTGTTAGTGGGAAGAAAATGCGTTCGTTCAAGAGAAAATGGCGGCAAAGAATACGAAGAATACGAAGAAGAAGAAAAAATATTGAAGAGAATGGGTGAAAAATAAAATAAAGAAAAGTGAAAAAAATAAATAAATAAATAAAATAAAAACAAAAACATGGAGGCGGAAAGAAATGAAGAAGCAGACGACAAAGTGAATGCCATTTTGCAGTTATTGTGTTCCACTTTTCGGCACGAGAATGAATTACACGTTATTCAAGGCCAATGGAGGATGATTTTCACATTGTTTTTGTTTTTTATTGTTTTTTTTTTATTGTTTGGTTTTTGGGGAGTTTTTGTTTTACTTTTTTGTTTCTTGTTTTGTTTGTTTTTTTTTTTTTGTTTTTGTTTTCTTTGTTTTTTTTTTGTTTTTTTGTTGCTCAAATCAGGGAGGAAATTTATTTTTAAAACTAATTCAAATGATCGATTAAAATAAATAAATAAATAAAAGCAGGGGCATGGTGAACAGTGAGGATTCGTTTATATTCACGCGTAGAGAACATTCGTCACTGAAACAGAAAAAAATAGAAAAACAAAAAAAAGAATAGAAAAAGAACAAATGAGACAAGCAAATAAGTTGGCCAATTAAAACGAAACAAATTGATCCACTGCAGATTCCACGCTTGACTTTCTGTTTTAATTATTTGCCACATAGATCTACACTGATGCAAATAGACTCACTTGACGACAAATTCCATCTCTGTTCGTTCGACCAAATTCCGTGCGTGATCAACACAATAAATTACCTACTAACTGGTATAACAAGCTCATAAAAATGAGCATCTGTCTAAATATGTACGTGTCTAGTTGTGCAGGTGGCTGGGGGTTCGGAGACAATGTAGGTGCTAGAGATTTAACAAAAAGACACTACATTAAGGACGGTTGTAAGTGTAGAAAGACTGTATTGCGCCAAAGGAGGGAGTGCTGAATGTCTTAGATATCGACTTGTACAATCTTGGCGTGGATCTGAGCCCGAAAACCGACCCCGTTCACGGAATAGAAATTCATATGTCAGTATTTAGATATGAACAGACTGGGATAAATAGATAAATAGATAGATATGGAAAATGTTAGATAGACGTGGAAAATTTGAAATAGAAACAGACAGACAGACAGACAGACACACACACACACACACACACACACACACACATATATCTATCTATATATATATATATATATATATATATATAGTGAGAGAGAGAGTTAGAGAGAGAGAAAGAGAGAGAATAATATAAGTAATGAGAGCTCAATTATAAGTAATGAGTGCTCAATATAATTGATAGAGCATGTATATCTAAGGATACGGAAGACATTAAATCAACAGCGCTTGGTAACGGATAGCTTCTCGCCTCTGTAATTTTCAAATGATATATATATATATATATATATATATATATATATATATATATATAATAACTCATCCACATATTTCTTATTTTTTTACTTTTATTTATTATTTTAAATTTATTTACAGTACGTAAGTAAGTAAGTATCAGATTGTTTGAGAAATAATGATAGATTTTATTCCATATTTCAATGTAGAATCGGTCATAATTTTGCTTAACAACCTAATACAATACGCGGTAAGGCGTAAATTTAGTATAAGACCGCGGCTCGTAATATAAAAATCGGGAAACAAAGAAACCAAGAAAGAAAAGGTCTACAAATTGCAAACCCCAAGGACCAAGACTCTTTCTGTCAGTGGGTGAATCTAAAATAATGCCGGTGAATTATTTGCTCCGGAATCTGATTGCGTTAGATTTGACACTGATAGATCGAGCTAAAAAGAGACACAGTGATGAAGATCGCCTTTAGTTCATATTTCAAACGCCACAGAGTAAACTACCAATCCCCCAAAGTTCTTTGGGACCGTCAGCAATGCTAAAAATCTATTCGAAAAACAAACAAACAAACAAAAAAAAAGAAACGTTTTTATGTATTTTTCTTTATCTTTTTCGCATCTGATTCATTTGTCTCTGTCTCTCTGTCACGATCTTAACTCTTCCACGCATCCTCTTTTTTTTTTCTTCTTTTTTTTTAATGTCTGCTTTTCGTTCAACAACGAAATCTTAAAAGATAGGATAAGATCTTCCATGAAATAGTGTCTGCGACCTTCCAAGTGGGTGTCAGACCAAAGCTATTATGGACGGAGATACCGGCGTCCCGACCCGGCATATGATAAAAATCCCTATCAAAAATTAATCGATAATATCATAATGAAAATTGATGCTTGTCTGACCTGTGATAAGGCGAAACTGTTGTACCCACACTATGAGTCAGTGGCCAAATATTCGCGGCATCACAAGCGTTTACATTTGGCTTTCTTTTATTCTCTTTTTAATGCTATTTTTCTTCGTTTTTTTTTTTTCTTTCTTTCTTTCTTTCTTCTTTCTTCTTTTAACATTGATCGGCCACCCGTCGACGCGCATGCCTATTAGCGACACGTTTCTTTGCCGTTATGGCTACGTGTGGTTCTATTGCTCCCTTCATCGTTTTCATGCGATTATTTTCGAAAATCTGATTGGCTGGATGAAAAAAAGAAAAAAAAAGAAAAAAAAAAGAAAATGGTTTGGCGTGTCATAAGCATGCATGTGTTTATATATTGTGGAGAATTTCATAGGCGAGTATCTTTGGCTATAAGTGGCTAACTACCTGTAGGGGGCGCTTCTGCATAATTGAACACGGTTTGGTATGGAAGTGTGTGTGGGTGTGTGTGAGTCTCTCTCTCTCTCTCTCTCTCTCTCTCTCTCTCTCTCTCTCTCTCTCTCTCTCTCTCTCTTTGAAACTAAGAATGTTTTTCATTGCTTTTCGAGGCTATTTTATATATTTAAAAAAATATTTTTCTACTTTTGGAAAACAGTTACAGAGAGTTGCACAGCTTCGCCCTCATTCTTAACTATTATAGCTAAATAATAGTGAATGCAAACACGCTGTTTTGTATTTATGATTTAGCTTAAAGGATTATTAAACGTCAATAGCAATGACATAGTGAACAGTGATATGTGAAAATAAATTTAATGAAACGATATACCGACACACATGAAAATAGGTGTCTATTATGTTGGCTAGAACAACAATCTAATTAAAAGAAATTCTACTCTACAAAAGCAAATAATTATATATATATATATATATATATATATATATATTATATATATATAGTCTGGTATAACTATAAGTAAATAGTGCTCAGTGTCGTGGTTAAAGTATATATATATATCTAAGTTAGGGTAGCGTGTACATCAAGTCAATGACTCGATTACTGACAGCTTCTCAAATCAAGAACTTCGAATCGCATAGACGAGAAACTGTCTGTAACCAAGCGGCATTGACTTCATGTCTAAAATATCTCATATATATATATATATATATATATATATATATATATATATATATATATATATAATGAAATTAATTTAATAAACATCCTTAATTAACTTTATATTTAATCTAATTTGGGTTGCGTTTTTATTTGAATATATGTGTCTGTGTGTATCTGTGTGCTATTGATAAAATATGAAATATGAAAACTTATGGAAGCCCTGCAGCATTTCCAATTAGATATATATGCCAAGATAAATTCAAAAACATTTTTTTAAATACAGTAAGGTGTATCCCGTCTAAAAGTTTTAGGTTCGCATGATCTAATCGCCTGAAGATCGCGCAAATGTGAATTTCACACTAAAGTACATCTGTTAATATTTTCAATTTTTTTCTAAAATTTTAAACTTCGGAAATTTCAAACATCTGTCTATCCGCAACCTTATTTGGCCTAACGCATATTAAGTAAGCATAATTTATGTATTTTTTCCATGGTCGATCTGCTGGCGACTAAACTGGCACCCTCATCAGGCATGCCTTTGCTTGTCTGGTGAGGTGGGTGTATGAACACCCAGCATCACTAATACAAGAGCTGTCAAAGGATGGATCCGCTCCAGAGATGCCAACGGCCACCCACATCGAACGATAGTAACAGGATTGGGGTACTTACTATTCACATAAATCACCAACACAACATGGAGCTTGGGTGCGAGCGCTGGGGCTTCCGGGGTGGCTTGCCTCTCGTGAAGTGACTCAATACTACCTGAGACAGCACCCTGCAGTATCTTGACAGTCCAGTCTTCTTGGACTTTCCCCTGCCACTGGAGCAACTGCGAGGCTGACAAATGGTGAACTGGCCTCTGTGCAGCCCCTTTCCACTAAAAATGCCTCATGCACAAGATTCCTAAAGTTTTACTCAGGTATCTACCAGAGCCCTTCCCTCGCAAGCAGGAGGTGGCACAAGGTCAATTTGTTTAGTAGAATACAGCTGGTTTAAATTCCGAGTTTTCCTTCTCCTAGACTGGTTGCCTAACCAATGCTAAAGAAACCCAGTCTGTTCTACTGTTTGCTTGGGAGAAGAACGGGTGGATTCACGGCTTTCCGAAGGGCAATAGTGCAAAATGAAGCGCAAAGAGACTCGTCCATGATTTGAAATCGGGTTGCCGATTCCAATTCCGACGATGATAACCGCTATGCAGAGTGCGCCTCTCAACCATACATATATCTACAAACCCCCTCCGGACGAGAAGGATGCGACGCAAGGTCAGTTTCTTAAGTGTTGTTTGATAGATTTGAATTCAGAGTTCTCCTTCCCCAAGACTGGTAGAGAGCCAGTCCGTCCTACTATTTTATCCATTGCTGAAAAGAGAAAAACAGGATGCATACCTTTCCCAAGAGTATGTGAAACGCAAACAGCCTCATCTTGGATTGGAACTCGTTTCGTCGTGCCCATTTTCTAAGACGTTAACCATTGCACCCCATATAAGTGTCTAGAAATTATTAATATTAGATAGTGATCTTTCACTATATTTTACTATATACTAATAATTTGTGTTAAGAACAGTTACTTAAAGCTACAATTATTTGCAATTGAAAAAGAAATGAGGAGAATGCAAAGAAGAAGAAGAAGAAGAAGAAGAAGAAGAAGAAGAAGAAGAAGAAGAAGAAAGCGGAGATAGAAGGAGGAAAAATGGGAGGAGTGCGTTAAAGAAAAGAAGGAATAAAGGAAAGAGAGAAGAAGTGAAAAAAAAAGAAAGAAAGAATGAATGAAAATAAGTAGAACGTTAGAGGTTCAGTTTGGTTTCTTTATTTAATAGCATATAAATCATCGTGGGTTATTGAATGCTAAAGAAGCACAGTAGTGGTACTATTAGCCCATAGCTGTGGGGGGATTTAGAATGAAGGAAAAATCTGTAGAAAAGAAGAAGAAGAAGAAGAAGAAGAAGAAGAAGAAGAAGAAGAAGAAGAAGAAGAAGAAGAAGAAGAAGAAGAAGAAGAAGAAGAAGGGAGACTGTACTATTGTTTTGTTTTCTTTAATTTTGTTTTTCTCTAACAAAAACCAGGTGTGAAATTGACAGCGGTGAGATGATGATGAAGATGAATGACTTTGGTTTTCAAAACAGAGGAAAACAATAGTTGCCGTTTATCATCAACTAACGACATTAAAATGAAAAAATAATAATAATATTCATTATTTCGCTATTTGGATTTCCACTCGACCAACAATTCCTACAAACTACAACTACTACTACTTCTTCTACTACTACTACTACTACTAATAATAATAATAATAATAATAATAATAATAATCCAACTGAAAACTGGAAGATCTGGAAATCAGACGAAGAATTGAGACCATCCAGATTACTGCATTGCTGCAATCGGCTTGAATACTCAGAAGAGTCCTAGAGACCTGAGGAGACTTTTTGACTCCAGAGAAATACCATCAGCTTATGTTGCTGTGAAAAACTCTCAATAATAATAATAATAATAATAATAATAATAATAATAATAATAATAATTTCTCTGTGACTTTGAAGTACAGACGAATCACCTAATCCCGACCAGGAGACCAGATCTAGTTTTGATTGATAAGAAGAGGATGACTTGTTATCTCGTGGACTTTGCCGTCCCGGCCGATCACAGAGTAAAAATAAAATAGAGCGAAAAGATCGACAAATACTTGGACCTTGCCAGAGAACATGAGAAAACAGTGGAACATGAGGGTGAAGGTGTTGGAAAAGAGTCTGGGTGAATTGAAAATCAGAGGAAGAATCGAGACTGCAGCATTAATGAGATCGGCTGGAATACTCAGAAGAGTCCTGGAGATCTAGGGAGACTTGCTGGCACTCAGCCTCCAGTGAACCACCGGCTTCTGCAGGTGTGAAAAACTCGAATGGAGTGAAATAATAGACTTAAGGTACAGAGGGTCACCTTTGACCAGACCTAGTATTGATTAACAAGAAAAAGAGCACAAGTCAACTGGTAGATTTTACAGTCCAGGCAGATCACAGTGTGAAGATGAAATAAAATGATAAGATAGACAAATACATCGACCTTACCAGAGAATTGAAAAAGAAAACTTAGGAATATGAGAGTGAAAGTGATATCATTTGTAGTTGGTGCCTTTGAAACGGTCCCCAAGGGTCCGGAAAAATATTGGAGAAATTAAAAATAAGAGAAATAGAGGCCTTCCAAACAACAGCATTGTTGGAATTGGCTAGAACACCAAGAAGAATCATGGAAACCTGAGACGACTTGCTCACTCAAACTCCAGTTAAAGACCATTACTTAACCTAGGTGAAAAAAGTTCAGATAATAATAATAACAATAATAATAATAATAATAATAATAATAATAATAATAATAATAATAATAAAGAGTTTGTCAACTGGTGGACTTTGCGGTTCCAGCAGATCATAGGGTGAAGATGAAGGAAAATGAAAAGATGGACAAATACCTGGACCTTGCCAGCGAATTGAAAAAGCTTTGGAATATGAGGGTCAAAGTGATACCAATTGTAGTTGGTGCACTTGGCACGGTTCCAAAAAGCTTAGAAAAATACAGGAAAATCTGGAAATCAGAGGAAGAATTGAGACCATCCAGAATACAGCATTGCTGCAATCGGCTAGAATACTCAGAAGGGGAGACTTGTTGTCACTCAGACTCCAATGAAAGACCATCAGCCCACGCTGGTGTGAATAACTCAAAAGCAGTGAAATAATAATAATAATAATAATAATAATAATAATAATAATAATAATAATAATAATAATTGACATTTGCAAATCAAATCAAGTCTGCCAAGAAATAATAGTAATCTCGCTTTAAAAAGATAAAGGCAAAAAACGCAAACCTCAAAGGTTTGTTGCGTGCTGACGATTTCTTAAAGGATTTAATTCTTTTCTTCCATCTAAAAACGTCAAATAAGAATTTTCATGTGTTACTCTCTGCCTCCCTCTCGTTCGCTGCACGCGACGTAAGTAAAATGAACGAATAGACTTCTTTATTTGTTTTGTTGTTTTGTTGGTTTTGTTTTGGGGGGGTTGTTTTTTTTTTTTTGCTTTATTTTCATTTCAATAAAAACGAAAATGTCGCAGGTGATGGACGTTCGATACAAAAATTTTAAAACAACTCCAGTCGACATTAGAGTTTTCAGGAAATCAGACAACCATTACGATAGGAAGAATGGAGTTGTCTTTTCTTTTCTTTTCTTTTTCTTTTTTTTTTTTGTATTGTATTGTTATTTGTTTTTGTTTTTTGCTTTTGTTCCTGTTTTTTTTTCTTCTCGCATAAAAACAAAAATAAAACTCAAAGAATCTTAGCAGAAGTAAAAGATTTGTGTGTGACTTTTTTTGCAATTTACATTAAATATACCTCGTAAAAACGACTGGAAATTTACGGGTTTTTATTTTTCTGCTTTTTCTTTTATTTAAGAAATACGTAAGAAAAGTTACCATAGCTACTGTTGGCAACCACAACACATTAAAGCCTTGAAGATAGAAAATAATTGTACATACCAACCACAATCGGCATGTTCATCAAAAAGAAGCAGCAAAGTATTTCTCTCTTTTATTTTATCATTGAATATTCAAATAATAAGATAAAATAAGACTTTCATATCAATTCTAATTTGTTTTTGTTTTTGTTTTATTTGTTTTAGTTTTTTTTGTGGGGGGATAATCTTTTTATATATATATATTCTTATACACTAAGTCCGAAATAGCGACTGATTGGAATTAAACGCCAAACCTAAAGTCAAAGAAAATGTTTCCGTGATGTAAGATAACATTTTAAAAAAATAAGAATATAAAGATAAAAGTAGTGCCATTTTCCATGGGAAATAAGATAATGAACACCAGAATATAACATCTCAAAGCAATGTATCTTTTTGCAAGAGAAAATAGTGATATTCCCATTTTCAAATAAACAGTTCTTTTTTTTTTTATATAAAATAATCAGAATTGATACCTAAATGCCGGCGTGAAAATAAGTTTTTAATTTAAAGGTATTTCAGGTTGCTACGTGGAGGGTTTTTTTTGTGGAGGTGGGAGGAGAAAAAATAGAAAGAATGAAGTAAAAAGAATTAGCGTTAAATAAAAAGAAAATAACACTACCTAATCAAGATGAATTACCTAAATTACTGCCTATGTCCTTTTCTCGCCATTTAAGTTAAAGGCTTTTTGTATCATATTGAAATTTTACTACATTATTGAACACATCATCACGAAGCTAATAATTAGAAACAACAAATATTATTATTGTTAAGTGACAAATTCTCGTCTATGTGGTTTTTAAACTAAGTTTAGTTTTGGTTTTTAAATCGTCTTGATTTGATAAGTCTTGGTTTGAAAATTACATAATTTATAAACTCTCAGTTACCAAGTACCTTTGACTTCATATCTCCGTTACCCTGATATTAATTGAACTTTCACACTTTAGCGTAAGGCATGTAATCATCCGTTATTTACAGACTTGAGTTCTCTGGTGATCGTAAACATACATCTTCTTAAGTATGTACCAATTAATTGTTCGCTTCTTACTGACAGTTACCGTTGGCCGTGAGGGTAAGGAGTTCAACAGACAAAAAATTCAATCGGGTTTTGCCCCCGGCTAGAAATATCTGTTAAAGTCGAGCCGCACTGATTAGACGTAAACGTCGAAACACTTTGTCTGTGGATGACTAATATATATATATATATATATATATATATATATATATATATAATATATATGTGTGTGTGTGTGTGTGTGTGTGTGTGTGTGTGTGTGTGTGTGATTTATTGGAGAAAGGAAAATAAAGTGCTCAATTACAGGTGTAAGAGCTACATTTATTTATCATATTCTGGATCAAATCGCATTGAAGCCAAAGCGTTTTGTTCTGAAGATAACCGGCCAATGCACTACTCAGAAACAAATGATAACAACGTTAATTGTACTATATTTCATTCATATATATATATATATATAATATATATATATATATATATATATATATATATATATATATATATTGTTTTTAAAGTGGGGAATTAGGAGATTATTCATTCATTAACAAATTCCAAAAGATTTATCCAAAATATGTTCTAGCCCTCTCATTACTTAGGCTTATGTTCTGCCCTTAAAATTAATTTATCGAGTAAATTAATCTTTTAAATATCTTTATGGAAGATGTTTCTTCTTTTTTTCTCTCTTTTGATTTTTTTTCTTCTTCTTTCCTCATTATAATTACTAATTATCAATTATTATCAATCATTATAATCATCGAATATTATGATTATCATTTTCTTAAATTCCTTTTCTTTTTCTTATTTTTCTTTCCCTTTATTGTTTGTGCTTTCTTTCTTTTCTTTTTTCATTTCTTTCTTTTTTTTCTTTTGTACTTCTTTATTTCTATCTTTCTTTTATTCCTCTTTTTCTTTATTCCTGCTATATTTACATTTACTCTTTTTTCCTTTTTACTCTTCTTTCTTTCTTTTCTTTTTTCTCCTCTTTTTTCTCTCTTTTGTCCCCCCTTTTCTTTATTCATCCTGTCTTTATTTCTTTCTTTCTTTTCTTTCACTCTTCTTTCATTTTTCTCTTTTTCCTTTTTTCTTCTCTTCGTTTATTTTTCTTATTTTCTTTCTTTATTTTCTTTCTTTCTTTTCTTTTACCCTTCTTTCTTTTTCTTTTTTCTATTTTTTCTGTTTTTATCACCCTTTCCTTTATTCATCCTGTGTTTACTTCCTTCTTTCTTTCATTTCTTTTACCCGTCTTTCTTTTTCTCTTTTTTCTTTTCTTCGTTTTCTTTCTCATTTTCTTTCTTTCTCTCTTTTCTTTTGTCCTTCTTTCTTTCTTGTCTTTTTTCTTCTCTTCATTTTTCTTTCTTATTTTCTTTTATCCCCTCATTCCTTTATTTCTCATGTCTTTACTTCCTTCCCCCCTTTCTTCTTTTATTTCTTTAATCCTAATTTTTTGTTTCTCTTTTTCCATTTTTCTCCTTTCTTTCTTTTCTTCCTTCTTTCCTGAATTCCTCCAATCTTTATTTCCTTGTTTCTTTTTTTCGTTTGCCCCTGTTTCTTTTTTCTCTTATTCTTTCTTTCTTACTTTCTTTTATTCCCACTTCCCTTTATTTCTCCTGTCTTTACTTCTTTCCTCTCTCATTTATTTCTTTAGGCCTACTTTCTTTAATCTTATTCTCTCTTTTTTCTTTTCTTTCTTTCTTTTTTTCTTTTTTTCATTAATTCCTACTATCTTCACTTTCTTTCTTCTTTATTCCTTTACTTCTTTTGCCCCTCTTTTTTTACTCCTTTTCCCTCTTTTTTTCTTTTTTCCTCTTTTCCTTTCTTCCTCATAACTTTACTTTCTTCCTTCCTTCTTTCCTTTCTTTTCAACTACTTTCATTTCGATTTCCAACTCTGCTTATGATCTTTCAAACTAATACGAAGAATTTAGGGGTTTCTTTTTTTTTTTCTTTTTTTCTTTTATTCTCAATTAAAAATGGAGGAATGTTTGTGAACGCTACAGGAATTCAGTATCAAATATTTTGGAATGATCTTCTGGTGAGAAAAACGCTGCCAATATTGGTTTTGGTGAAGTGTTTCTCTGTTAAGAACTGGATAAGAATGATTCCTGGTCTTTTCAAACCTCCCATCCCCACCCACACGCCCCTTCTTTCTCCTCCACTCCCTCCTACTACTCCTCTCCATCCTCCTTTACCACCAGAAACTTTCATTTCCATTAAGTCTTCAGAGAAAAGATTTCTTGCTGCTCTATCAGTTCAACTTCCATGCAAACTTCATATATTTGCACGCAATGGCTGAAGAAATACAACAATTCTTTTGGCGTGGTACTGGTGGCGCCATCTATAGATTTCTATTTATGTATTTATTTATTTATTTATCTATTTTACTTGTTTATTTATTTATTTATTTCTGGTCGTGAAAGAATCTGAAGTGTGCTGAGAGAAAAGGTGAATAAAAATGAAAAGAAAGAAAGAAAAGAAAGAAAGAAAAGAAAGAAAAAAAGAAAGAAGAAGGAAAATGGCAAGAAGAAGTAAGAGAAAAAGAATAAATAAAAGGAAATAAAATGAATAAAAATGAAAATAGAAAAGAAAGAAAAGAAAGAAAGAAAGAACGAAGGAAAATGGGCAAGAAGTGTGTAGAGAAAGAATAAATAAAAGGAAATAAAATGAATAAAAATGAAAATAGAAATTAAGGGTAAAAGAAATAAAAGAAAGAAATTTATTTTATTTATTTATTTTTGGTCGTGAAAAAATCTGAAGGGTGCCGAGAGAAAAGTTGAATAAAAATGAAAGTAAAAAAATAAATAAAAAGAAAGAAAGAAAGAAAATGAGCAAGAAGGAAGTAGAGCGGAAATGAAAGAATAAATAAAAAGAAAGAAAAAAGAGCAAAATTTAAAAAATTAAGGGTAGAAGAAATAAAAGAAATCTGTTTTATTTATTTATTTATTTATCTATTTTTGGTCATGGAGGAATCTGAAGCCAACAAAAGAAAAAGAAAAGAAAAAATGAAAGAAAGAAAACAGAAGTAGAGAGAAAGTGAAAGAGGAAAGAAAAAGAAAGAAAGAAAGAAAGAAGAGAAAATAGAAGAAAAGAAGAAAGAAGGTTAAAACAAATAAAAGAAAGAACAATCTGTTTTATTCATTTTTGGTCATGGAAGAATTTGATGACAATAACATTTTTTTTAAAAGAAAGAAAAAATGAAAAAAAAAAGGAACATGAGTAAAATGAAAGTAGAGAGGAAGTGAAAGAGAAAATAAAAAGAAAGAAAAAAAGAAAGAAGAAAATAGACGAAAAAAAGAAAGACGGTTAAAAGAAATAAAAGAAAGATTAATCTATTTTATTTTTATCTAACTATTTATTTATTCATTCCTTTATCTAATTTTGGTTGAGGAAGAAACCGAAGCTTAAAAGCATAAAAAAGAAAGAAAAAAAGGAAGGAGGAAAATGAGTAAGACGCAAGAAGAGTGGGAGTGCAAAAAGAAACAAGAAGAAAGAAAGAAAGAAAGAAAGAAAGAAAAAAAAATAGAAAAAAAATGAGGGGTAAAAGAAATAAAAGAAAAAGAATCTATTTCTTTTTTATTTATTTGTTTATTTGTTTATTTATTTTTATCGGCGAAGTATCTGGAGTAAAAAAAAAAAAATAAATGAAAGAGAAACAAAGAAAGAATTTGAGTGAGAAGGAGGTAGAGAGGAATTTAAAGAAGATATATAAAGAGAACAAAAGAAAACAGGAATGAAATAAGAAAATAACAAGAAGTATTAATATTTTGTTTTTTAAAAAGTGGGTGGGTAATTGGGAGATGTTTTTTTTAATCTGACAAAATGAAAAGAAATAAGATTAAGAAAAGAGAAAGTTGAACACAAAAATGAATTAGCGAAAAATAATCTTGAAACAGAAAAAGAGAGAATACAAGGAGATAGAAATCAAAATAATGCAAATCTTCTTAATAAAGAAGAAGAAGAAGAAGAAGAAGAAGAAGAAAGAAGAAGAAGAAGAAGAAGAAGAAGAAGAAGGTTGGTAGGCTGGTTGGATTTTACGGCCTGTCAATCCTTGTTGAGTTATCTTATTCCAAAGTAGCTCAGCCGGTAGAGCGTTCGGCTAGAATCCACAAGATTCTTAATTATATACCGGTCCTCGCCAACTCAGCGTGTAAGTAGCACAGGGATCTGTGCGGTAAAGTAAGGAGCTGATGGTAGGTGTGGCACTCCACCTCAGATGTAAAAACATTCTCCTTAGTCTAGTGCTAGTGAAAAGGGGATAGACTCCCTGGCTGTATGGCTCATACTGACCGATTTAATGTTTTTAACTCATTTCTTAATGTATTTAACCCATAAATGGGACGTTAACAGGTATTACCACTACAGGTTAGGCTGTACCTGAGAGTAATGGCAATGAGGGGGTATATTTTAATGTCAAAGCCATCCTTGTAGAACAGTAAGTAAAAGTTAAATCGGTGGAGTGACCTATTGTCTGTATCAGCCAGAGAGCGAGGGAGTGTATCCTCCTTTCACTAGCGCTACACCAGGGAGATCGTTTTTGCGTCTGAGGTGGAAAAAAGAAGGGGAAATTATGGAGAAGTGAGGGAGTTGACATAAAATAATTCCTAATGAATACAAGTAAGGAAAAAATTAATAGATAATTATATATATTACCAAATATATGCACCCTCCGGGTGCAAGTATTTAAGTTTTAATGTAATGAAATATCGTATTAAATTAGAAAGTCTAATAAAAAGGCAGATAAAAAGATATGTAACAGAGTGGGGGTATAATAGAAAAATAGAAATGAAACTTACTCTTCTATCACTCCCGTCTTTCATTGCTGAATTTTACTTATTTAACTATTTAGTTAAATTAGGAAATAAAGAATAAAATGACAGTTATTTTTTCTTGTTAATGGATTTCATTTAAGATTCATTGAAGAGATTTTTGCTTATATTCATTAAAATAAAACCAAACAATTAGAAATCAATAATACTAAGCACATATTTAATAAAATCACATTTTTAATATCAATATGCAAATTAGCCTTCCCATTCACACTGTAAACCGCTATTTTTTGTATATATAAATACAATTGCATGTTATTTGTATGTAGATATGGACAACACTAATAAAAATGTGAAGCAATTTTATTAATAATTGCGGTTTAAATATAAATAAAATCATGGAGAATGTGATGTAAATAACGAAGGGAATTGTGACTTGAGTAGTAATATAGTTTCGGTTACAGACAGAAAAACACACAATCTCCATTATAATAAGATATTATTATTAAATTTATATATTAATACTCGTGTTCTTTATTTGTACTTACCGCATTCATCTTACTACAACCCCCCTCTGCTGCGTAAAATCAGATCCAGTCTAAATTGTCCATGATGAAAAGCAATAAATAGTTAAATCCTGAAATTAACTGATATTCTTTATTCGCTGTGAAAATTCTTATTTCTATTTGAGTGTATGTCAACCTAGCTAAATTAAATGGAACTTTCCGTTTCACTAATAAAGAGAGAAATAAAGGGAATAAAAAATGACATGCTGCACTGAGAAAACAAAGAAAAGAGAAACAAAGAAAGAAAGAAAAGAATAGGGAAGGAAAAAGATTAGAGAAGAGTGAAGCACACGGCATGCGGATAACGCTAATCTGTTCAATTGAAACAAGATGAAAGATTTGAAGAAGGAAAAAAGAAAAAGAAACAAAGCGCGAGGGAGAAGGAGAGGTATAATACAAGAGTATATTATACGTTTACATATTAACCTATTCGCAATAGCTCAATTTAAGAGTTAAAAACGTATCAAAAGTTTTAATAATCAAGATTATTCATTACTGTGGTAAATCCACAGGTCCTGCCTAGTTAATTAATAAAAGTAACAATAAGGTCAAGGGCCGGAAAAAAGAAAGATTGAAAGATGAATAATGAAAAAGAAGTGTTAAAAGACAAGAAAAACCGATTGAAATTAAGAGACACAAAAATCAAGAAATTAATTAATAAAC
The DNA here is from genome assembly GCA_023376005.1 of Doryteuthis pealeii. NCBI lineage: Eukaryota > Metazoa > Mollusca > Cephalopoda > Myopsida > Loliginidae > Doryteuthis > Doryteuthis pealeii. The sequence continues at coordinate 59,820,171 of CM042148.1, read as the reverse complement.
GAAGAAAGAAAAAATAAGAAAGAAATAAAATATCGAAAAAGAAAAAAAATTTGGAAAAAGTTGTGGAGGAGGAATGAGAAAAAGTAAAAACGATCAGAAAGAAAGAAAAGAAAGATAAAAAAAAGAAAAAGAAAGGAAAGAAAAAAGAATAAAGAAAGAAAGGAAGAGGGAAGAGTTTAAAAGGGGAAGAAAGAAAAAGATAAAAGAAAGCGAAAGAAAGAGAAAAGAAAAGAAAAAAAGAGGGAAGAGTTTTAAAAAAAGAAGAAGGAAAAGAAAAGAGAAAGAAAAAAAAAGAAAGAAAGGAAAGAAAAAAGAAAGAAAAAAAAAGAGAAAGAAAAGAAGAAAAAAAGAAGAAGAGGAAGAGTTAACAAAGGAGAAGAAAAGAAAGAAAGAGAAGAGTGGAAAAGAAAGAAAAGGAAGAAAGAAAGAAAAGAAAGAATAAGTAAGAAGAGAAGAAAGAGTAAAAAAAGAAGAAGAAGGAAAGAGAAAGAAGAAAGAGAGAAAAAGACAAGAAAGGAAGAAAAAGAAAAAAAGAAAGATAAAAGCTAAAGACGACGAAAGAGCTTCAGTTAAAAAGAAGAAGAAAGAAAGACGGGGGAGAGGAAAAAAGAAAGAAAGAAAGAAAGTAGAGGAAGAGTTTTATTTTAAAAAGAAGCAAGAACAAAGAAATGGAGGGGGAAAAGAAAAGAAAGAAAGAAAAAAAGAAGAGGAAGAGGTTAAAAAGGAGGAAGTAAGGAAAAAAGAGAGAGGAAAGAAAAGAAAAGAAAAAAGACAAAGAAAGAAAAGGCAAGAGGAAAGAGAAAAGGAGAAGAAAAGAAAGAGAGGAAAAAAAAAGAAAAGAAAGAGAAAGAAAGAAAAGGAGAGAAGACAAAAAAAGAAAGAAGAAAGGAAAAGAAAGAAAGAAAGAAGAGAAAGGAAAAGTTAAAAAAAGCGAGGAAGAAAGGGAGAGAAAGAAAAGTAAAGCAGAGAACTAGAGGAAGAGAAAATCTGAGAAAGAGGGGGAGGTGGGGGGGGGAAAAGAAAGAAAGAAAGAAAGAAAGAGAAAAAAGAGGAAGAGTTATTTAAGTTTTTTTGCGTTATAAAAAAAGGAGAAAAGAAAGAAAAAGAAAAGAGGAAAGAAGAAAAAGAAAGGAAGAAAGAAGGAAAGAAGGAGAGAAAAAGAAAGAAAGAAAAAAAAGTAAAGGAAGAGTTAATTTAAAAAGGAAGAAGGAAAAAGAAAGAAAGAGAAAGGGGAAAAGAAAAAAGAAAGAGAGAAAGAAAGAACAGAAAGAGGGAAAAAGAAAGGAGGAAAGAGGGGGGAGAAAAGAAAGAGAAAGAAAAAAGAAGAAAGAATAGAAGAGGAAGAGTTATAAAAAAGGAGGAAGGCAAAAAGGAAGAGAAAGGAGAGAAAAGAAAGGAAAGAAAAGGAAACGAACAAGAAAGAGGAATAATACAATATCGGGGGTACATTTAGAGGGGAAAAAACTTATATAAAAGGACAATACAGAAAGAAAGAGAATAGATTAAAAATGATAGGGGAAAAGAAAGGGATATGAAAACCACAAAAACAAAAAAGAAAGAAAGCATGAAAAGAAGAAAAAGAGAAAAGAAATAGAGAAAAATGAAAGAAAAGAAAAAAGAACAAAACAAAAAATAGAAACAAAAAATAACAACCAAAACTTTGTGAAGACCGGCGGTTTAAGAAGAGAAGAAAGAACGAAAATTTTAAAAAAAAAAAACAGAAAGAGAGAAAGAATAAGAAAAAACAACACCAAAAACAACAAACAAAGAGAAGAAAAAGAAGTGACAAAATTAAAAAGACGATAAAAGATGATGCTGTGAAAGAAGAGGATTTAAAGAGATAAGAGAAAGAAGGGGAAGGACGAGGGGGAAAAGAGAGAAAGGAAAAAGAAGAGAGAGAGAAAAATAACTTATAAATAACAAATAAGGGAAGGAAGAGAGGGAAAATGGGATAATTAAACAAAGGAAAAAAAATAAAGAAAAAAAGAAATATGAAAAGAAAGAACAACTCAAAAAAACGAAATAAGGGGAAATGGAATGTTAAAAAAGAGAAGGAAGTAGAACAGAAAGAAATAGAAGAGAAAAGAAAAAAATACAAAAAAAAGAAAAAGAAAGAAGCAAAAGAAAAAAAAGAAAAAGAAAAGAAAAGAAAAGAAAAAGAAAGAAAGAAAAAAGAAGGAAGAAGAAAGAAGAACGAAGAAAGAAAAAAAAAAAAAAAAAAAGAAAAAGAAAACCAGAACGTTTTTTCGAATTTTTGGAAGTGAAATTAGAAACACCCAAAAAAACAAAAAAAAAAAAAAATATTGAAATTGAAGAAAGAAAGAGAAAAGGGGAGAAAGAGGGTAAAGGAAAGAAAGGAAAAATTTTTAAAAAATAAAAAGTAGTAAAGTAAAAAAGAGAGTAAAAAAGAAAGGGTGAACAAAAGTTGTAAATACGGAAAAGTTCATTGAAAAGAGAAAAGAAAAGAAAAAAAAAAGGAAAGAGAGAAGGAAAAGGACAAGAGGAGGGAAGAAAGAAGAGAAGAAGGAAGAAGAGAGAAAAGAAAGAAAAAAAAAAAAAAAAAAAAAAGAAGAAGAAGGAAAAAGAGAAAAGAAACACAGAAACCGTTGAATTAGAAACAAAAAATTATTTGAAATTGATGAATAAAGAAAGAAAAGTTGTTTAGACATTAAAGTAATATGAAGAAGTAGATTCCTCGAAAGAAAGAAAAAGAGAAAGAAAGAACAAAAGAAGGAAAGAAAGAAAGAAAGAAAAGAAAAGAAAGAAGAAAGAAAGGAAGGAAGAGAAGAAGAAAGAAGAAGAAGAGAAAAGAGAGAAAAAAACAAGCAAAGAAGAAGAAACTGAAAGACGAAAAAAAAAAAAAAAAAAAAAAAAAAAAGAAAGAAAGAAGAAAGAAAGAAGGAAAGGTATTGGAAAAAAACAATAAGAAGAAATGGATTTTTAAAAAAAGGGAATAAGTAAAGGAAAAAAAAGGACGAAAAAAGACTCTAAAGAGCAAAGAAAAGAAAGAAAGAAGCGAGGTAAAAAAAAGAATGAAAAGGAATCACCATAAATATTATATTAAAAGATAGAAAAAAAAAGGGAAAAAAAGACAGAAAAATAAAAAACACTAAAATTCTAAAGAAATATCAAAAGGTTTTTTTCTGATGTTCCGGCTCACCTCATGTTATATCAATGAATATCTACAACTTACGGATTGTTTCAATTCACTCCCCGACCACCACACCTCTTCTTTCAAAATATATTTCATTCGCAAAACCTTTATAATCTTTCTCAAAGCAGAAACTAATTTTCTTCATTGTCTATCATGAGCGTGGCCACCTGAACAAAAAAATTCTCCACAGCCTCAGTCTAGCCAAGGCTAAATTATTTTAAGAAGGAATATATGCAGAAGAATATAGTAGGAAAAAAGCCTCTATGGGTGGAAAAGACAAGGTTCCGACTAAGAAAAAAGAGACGGAAAGGCCCGTTGGCGAGTTA
>CM042148.1:59789191-59804191 GCA_023376005.1 Doryteuthis pealeii | reverse complement strand
ATCTGTATTCTATTCTGTTTATGTCTATCTCTCGTACATAATTCTTTAATTGATTTCATTGCACGGATAAACGCAGAAAGAGAGAGAGAGGGAGGGAGAGAGGGAGAGAGAGAGACTGAGTAATGAGAGAGGGAGAGAGAGTGGGAGAGAAAGAGAGGGATGAGAAAGAGAGTGAAAAGAAAAGAAGATATGGGGAAAGACAGAACTACTTACGTAAAAGCAATTACAGTTATAAGTATATGGACTAAATTAGATGAAAGTTACATCAGCGACGTGGAATTGTATATTTCCCAAAAGTTAATACCTTCTATTACAAATATAATTTAGCAATTTGACATTTTGATTTTAGTAAAGTTGCTGGAAATAGAAAAAGAGTAATTTTAAGGTTGAATTTACGTAATTTTGTAGACTACTGTAAATTGAATATGTGCGACAAAACACACACACACACACACACACATATATATATATATATATATATTATATATATATAATATATATATATATACATATAACTGTATCTTTGAAACCTCTAGGAAAGTTTCTCTTTGTAAAGACTTTCTGAAATGTTATAACTTTTCTACAACTCAAATTACCCATAATTTGTGCTAACATCAGCGTATTTTCTCATTTTTATTTAGTTTCCCATAGACTTTTACGTCAGCTAATCTCTTTTCCTAACTATTTGTTTTATAACATACTTAATGAAATTATTTCACATTTCGTTCCATCGTTGCTCTCCGTTTCCCTCCCGCTCTCCTTTTACTGTCGTCACCTTGCTCTCCATGCACCCTTTAATCACTTGCTCTTCTTTTTATGCCCCTCGCTCATTCTCGTCCTTCCATTCTCTATGTCCTCTATTTTTCGTTCTTCTTTCTCTTCTTTTTCTCATTTTCCATCTCTTTCTCCCTTCTTTTTTCTTTTTGTTCTCCCTACCACCTCTCTCTCTCTCTCTCTCTCTCTCTCTCTCTCTCTCTCTCTCTCTCTCTCTCTCTCTCTCTTCTCTCTCTCTTTCTCTTTTTCTCTTCATCGCTCCATTTGTCTCTTGTTTTCTCTTGTTTCTCTTCTTTCTTTCTCTTAATTTATTTCTACCTCTAATTTTCTACCATTCTCTCAGATTATTCTTCACTATGACTCTTTCTCTTCTCTCTTCTTTTGGCACTTTTTCTTTATTTTCACACCTCCCTTTCAACCCTTCACTCCATCATTCTCATACACAAACACTCACACACATCCCCTCTCTCTCTCTCTCTCTCTCTCTCCTCTCTCTCTCTCTCTCTCTCTCTCTCTCTCTCTCTCTCTCTCTCTGTACTTCCATATTTTCCCTGTCTTTTTACATTGCTTGATTGAATTCCCTCTCTCTCTCTATCTCTCTTCTCTCTCTTCTTTTGTTTGTTCTCTCTCTCTCCCTCTCTCTCTCCCTCTCTCTCTCTCTCTTTCTTTTTCTTTCATTCTCTCTCTCTTCTCTCTCTCTCTCTCTCTCTCTCTCTCTCTTCTCTCTCTCTCTCTCTCTTCCGTTTGATGTTATATCCGCTTGCTTGATTTATTTCCTCTTTCTCTTTCCTTATTTCCTGTTGCTTTTCATATCAGCTTGCTTGATCTCTCCCCCCCCTCTTCTCCTCTCTCTCTCTCTCTCTCTCTCTCTTCTCTCTCTCTCTCTCTCTCTTTTCGTCACCTCCGCAGATCCTTTGATTAGTTGAATTCTCGGAAACAGCCAAGCGTAGAAGTCATACGAACGATACAAGATAACGAAGGTCGATAATAAGGAACATATCAAGAAAAAATACTAAGAAAAAAAACCCCTGAAAATACCCATAATACACCTAGATCTAGTTTATCTAAATTTACGGGTGTATACAATAAAAGAAGCAAACAAACAAACAAACAAACAAACAAAAAACAACTACTTCCTTGTTTCTTGTACATATATGTAATTGGCTTTCAAAGATTCATTTGTCTGAATGCTCAGCTTTGAAGAAGGCACAACTCCATTCCATTCGTAGATAACGTATACTTTACGCGTTGTAAAGACTCTCAAATCACATGATACTCGTTTTCTTTACAAGCAACAATTCCATTGGCCGTTGCAGATTTTCCCTTAATCATTTTCATTTGATAATTTTAGAACTCGGAAAAATCAAACGAGAAGCACACAGCATTTACGTTCCTTATTTGAAGGCTGTGTAATTGGTAGAAGGACATAAGACACGTTGAAAGGGGTCCACGCGGGTAGGACACGATCAAAAGATTGAAGTGCAATTTAAACTATAACGTCTTCCTCAAGTCACGGTCTCTCATTTCAAATAAAGCGTTTTTATTGACATAAAGCAAAGGCAAAAAAGAAAACACTTGAAAAGTATTAAATATATATTAGGGCAATGAATGGGAATGTCTAATACGGTTTGGTTGGTTTGATACGAGAGCAAATATGGAGAAATAATGAGTAGTGGTAGTCTAGCATTCCAACAGCCTTTCAAGTAGGAATGAGTGGAATGCTTTGATAATCAGGACGGCCTCTATCTGGATTCGAACACTTATTACCACTGAAGCCATAGGTCTAAATGCAACTACTTCAACTAATTAATATATATATATATATATATATATATATATATATATATATATATATAAGGTGTGTCAAAAAGTATCGAGATCTTTTCTACTTTTTGCCACACCTTGTATTCTGAAAAAAATAATGTTCCATTCAGTCTTTATTTCTATCTTGGTAAATGCAGCTTTAAACTTGGTACTTTTTGACACACTTAGTATTGTGAAAAATATAATGAATGGAACGTTATCTTTTGAGAATATAAGGTGTGTCAAAATGTCCAAAAAACCTCGATACTTTTTTGACACACCTTGTATATGTATATATATGTATACATATATGTATACATGTATATATATATATATATAATATATAATATTATATATATTAGAGAGAGAGAAGAGAGAGAGAGAGAGATAGATGACAAGGTTATAAAAAATAAATGTACTGTTTTTTGTGTTTATATCAATAAATTCCCCCGTGGGTGCGTAGATGGCATGGAGATAAGATTTCTGACAACAAATTGGTCGAGTTTCGATCTCAGCCTGAAGTAGCTTGCCTTAACAAGCCGTGCTGATGAGCCGTAAAACGCCGAAATAGGACTGTATATAGATGAAAATTATGTATGTAGATGACAAGTTTATGAAAAATAGATGTACTGGGTGTTTTTAAAGCATAAAAGAATTGTAAACCTAAGGATGAGCTAACATTCAAGAAATACAGCTGACTTACCCGTTTCATTTCGATTAATTGTGTAAATTATACTGGTCTAAGAAGATTTATATAGTAACTGTTATTCATTGACTTCCGGTTAAGAAAGCATGGTAGCTCATTTTGACATGATGTAAAAAAAGTTCGAAGTTAATTAATTTTTATTAGAACTAGCAAACAAAAACCACCCTCCAGGCGGTGTAAAAATTCATTTTTGAAAGATATTGACTGAGTAGGAGAAGTTAAAAATTCAATGTCAGAGGGTTTGTATAAGTAAGTAAAATCATCAAATTTATTCAAGGAGTCAAAAAAATAAGACAATTTGAAATTAAACTTTGTTCGGTCACCATCAAATAAAATGTTGTGCGCATCTATTAATTATTAATTAGATTATTATTTTGAATATTTTATACATAAATTTTACTCAAAATATTAGTATTTATTTATTTGTAAACCTTTAGTTAACTTCTTGTTACTGAAAAAATAGCGAGAGTAAAAAATCATTTTTAAAATTGATTACAAATTTTTCAAATGTTTTTGTCCATTTAAAGTAATACAATTTTTTAATTAATTTCATAGTTTATATTGTTTATTTATTTAAATAATATGTAGTTTATTTATTACAATGGAAAGGGTTCAAACGCTAAATTATGAGGAACAGTTTTTTTTTATTTTATTAACATTAATTATTCTTAATTCTATGTATTGACGACTTTGGTAAAAAGTAAGCAATGACGTAGTTTTTGTTACAAACAAATATAGACTGAATCTCGATTATTAAGAGAAGAAGTGATTTAAAAGATTATTTACTTGGGATACTAATTAGTAGACTCATAGCATTTAAACTAAATGAAATTTAGTGGTATCTAAAGAAATTGTTGTAGCACTCTTGTAAGGGATTGGATGATTCTTAAATTATAAAGAATCGGAGGGAATTGAATTTATATATTTTTTGTAAGTTGAGTATTGAGAGGAGGTAGATGTTGGTGTGATGTTACTTCTAGATGTTATTTTACTGATACTGTGTATACTTCGTGTGTGTGTGTGTTTGGGTTTTTTGGAGGGGTGGGGGTAGTGGGAGTATTTTATCATATATAAAAGGTGTGTCAAAAAAGTATCGAGATTTTTTGGACTTTTTGACACACCTTGTATTCTGAAAAAAAAAGTTCCATTCATTAACTTTTTCAGAATACAAGGTGTGTCAAAAAATACCAAGTTTAAAGCTGTATTTACCAAGATAGAAATGAACAATGAACGGAACGTTATGTTTTTCAGAATACGAGGTGTGTCAGAAATTTTCACCAATACGTGTACTTTTGACATACCTATATATATATATATATATATATATATATATATATATATATATATATATATATATATATATATACACAACTATTATATATAATATATATATATATATATATTACACAACCATTATAAATAAAAAAAATTACAAAACACACACAATCTATCAAATATCGGAAATATTTTGCCAAAATAATAATTCAATGCCTGAAGAAGACAACAGATCAGAAACACGTGTCGCATTCATATGTAAGTTAATAAAAAATTTTTTTAAATATAATCCTTTTGCAAACCTTCTTTTTTATAAAATATCTATTTTCTCCCGTTGGACCCATAAGAACACTTTATATATATATATATATATATATATATATATATATATATATATATATATATATATATATATATTGTGTATATACTTGCTTGTCTGTCTGTGCATACATAAGTGGGTGTGATTTTGTATTTATATTTGTTTACTTAGCTTAGAAACAAGGGAAATAGTGAATTGAACTCAACCCCTGCTGGGCATCAAAGTAATCAGTGGGTGAAGGGCTATCGTGTTTGCCCCTGAGGCAGCAGAAGTTATTTGAGGGTGATTATGGATCAACAGACGAGGTGGGGGTATGAATGAGGTAAGCACTGTCTGGACAGAAATTGATGCTCAAGCTGAGTCATGTAGATGAGCTTGTGTGATTACTGAAAGAACACAAAACAGCCAGTGATTCCAGGAAACAGCACCGATTTTGGTGTCCAAGGCATCGCAAGGAAATACATGTGAAAAGATCGTATCTTTTATTTACTTTTAAATGACACGTTTTATTTAGGGTTTTTTTTTTCGCCGCGCAATAAAAATTAAGCTTCTTTATGTGGAAAAAATCTTGTTATGAACTAATCTATCAAATAAAGGACGAATTCCTCTGATCCTAGCAAAGGAAGGAAATGTATAATACGATCTCTGTTTAGTTCCGATGCCCTTGGCTAGAGGACCAGAGGGCAGAAGGAGCCGGTTCTATTCCACGCCAATCTGTCTACAGATCGAGAATTCTGGTAATTCGGTGGATTGGTTGGTTGGTTGGCTGGTTGGTTGGATTTTACAACATGTCAGCCCTTGTTGGGTCTTTTTAATGCCAAAAAATTTTGTTTTATGCATTCTGAATATCTAAGAAGTAACGTACCCAGATTAATCCCCACTTTGACATAACGGCAAGGGAAGCCACTTTGTTGGTCCTTGTTCACCGCTTGGCAGAGGATATATAATATATAATATATATATATATATATATATATATATATAATATATATATTATTTGGGAATAAAAAGGCCTTAAATACCATTGAGCTCTCATACGGAACCTGAACTCTACAACAAACTACGGGTAGAGAATTAGGACCCACCTAGAATCACCTTGTACCAAGAAACTTGGTACCGCACCAAAGTATATATATATATATATATATATATATATATATATATACTACAAACCCTCTGCCAAGAGAACGATGCGGCACAAGGTGATTTTCTAAGCGGAATTTGAATTTAGTTTTCTGCAAGTGCGGTTGCCATACAGAGGTTAAATAGCTCAGTCTGCCCAACTATTTACCTAGAGTTGGAGGAAGAATAATTAGATTCTCACCTTCCCCGAGTATATTAGCGCTATGTAAAATACAAACGACTCTCTCTCTCTCTCTCTCTCTCTCTCTCTCTCTCACAACATATACATATACATATACACACATATATATATGTATATATACTAAGTAACTATTTGAAGTACATACAAACTTTCTTATATATATATATATATATATATATATATATATATATATATATAATGTTTGTTATATATATTTATAATAGTTATTACATAGTGTTTCCATTTCTGTGTTAGTACCTCTTGTGGTTTGATTGATTGTTTGCAACAAGACAACCCCTTGTGATCTACTCGTTTCTCTTGTCACCAACCCCTAAACGCTTCAGTGAGCTGAGTAAAAGGGTCACCCGCCGCAACCCGGCTCAAATGAGTATCTCATTATGGCGCTGACCGCTTCAACGCCTGATTACAGAACGCAGCCATGACAAACGTGTTAGTTCATGTTTTCACACAATTTCCTTGGCGCGAACCATCTTAAACCCATATACCCCCACTTCCAGCAAAATAGCGCTCTCAGCCGAATATGTAATCAACTGGAAATAACTCGTAAAATTATCCCTACCCACCTAACATCAGCTCGTTCGTCTTCTTTTTGCTTCTTTTCTCCTTTCATTGTTCTTCCGTCATCACCTCCTTCGGCATCGAGAGGAGAGCTTGTTTTAAAAACCTTGGGCACCTCTGCAGCGTTCGGAGAGATTGTAATGAACGGTAGAACATGCAAGTAAAATTTGATTGTGGTCAAAGACACTGAATTTATATCTGTGATCGCCACCGAGATTCATTAGTGGACAGTGTCCGTTTGTTTTCAACACCGGACCATCCCCGACAGGCAAGGCCAGAAACAACAGAAACAATGATGAGGTCGAGTGGTCAGAAGCGGGAAATGAAGAGAGAGAGAGAGAGAGAGCGTTCTAAATATAAGTAAATGAAGGCTAGACACGCAGAGTTCTCATTTTTGTAGTCTTTGTACGGCTTTGCAGAAGTGAAATTGTGGTTTGGTGTCGCTTCATTTCCGTCCGGATATTTAAGGGGGAGAAGGGAGAGGAGAAAAAAGAGCAGAGGAACAAGGATCAAGAGCGGGCAGGGAGAGATACATAGGGGGATGATGAAGAATGGAAAAAGAGAGTGAAAAGAAAAGAAGGGGTCAGAGGAAAGTGAAGATAAATAGATAAAGAAAGAGAAAGAGAACGAAAACCGCTGTAAAAAAGACAGAGGAAATAAAGAAAAATTGAAAGAAAAATTAAGAATGTGACTAGAATTTGAGAAGCTGATGAAAGAGAAAGATAAAAATGGGTAAGAGTATGAAAAGAAGAGAAATCGTAAGAAAAGTTTATGGTGAAAGTATTTTACAAGTTAGAGAAAGAAAAAGAAAGAAAGAAAGACAGAAAGAAAAAAAGAAAGGTAACAGATTGAAAGATAAACTGACAAAAACAAAGATTAAAAATATGGTAGAAAGAAAGAAAAGAGAAAGAAAGAAAGAAAGAAAGAAAGAAAGAAAAAAGGAAGAAAATGAAAATAAATAAAGAAAGAAAGAAAGAAAGAAAATTTAAAGAAATAAAGTTAAAATAAATAAAGACAGAAAGAAAGAAAGAAAGAAAGAAAGAAAGAAAAAACGAAAGAAAAAGAATGAAAAAAAACGAAAGATAAACTGGTAAAAATAAAGGTAAAAATAAACGAAAGAAAGATAAAATGGTTGAAAGAAAGAAAGAAAGAAAGAAAGAAAGAAAGAAAGAAAGGAAGATTATCAAAATAAAGAGAAAGATAGAATTGTTAAAAAAAAGCAAAGGTAAAAGAATGAAAAATAAAGTTGCAAAACCAAACAAAGGAATAAAAAACGAAATAAAGAAATAAAGAAAGAATTAATGAATCAATGGAAAAAAGAAAACAAGAAAGAAAAAGAAAATAAGCGAAAGAGAGAGAGAGAAAGAGAGAGAGAGAGAGAGAGAGAGAGTGGGGGGGGCAGAAAAAAGAAAAAAAGAGAGACAGGGGGAAATTAGAACGATGAGCCTATTAAGAGAGAAGTCTATAAAAGAGGAAAAAGTTACCTCCATGAATCAAACCAACTTCAACAAACCAAGTAAATCTCTTTCCTATCGATTTGTAGTAAAGCAAAACCAACCATTACGGCCTTCCGTAAGTAAGAAACGAATACTATAATCAATCGTTTTTGGATATCCTGAAGAAATAGCACATGTGTTGATGCGTTTAGTCTGTACAGCAAGATTTTTTCTGGTTGCAAAGAAAAATAGGATCAGGGTCATCACCTGACGTCTGTGGAAATAAAAACTGGCGAACCACGGTATTCTTTGGCCAAAAAAAAATTACATAAAGATTTATCGTAGTGGTTGAAAGAGGAAAGACACAGAGAGAGAGAGAGAGAGAGAGAGAGAGAGAGAGAGAGAGAGAGAGTAGAAACTCTCAGAGTAGTTTTGTAACGAGTTTAGGCAAAGTAGAAAAGTATATAACTATTAATAATGTGGTTACACTTATCTAGCAAATAAGGTAGGTATTTACCCAATCCGATCCCCATAGTATGTGACACGAGGTCACGAGTATGGGGCATCTAGCGGGGATCGAACTCACTATTCAGTGGTAATCTATCTGCGAGACTAATGTATATATCATTTTCTAAGCGGAGTAGAGCTAGTTTGAATTCAGAATTGTTCTTCTCCTAGACTGGCTGCCGTACCAAGGCTAAAAGAACCCAGTCTGCCCAACTATTTACCTATAACTTGGATGGAGTGCTAACAGTATTTACCCAACCCTCCGCCATGGGCAGGATGTTACACAAGGTCAGTTTCTAAGCGGAGTAGAGCTAGTCTGAATTCAGAATTGTTCTTCTCCTAGACTGGCTGCTTCATCAAAGCTAAAGAACCCTGTCTGCCCTACTATTTACCCATAACTCGGATGGGGTTCTAACAGTATTTACTAGTTTGAATTTAGAATTGTTCTTCTCCTAGACTGTTTACAAAGAGAAATGATAATAAAGTTGTTACACCTATCTAGCATGTGTAAATAAGGTTGGTATTTACCCAACCCAATCCCCACCTAGGATGTGACACGAGGTTTCGAGTATGGGGCATCTAGTAGGGATCGAACTCACTATTCAGTAGTAATGTATATAAAAAAATTCAAAAAGTAAGCAGAGTGGCCTATTGTCGGTATCAGCCAGATAGCATGGGTGTCTATCCCTAGTGATAGACCGGGGGGGTGTCTGAGGTGGAGCACTACACCTAGCATTAGCTCCCCACTTTACCACACAGGTCCAAGCTGTGCTACTCATTGGCTGAGTTAGCAAGGCCCGGTATTCGAACCCGGTACTTTATGGTTCCGTGACAGGTGCTCTACCGACTGACCTACAGCTAAAAATATCTCTCAACTTCACGTGTTGAAAAGAGACTGAAATTCTAAAAGTCTGTCTTATTTAAAAGCAATGCTCCATTATTATAGCCTTGTACCTGACTAATTTAAGGTTAGTAAATGCCGTGTTTCGAAACAACATTAGTAAACTTTTGACAAGACTGATAAAATCTTATTTCATAATGATTTGCTTTCAAGAAGCAAAATCTCCTCTCTCTCTCTCTCTCTCTCTCTTCTCTCTCTCTCTCTCTCTCTGATAAACTCTATCTATCTATCTATCTATCTGATACTCCCCCCTCTCTCTCTCTCTCTCTCTCTCTCTCTCTCTCTCTCTGATAATCTCTATCTATCTATCTAATTGATTCTCTATCTCTCTCTCTCTCTCTCTCTGATAATCTCTATCTATCTATCTAATTGATTCTCTATCTCTCTCTCTCTGATAATCTCTATCTATCTATCTAATTATTACTCTCTCTCTCTCTCTCTCTCTCTCTCTCTCTCTCTCTCTCTCTCTGATAATCTATATCTATCTATCTATCTATCTGATTACTCTCTCTCTCTCTCTCTCTCTCTCTCTCTCTCTCTCTCTCTCTCTCTCTCTCTCTCTATCTATCTATCTATCTATCTATCTATCTCTCTTTCTCTGATAAACTCTATCTATCTATCTATCTGATACTCTCTCTCTCTCTCTCTCTCTCTCTCTCTCTCTCTCTCTCTCTCTCTCTCTGATAATCTATATCTATCTATCTATCTATCTGATACTCTCTCTCTCTCTCTCTCTCTCTCTCTCTCTCTCTATCTATCTATCTATCTATCTATCTATCTATCTCTTTCTCTGATAAACTCTATCTATCTATCTGATACTCTCTCTCTCTCTTCTCTCTCTCTCTCTCTCTCTCTCTCTCTCTCTCTCTCTCTCTCTCTGATAATCTCTATCTATCTGATACTCTCTCTCTCTCTCTCTCTGATAACTATCTATCTGATACTCTCTCTCTCTCTCTCTCTCTCTCTCTCTCTCTCCTCTCTCTCTCTCTCTCTCTCTGCGTCCGTGTGTGTCTGTGTGTCTGTGTGTGTAGAGTGGGGTCAGGTTTGTAAAGAGTGTCAGGCCAAAAGAGGACATTTGGTTGCCTGCAGCAAAGAATTCTTAAATGGTGTCTGGACACGAGCGGACCTGAATGACGTATCGGTTAGAAATATCATTGTCTCTTTCTTCAAGATGACTCGTCATTTACATGACATGTCATCGTAAAGATATTGAAATCTAATTAAATGTATTACAAAAAATAATCGAATTAGAATATTGAATTAATCATCTATATATTTATGCATCCTAGTTTGTTTTGTTATCTTCATTCCTATTTATTTTAAAGGAAGAATTAGATTCTATAATTATACGATAAAAAAGATAAAAATAGACTTAAAGAAAAAAACATTCTCTACGAAATAATATATATATATACTCTACATAATTTTGTATACACTACAAAAAAATTATATTCTACGAAAACAATCTATATATTAATACGCTTGTTCCTAAATCTTCCGACCGTTATCATCCTGCAAGACCCTCTGGCTGAATATGACACCGTCCAGATTTTCCTAGACGCAATTCAAAATTGGTTGACGATAAGTGGCTAACATGGTGCTTTGAAACCAATGGTAACAATCACACTTTAAATGTACTGTACTATATTTGAATTTGAAATATGTATTTTTCTTTCAAAAACTGTTACACTAAACATATACAATCATGAAGTTGGCGGAGAAACGCGCAGCGGATGTGCAAATGACGAAGCGATAGCATGGCTTGCACGCTTTTTGGAACAACAATGCTTCTGTTTTGAATTTAAATTATTTTCTGCTTCCCTCTCGATGAGTCAGGATTAAAAACAAGCTCTGATGATGATTTTTATAAATCGAAATATTGTTCAATATTAGCTATGAAAATGATATAAAATATTTTCATGTATTTTCATACCCTTTTATCTATCTATCTATCTATCTATATATATATATATATATATATATATATATATGCTGTAGATAGAAGGAAAGTGGTCAAGAAATGAACAACTCAAAACAAGTCACAGGATGAAACAGTTTCGTCCGTATTCACAGACGCCTTCAGTCAGACGTCTGTGAATACAGACGAAACTGTTTCGTCCTGTGACTTGTTTTGAGTTGTTCATTTCTTGACCACTTTCCTTCTATCTACAGCATATCGTCGGATCCTAAACCCATCCACCCTACCTTCATATATATATATATATATATATATATATATATGGAGAGAGAGCGAGAAAGATAGAGTACTTTAAAACATTTAAACAAGCTTGTGAATTTTTGTCAGAAATTATATTTTCTTCAAGTATGTAGTTTGATATATTGTCGTTCGTGGCTGATGTAAAAAAAATGTTAATTCTAAAGAGCGAATTGCATCCACTACATTTCTTTTTCCATTCCTATTAAACTGAACTTCAAAGACGCGTCTACTTAAAAATAAAGATATGTCTACCGTAAAAAAAAAGTTGAAAAAAGTGTATTTGTACATGGAATTACATGCAAAAAGAATTCCATCAAAACTAGTTAATATAAGATAATTTGAAGAAGAAAAAAATAACCATCGCGACAAAGTTGGCAAAAGTGTGGCAGTTATTTATACCACGCTATCATCACTAGAAACAGAAAAATTAAATAAATCAACTACTAACATAAATATGAAAAAATTATCAACTGTTATCATCACTATAAAACTGTATGATTTATTTTCTATGCGTCGGTTTTGTTAATTTATACATATATAAAGGGCAGTTTGTGTGTATGTATATCCGGAGAAAACTATGAAAATAAAACAATTAATGACAAAATAAATATGTATAAACTTTTACTATCACCAGATCTTGATCTTTGAGCAAAAGTAGTGAAGAATTGATTTATATTCGTAAAAATAATTAAACTATGAAATTCAAATAGTAACGGCATATATATATATATATATATATATATATATATATATATATATATATATATACTCCCACTTTGGTCAAGCACTTTAAATAGGGATTTAATTGCGGATTCACCGTATCTGGCGTGCAGCTAAACCTCGGTTTGTTTACAAATGTTTGAGGCCTCTAGTGAATTCATTACCGCTTAGAAATGTAGCGATCAAATATTCTCCTATATTTGACAGCTGCCTCTGGCCGTACGGGTAAGAGGATTGGCGAACGAAAGTTCATTCGGGTCTCAAACCCGGCCAGGGGTAGCTGTTAATGGTATAACCACACTGATGACAAGTGATACTTCGAAACACGTGTCTGTGGATTACTTATTATATATATATATATATTGCATTTAATATTTTAAAGAGGAGAAATTAATTTTTCTTTTCAGAGTGTCTGTGCACTTTTTGCAGACGCACCATAAGCCTGGATCAATGCAAGGTCTTTTTTACATTGGGCTTTTAATGGGGCATCCTGTGAGGATCCAACTGAAAATTCAGTAATGATGGATCAGTGAGACTAACTTTTTTGCTCTCTCCTCTATCCAGGCAATGCTGGGTAGCCACTTCTAGTGTGTATATAAAGGTGTCCCGTCTGTTTTGGTATGTATGTGTCGACTTATAATTCAGAAGCGATATTTTATTGCCTTAAAATATTGAATATCAATAAATGATATAAATAATTTTAGGTGTTACCAGTATTTACCCAACCCTCCGTTATGGGCAGGATGTGGCACAAGGTCAGTTTCTAAGCGGAGTAGAGCTAGTTTGAATTTAGAATTGTTCTTCTCCTAGACTGGCTGTCGTACCAAGGCTAAAGAACCCTGTCTGCCCTACTATTTACCTATATCTTGGATGGGAATAAATGGATTCGTGCGAATTGAAAACATAAACGCCCTCACCAGGATTTGAACACGATCACCGATCCCATTTTCTTCCGATGATAACTGTTACCATAAGCGCGTTTCCTGTATGGTGTGGTGCGGCTTAATAATCAGCGTTTGTCTTCTCATAGTAGATTCGTTGCGTTATAAATTCTCTATTGCAAAGTGGGTGTATGTTGTATTGTGTGAGTGCATATTACATGTATATACAACATATACATACAGACACTACACATATATATACACACATATGACACACAGACACTACATATGTTATACAACACACACACACATACATACATAGAAGTCCTAGATATTTTATCTTACAATCTCATGCCTCTGACCTTGGATGAAGATCAATAACCACAATATTCAAGTCATAATGATTGCATCAGTTTCTGTTAGATGATCAAAGTTAAGCAACAATGATCCTACTCAATTCTGAGATGAGTAACCATTTAGGAATAGTATAAAGAAAAAAAAAAAAACAGTATAAAAGAAGAAGTTAAGCAACAATGAAATCTGTTCAGTACTTATATAGGGTGACCACTTAATAACAGTATGTGCTTGTATGTTAAACTTGAGGCCTGTGTGCCTGGACTAAGTAAAATTTAGTCGAATGGTTTCAGTATTGATTTTTATAATAAGAAAAGAAGAAGAGATTCCTTTTAAAAAACAAGTGAATTTTTGAAGAGGAAAAATAAAATTAAAATCCCGAAGAAAGAGAAAAAGTGAGGAAGAAAAAAGAAATTAATAATAATAATAATAATAATTATAAAAAGAAACAAGAAGAAAAATAATAAAAAGAAGAAGAAGAAATCCTATCTAAACATAATATTTTATTTAATAATAATCATTTGTTTGCACACTATTATAGGGTTCATGGTTACTCCTACTAACAAAGGATAATGTTTTTCAAATGGGAAGAGTCCTCATGCAAAGGGGCTAACATGAGGACTGCAACGCGATTTTAGTAAGTGAGTTTGAACTCCAGTGGTGCCTATTGGAGTGTAGTACCTGTTAGGGTTCCCATCTATGGATTAAATAAAAAAAATGTGTTAAAAATTTTGAGTTGAAAAACAAAAGATAAGTTTAAAAATAATTTTGAATATCCATTAGAAACGTTAATAAAATAAATATCTTCAACATAAAATAGTATCCAACAGGAGTTGATCCAACCAACCAATGGTGCTATTCCATTCACATATTCATGCATGAGCGTAAACCTGAGCTAAGGGGTATATAGTATTATGAAAACCCACACCATACGCCCCAGATGCGTATAGAGGTTCAAGTAGTACCACTACTGTTCTTCTTACAAGATTACTTTCCAATTTAAATAACCGCTATATGATTGGTTGAAGTTCCTATGCCATTAAAGTAAAGAAACCAAATCTCCAAAAACCTTGTAAAAGGGGATCTGTCTCACAGCAGTTTACCCACATTGGCTTGGTAATCGAGTGAGAACAAAGGTCTGTACAGCACTCTCTCCATCTTACTAATACACATACATGAATACGGTAATTATTGGTACAGTAC
>CM042148.1:59780502-59785502 GCA_023376005.1 Doryteuthis pealeii | reverse complement strand
AGCTCATTTTGACATGATGTAAAAAAAAATGTTTGAAGTTAATTAATTTTTATTAGAATTAGCAAACAAAAACCACCCACCAGGCGGTGTAAAAATTCATTTTTGAAAGATATTGACTGAGTGAGGAGAAGTTAAAAATTCAATGTCAGAGGGTTTGTATAAGTAAGTAAAATCATCAAATTTATTCAAGGAGTAAAATAATAAGACAATTTGAAATTAAACTTTGTTCGGTCACCATCAAATAAAATGTTGCACCCATCTATTAATTATTAATTAGATTATTATTTTGAATATTTTATACATAAATTTTACACAAAATCATAAGTATCTATTTATTTGTAAACCTTTTAGTTAACTTCTCGTTACTGAAAACAGAGCGAGAGTAAAAAATCATTTTTAAAATTGATTACAAATTTTTCAAATAATTTTTGGCCATTTAAAGTAATACAATTTTTTAATTAATTTCATAGTTTATATTGTTTATTTATCTAAATAATATATAGTTTATTTATTACAATGGAAAGGATTCAAACGCTAAATTATGAGGAACAGTTTTTTTTTAATTTTATTAACATTAATTATTCTTAATTCTATGTATTGACGACTTTGGTAAAAAGTAAGCAATGACGTAGTTTTTGTTACAAACAAATATAGACTGAATCTTGATTATTAAGAGAAGAAATGATTTAAAAGATTATTTACTTGGGATACTAATTAGTAGACTCATAGCATTTAAACTAAATGAAATTTAGTGGTATCTAAAGAAATTGTTGTAGCACTCTTGTAAGGGATTGGATGATTCTTAAATTATAAAGAATCGGAGGGAATTGAATTTATATATTTTTTGTAAGTTGAGTAATGAGAGGATGTAGATGTTTGGTGTGATGTTACTTCTAGATGTTATTTTACTGATACTGTGCATGCTTCGTGTGTTTTTTTGTTGTTTTTTTTTGGGGGGGGGAGTATTCTATCATATATAAAAGGTGTGTCAAAAAAGTATCGAGATTTTTTGTACTTTTGACACACCTTGTATTCTGAAAAAAGTTCATTCATTAATTTTTTCAGAATACAAGGTGTGTCAAAAAAAAATACCAAGTTTAAAGCTGTATTTACCAAGATAGAAATGAACAATGAATGGAACGTTATGTTTTTCAGAATACGAGGTGTGTCAGATATTTCACCAAATCGTGATACTTGTTGACATACCTTATTATATATATATATATATATATATATATATATATATATATATATATATATATATATATATTACACAACCATTATAATATAATTATAATATATATATGTATTACACAACCATTATAATAAAAAAAGGTACAAAAACACATAACCTATCAAATATCAGACATATTCTGCCAAAATAATAATTCAATGCCTGAAGAAGACAACAGATCAGAAACACGTGTCGCATTCATGTGTAAGTTAATAAAATTGTTTTGCATTCATATGTAAGTTAATAAACTTTTTTTTTTAAAACATAATCCTTTTTGCAAACCTTCTTTTTTATAAAATATCTATTTTTCTCCCGTTGGACCATAACAACACTTTATATATATATATATATATATATATATATATATATATATTATATATATATATATATATTGTGTATACTTTGCTTGTCTGTCTGTGCATACATAAGTGGGTGTGATTTTGTATTTATATTTTGTTTACTTAGCTTAGAAACAAGGGAAATAGTGAATTGAACTCAACCCTGCTGGGCATCAAAGTAATCAGTGGGTTGAAGGGCCATCGTGGTTTGCCCCTGAGGCAGCAGAAGTTATTTGAGGGTGATTATGGATCAACAGACGAGGTGGGGGTATGAATGAGGTAAGCACTGTCTGGACAGAAATTGATGCTCAAGCTGAGTCATGTAGATGAGGCTTGTGTGATTACTGAAAGAACACAAACAGCCAGTGATTCCAGGAAACAGCACCGATGTTGGTGTCCAAAGGCATCGCAAGGAAATACATGTGAAAAGATCGTATCTTTTATTTACTTTTAAATGACACGTTTTATTTAGGGTTTTTTTTTTTCGCCGCGCAATAAAAATTAAGCTTCTTTATGTGGAAAAAATCTTGTTATGAACTAATCTATCAAATAAAGGACGAATTCCTCTGATCCTAGCAAAGGAAGGAAATGTATAATACGATCTCTGTTTAGTTCCGATGCCCTTGGCGAGAGGACCAGAGGGCAGAAGGAGCCGGTTCTATTCCACGCCAGTCTGTCTACAGAATTTATCGAGAATTCTGGTAATTCGGTGGATTGGTTGGTTGGCTGGTTGGTTGGTTGGATTTTACAACATGTCAGCCCTTGTTGGGTCTTTTTAATGCCAAAAAATTTTGTTTTATGCATTCTGAATATCTAAGAAGTAATGTACCCAGATTAATCCCCACTTTGACTAACGGCAAGTGAAGCCACTTTGTTGGTCCTTGTTCACCGCTTAGCAGAGGGATGGTATATATATATATAATATATATATATATATATATATATTAATATATATATATATATATTTGGGAATAAAAAGGCCTTAAATACCATTGAGCTCTCATACGGAACCTGAACTCTACAACAAACTACGGGTAGAGAATTAGGACCCACCTAGAATCACCTTGTACCAAGAAACTTGGTACCGCACCAAAGTATATATATATATATATATATATACTACAAACCCTCTGCCAAGAGAACGATGCGGCACAAGGTGATTTTCTAAGCGGAATTTGAATTCAGAGTTTTCCTTTTGCAAGTCCGGTTGCCATACAGAGGTTAAATAGCTCAGTCTGCCCAACTATTTACCTAGAGTTGGAGGAAGAATAATTAGATTCTCACCTTACCCGAGTATATTAGCGCTATGTAAAATGCAAACAACTCTCTCTCTCTCCCCCTCTCTTCTCTCTCTCTCTCTCTCTCTATATAAATATATATATATATATAAATATATATATAGAAGAATGTTTGTTTATATATATTTATAATAGTTATTACATAGTGTGTCCATTTCTGTGTTAGTACCTCTTGTGGTTTGATTGATTGTTTGCAACAAGACAACCCCTTGTGATCTACTCGTTTCTCTTGTCACCAACCCCTAAACGCTTCAGTGAGCTGAGTAAAAGGGTCACCCGCCGCAACCCGGCTCAAATGAGTATCTCATTATGGCGCTGACCGCTTCAACGCCTGATTACAGAACGCAGCCATGACAAACGTGTTAGTTCATGTTTTCACACAATTTCCTTGGCGCGAACCATCTTAAACCCATATACCCCACTTCCAGCAAAATAGCGCTCTCAGCCGAATATGTATCAACTGGAAATAACTCGTAAAATTATCCCTACCCACCTAACATCAGATCGTTCGTCTTCTTTTTGCTTCTTTTCTCTTTCATTGTTCTTCCGTCATCACCTCCTTCGGCGTCGAGAGAAGAGCTTGTTTTAAAAACCTTGGGCACCTCTGCATGCGTTCGGGAGAGATTGTAATGACGGTAGAACATGCAAGTAAAATTTGATTGTGGTCAAAGACATGAATTTATATCTGTGATCGCCACCGAGATTCATTAGTGGACAGTGTCCGTTTGTTTTCAACACCGGACCATCCCCGACAGGCAAGGCCAGAAACACAAGAAACAATGATGAGGTCGAGTGGTCAGAAGCGGGAAAGGAAGAGAGAGAGAGGGAGAGAGAGCGTTCTAAATATAAGTAAATGAAGGCTAGACACGCAGAGTTCTCATTTTTGTAGTCTTTGTACGGCTTTGCAGAAGTGAAATTGTGGTTTGGTGTCGCTTCATTTCCGTCCGGATATTTAAGGGGGAGAAGGGAGAGGAGAAAAAAGAGCAGAGGAAACAAGGATCAAGAGCGGGCAGGGAGAGATACATAGGGGATGATGAAGAATGGAAAGAGAGTGAAAAGAAAAGAGGGTCAGAGGAAAGTGAAGAGAAATAGATAAAGAAGAAGAAGAGAACGAAAACCGCTTGTAAAAAAGACAGAAATAAAGAAAAATTGAAAGAAAAATTAATAATGAGACTAGAATTTGAGAAGCTGATGAAAGAGAAAGATAAAAATGGTTAAGAGTATGAAAGAAGAGAAATCGTAAGAAAAGGTTATGGTGAAAGTATTTTACAAGTTAGAAGAAAGAAAAAGAAAGAAAGAAAGACAGAAAGAAAAAAGAAAGGTAACAGATTGAAAGATAAACTGACAAAAACAAAGATTAAAAATATGGTAGAAATAAAGAAAAGAGAAAGAAAGAAAAGAAGGAAGAAAATGAAAATAAAGAAGGAAGAAAGAAAGAAAGTTTAATGAAAGAAAGTTAAAATAAATAAATAAATAAATAAAGACAGAAAGAAAGAAAGAAAGAAAGAAAGAAAGAAAGAAAGAAAGAAAGAAAGAAAGAAAAAGAATGAACAAAAACGAAAGATAAACTGGTAAAAATAAAGGTAAAAATAAACGAAAGAAAGATAAAATGGTTGAAAGAAAGAAAGAAAGAAAGAAAAAAGAAAAAAGAAAGAAAGAAAGAAAGATTATCAAAATAAAGAGAGAAAGATAGAATTGTTAAAAAAAGCAAAGGTAAAAGAATGAAAGATAAAATGGCAAAACCAAACAAAGGAATCAAAAACAAAAAAAAGAAATAAAGAAAGAATTAATGAATCAATGAAAAAAGAAAACGAGAATGAAAAGGAAATTAGGCGAAAGAGAGAGAGAAAGAGAGAGAGAGAGAGAGAGAGAGAGAGAGTGAGGGGGGAGAAAGAAAAAAGAAAAAAAGAGTGACAGGGGGAAATTAGAACGATGAGCCTATTAAGAGAGAAGTCTATAAAAGAGGAAAAAGTTACCTACATGAATCAAACCAACTTCAACAAACCAAGTAAATCTCTTTCCTATCGATTTGTAGTAAAGCAAAACCAACCATTACGGCCTTCCGTAAGTAAGAAACGAATACTATAATCAATCGTTTTTGGATATCCTGAAGAAATAGCACATGTGTTG
>CM042148.1:59770502-59775502 GCA_023376005.1 Doryteuthis pealeii | reverse complement strand
GTGAATTCATTTCCGCTTAGAAATGTAGCGATTAAATATTCTCCTATATTTGACAGCTGCCTCTGGCCGTACGGGTAAGAGGATTGGCGAACGAAAGTTCATTCGGGTCTCAAACCCGGCCAGGGGTAGCTGTTAATGGTATAACCACACTGATGAGAAGTGATACTTCGAAACACGTGTCTGTGGATTACTTATTTATTATATATATATTGCATTTAATATTTTAAAGAGGAGACATTAATTTTTCTTTTCAGAGTGTCTGTGCACTTTTTGCAGACGCACCATAAGCCTGGATCAATGCAAGGTCTTTTTTTTTACATTGGGCTTTTAATGGGGCATCCTGTGAGGATCCAACTCAAAATTCAGTAATGATGGATCAGTGAGACTAACTTTTTTGCTCTCTCCTCTATCCAGGCAATGCTGGGTAGCCACTTCTAGTGTGTATATAAAGGTGTCCCGTCTGTTTTGGTATGTATGTGTCGACTTATAATTCAGAAGCGATATTTTATTGCCTTAAAATATTGAATATCAATAAATGATATAAATAATTTTAGGTGTTACCAGTATTTACCCAACCCTCCGTTATGGGCAGGATGTGGCACAAGGTCAGTTTCTAAGCGGAGTAGAGCTAGTTTGAATTTAGAATTGTTCTTCTCCTAGACTGGTTGTCGTACCAAGGCTAAAGAACCCTGTCTGCCCTACTATTTACCTATATCTTGGATAGGGAATAAATGGATTCGTGCGAAGTGAAACACAAACGGCCTCAACCAGGATTTGAACACGATTCACCGATCCCATTTTCTTCCGATGATAACTGTTACCATATGCGCGCTTCCTGTATGGTGTGGTGGGCTTACTAATCAGCGTTTTATATCAGGGTTTGAGGGGGTTTTGCTGCCTCTGAATTCATTGAAAATTAATAACATAATGATTATTTATGATACAATATGCGAAACATTTCAATCTGGTTGTTAATTAGTCTAAACACTTGTTTCTCCCCGTTTAAGAAAGTTGCAAATACAATCACCCTGAGAGCTTTATTTAAAATGTTTTTATGTGGTTTAATAAATCTATTATTCTTCGGTGTTAGTTCCGGAACCAAGACGCTCCAAGAAATAATCGACGAAGAATCACTTAAGACAACCTTCGACTGTAAACAAAAGAAGAAGAAATGACCTTGAGCAGTTTTTAGAAATAAAAATGAATTTTTTTATTCATTTCAGCTTATCGAGTTGAATAAAGATGGTCTCATTCACAATCGGTCTTTACGTTAATTCCAGCCAGCGTGAACATTCCTTTTTTTTTTCTCTTTTTTTTTTTTTTTTCAATATCCGTCATGTGATCAGTTTTAAAAAAAAGATAATTGACTTTCTCCAGTATAGAAAAAAAAACGCGTTGAAATGTTCCCTGAGAAAAAAATGGTGTTATTAAGAAGAACTGAGAAAAGCTGCAATATCTACAAGTATTGCCTCAAGATTTATTTTTCCATTCGATTAAAAAATAAATAAAACAAACAAGAAAACATATATTTACAAGAATTGTTGTTCTGTTGTTCCACTCAAAACGATCTTGGCAAATGAGAGAGAATCATTGTTAGAGTTATCTGGGAAGAAAAATTGGTTTCGGAACAATCGCTTTCTATAGGAACCACCAATTGTACGTCTTGAAATTTTTATGGAATCTTTGCTTCAGGTATCCAAGAAAGAGTAAGAAAGAGAGAGGGGGGAGAGAGAGACGGTATCTGAGAACGAGAGGAGAGAGAGAATAGAGAATGGGAGAGTGGGGGAGGGGGAGAGAAACAAAAGAGACAATCACTAAAACGGGTACATTTTTGCAACTTCAGACTTGTGCCTTCGAGATGATGGCGATAAGACCGTGTAATTAAAAAAAATGCTAAGTGCTCTCGCCCATTTGTGTTATTATTGATTTTAGTTTCGGCGTTATATGTTATGGTCACGTGCGGATCACGTGACCAGAACATATACGCCGTTAACCGCAATATATACATATATATATATATGTGTGTGTGTGTGTGTGTATGAACTTATATATATATATATGTATATATATATATATATATATATTTATATATTATATATATATATATATAATATATATATATATATATATACAAGGTGTGTCAAAAAAGTATGGAGACTGTTTGTACTTTTATGACACTCCTTGTATTAAGAAAAAAAATGAACGTTCCATTCATTGTTCATTTCTATCTTGGCAAATACAACTTCAATATCGATACTTTTATGACATACTTTATATATTAAAAAAATGGAATCTCCCGTCGATTTTAGACGTATGAGGGTTCATACACACAATGAACTCCCACACTGGGATTTGTTTATAGTGGTGAAGGCTTGTGTTGGACCATCCACACTTTTTGGCTCAAAAAATAAAATATATATATATATATATATATATTATATATTATATATATATATATATATATATATTGCATAAGTTTAATCGTAAAAAACAATATGCGTGTGTATTAAATTTCTAATGTGAATATCTCTGTTTGGTTTGTTTGTTGGTTGGTTGGTTGGTTCTTACGGCATGTCAACCCTTGATCACCGAGTCCATTTCCTACGATGAGAACCATTACACACGAGCGCCTCCACAGCATTATGACACAGTTCGAAGTTGTAAGGCATAAGTTCACGAATCAGATTACATTGAACTTTCATCTGTGCAGGATTTCAAATTTCATATCGCACACGAAGTGAGCAATACACAATGTGTCAGCCTACCAACTAACACGGTACTACTAAACTTCAACGGGCACCTTTCACTGGTTGCCTAACCAAGTCTGCAATAGTATTTACTCATACCTGGAAGGAGAATAGTTTGATTCATACCTTTCCCAAGAGTATTAGCGCTATGTGAAATACAAACAGCCTCGTCCAGGATTTGATCTCGTCTCACTTCGTCTATTTTTACGCTGATATATATATATATATATATTATATATATATATATATATATATATATAAAATCACGCCGTGTTTATACACAGAGAGTCTGTAACATACTCATTCCTAAGCAGGTGTAAAATTGTTTATTGTTTTGTGCATACATAATTTTTTTACTTTTCAATCTGGCCTACATAAGTATATATGAAAAATAAGTAAATTATTTATAAAATAGCTCTTAAGTAGATATAAACAGGTGTATCGTGTTGCTTTAAAATGATCGTTAAGGATTTGAACTCGTTGTACCGGACCCATTTTCAACAACGGTAACCATTACAATACGCGCCTCCACTACTGGGATACACACTCAGAAAATTTGTGCAGCTCCCATTCTATCTTATTCTCAAGGTGCCTCGTTAGGGTCCAAGTGGTGCAGCCATACAGCAGGACTGATACAACCACAGCTTGGAAGAAGAATTGTTGCTTAAACTTGACAGTGAGATCGGATTTCCATATGACTGATAATCTGTTTTTAGCCGACCATGCATTTCCTATTCGTGTATTAACATCGCTTTCTGTGGATGAGATATTACTACCTAGGTATGTGAATTGCTCTACTGGCTTTAGAGAATTCAGTTTGATTGGAATTCACATATAGGCCGATGTTCTTTGCTGCCTTCTCCAGGTAATGCAGTAGTGACTCGGCCTGTGCTGGTGTATCTGCAAGAAGTGCCATTATTCCGTCCAAAATATAGTCAATCTTTTGACTCATTCTAGTAATAGCTTCAAATTATTGTGAAATAGTTTGAAAAGTAGAAAGAATTGAAATAATGATGTCCTGAATCTAATTAAGACAGTGTATTTTAATCATAAATGAATTTAATAAAGTCATTAAAAGAATTGGCTAATTAAAAAATGACATAAAACTAGATTACTTAGCTGACGGATTAGATTAAAATAATTAGCTGATGTATTATTAAAAGTCAAATTTTGATACATTATTTCGTGGAAAGTGTTTTAATAGATAACTAGCTGCGGCTACCCGGCGTTGCCCGTTGAGAGGGGGTAAAGAAAAGTAGTCTCATAGATCCATTATTATTGAATAGCAAGTTTGATACTCGCAGGATGCCCCATTAAAATCCCTATGTAAAAAAAGACCGTGCGTGATCCAAACACTAAAAAGAAAAATGAATTTACCCTATTTAAAACCCTTAATGCAAAAAAAAAATGCTGATTTCATTTAAATTTTATTTTTTAATTATCTTTACGAATATTTACGAATATAAATCAAATCTTTATTATTTTTGTTCAAAAACCAAGATCTGGTGATAGTGAATGTGTATATATATTTACATTGTCACTAATAGTCTTATTTTCATAGTTTCCTCCGGATATACATACATACAAACTGCCCTTGAAATATGTATAGAGTAATCTTTAAAAAGTAAAGGAATTAAAAAATATCGTAATATGTAATTTGTGTTTATTATTATTTGTGATTATTAACAAATTATTTAGTTTATTATAATTTGTGATTATTAACAAATTATTAACTATCAACTAATAGATTATTAACTAATGAGCAAAGACCATAAACTGTTCATTTAATTAATAGTTAGTAATTACCTGATAATATATAAAAAGAGATATGTAATATTAATATTCAAGGATAGACAAAGACTAAGTAACGGTGAACTTTTAATTGATTAGTCAATTTTCTTAGGTCTTCTAAAGTTCAATTAAAATATTTGAACAGTTCAGAAAGCTGAACTTAAAATCGTACGTCGCTTCCATGAATTTCTAGTGACACTAGACTTTGTGACAATATTTCACAAATGACCTGTAATTGTAAGTACATCTATATTTTTCAACGCTTTCTTTTAGTCATTTACATTGGTTGAACATATAGGCCATCCCATTTTCATTTAATTTATATAAGAGGCATACATGGAACCCATACTTCAATATATATATATAATATATATATATATATATATAATATATATATGTGTGTTGTGTGTGTGTGTGTGTGTGTGTGTATACAATATAATATATATATATATAATATATATA
>CM042148.1:59748002-59765502 GCA_023376005.1 Doryteuthis pealeii | reverse complement strand
CATCAGCATAGGGAAGGGCCAGTTCGCGGCCTAATGCCTGTTCTGTTGGGGATTTTTCAGACTGGTCATTTTCAGTTCAAAGTCTTCTTTTATTTTTTTATTTTGTATCTTCTCATGTTTCTTATCGTGTGTACTCATCAAAAAAGGGGGATCTATTTTGGATACATTAAACCAGAGTATCTTATAATATACCTTAAAATGTTTGTCGGACTTTTACTTGACTGATGGGTTGCCGACCAAGGCTAAGAGCCCCTTTTAACCCACTTGAAGATTTATGCGCGTAGTATGTACCCCAAAACTTACTACTGATGCTGAAATCCAGCATTACCCATCAGCCCCAGCGACACTACTGTTGCCAAACTGCATTGGTAACTTACCTTTCCTTTGGATCACAGCGGCAGTGTGGAGAGGGGGATTTGCTGCATGTGCAACAGTTTATCCTCCATATGAACCCGCCCAGGCTACGTAGTTTAAAAAAAAGAAAAAAAAAAACTTTGATACTACGCCATCGTCTCTCGTAGACGGAAGGCTGCCAACTAACCAACCAACCAATCTTAAAATTAGATAAGATGAATTGAAACCCGATATTATCACAGGGATAACGAGAAAATATATAAAAGAAACCTGAGGAGACTTGTTGTCACTCAGTCTCCAGTGAAATACCATCAGCTAACGCTGGTGAGAAAAATTCCCAAGTTTGAAATAAAATTTTCTGAGTTTGTTGGCTGCATGGCATTATTGCAGGTGGGGTATTTATAGACAAGTAAAATTCTCTGAGAGAGTCCATATTCTACCGGCCATTCAATTCGAGGTAAGTGACATCCTTCAACTATTTCTCAATACAAAATCTCTATTCAGCAAATATCTTTGCCTTTTCTCCCCGGAGCAGCTGATTACAATTTTTTTTTCTTCTCCTATCCTCTTCCAGTTGTTCAAAAAAGCAAAGAAATATGAGCTTCTAACCATCTTGAATAATCGTATTCACCTCCTCGATTATATTAGAGAACATATACACTAGATAGACCAGCTGTCGATTGCAGGATGACGTTGCTGTGGCCTTTTTTTTTCTTTTCTTCGTTTGATTATTTTTTTTCTTTTCTTTTTTAGCGCCCAAAAGGTAATGACAATTTACCGAAACCATGTGGACAAAAATCTAGGCTCGCTAATAACGCTTTATTTCATAACTAGCACAACCTGTGGATATACCACAGTATGATAATTTGATTATTACATCGTTTTAGAATTTTACTTAAGAGCTAGTGCAAAATTCTTCAATATGTAAATGTATAACCAAATCTTGATTTAACTCTCTCTCTCTCTCTCTCTCTCTCTCTCTCTCTCTCTCTCTCTCTCTCTCTCTCTCTCTCTCTTTCCGTCTTTTTCATTTTGTCTCAGATTTCTGCGCTGATGAGACCCGTACAAAGGTGAGAGATGTGCAACAAATTTAATGATGGACAAATTCTGGTCCGAGCAGTCATAATGCATCTAGGTGAGACTTAGAACATTTTAAATGGTCCTCGTATATATATATATATATATATATATATATATATATATATATATACACGAGCAAATATATGCACCTCAGGGTGCAAGTATTTACGTCTTAATATACTAAAATATTATATTGAATTAGAAAGGCTAACGAAACTAAATCAAAATGCAGTTGAAAAGATTTGAAACATAGGGGGATATATTTGTTTAAGATTCAGCCGCGAGATTTTTGCTCATATTCATTAAGATAAAACCAAACAGTTAGTAATCTATAATACTAAACACATATTTATCAAAATCGATTTTTTTTATATCAATATGCAAATTAAGCTTCCTGTTCACACTGTAAACCGCTATTTAGTTATGTATATATAAATACAATATTTAGTGCTATAAGTATGCAGCCCCGCCCAACGGGTGGGGAGTGCTATAATTAACGGCGTCGATCCCAAGGGGCCATCCCCCCAGGCAACACCTGGCCCCTTGATGTAAAAGGGGCAGGGCTGGGTTTATTGCCCAGCGCCTGAGGCGCCCCCCTTGAGGGGGAATGCCGACGGGATCGACGCAATTTTTCACCCGCCACCCCATGAGCTTCGGTTTGTGGGTGGTCCCACGTTAATAGGGCCTTGTGCCTGACCCGTACAAGTGGGGTACGTGGAAAATATCATGCAAACCCGCCTCTCGGGGAGGGGGTCCAGTGACTTCGGCCCTGTATCTTTACAAGTTAACAGCGTCGATCCCAGGGGGCTATCCCCCCAGGCAATACCTGCCCCCTTGATTTAAAGGGGCAGGGCTGGGTTTATTGCCCAGCGCCTGAGGCGCGCCCCTCAAGGGGGAATGCCGATAGGATCGACGCAATTTTTTCCACCTACCACCTATGAGCTTCGGCTTGTGGGTGGGCCCACATAAAAATGTCCTTGTTTCACGCCCTCATAAGTGGAATGAGAGGCAAATACCTGTAGATGTGGTCAACAGTATTAAAAATGTAAAACAATTTTATTAATAATTGAGGTTTAAATTTTTTTTTAATTAAATCATGGAGAATATGACGTAAATAATTAAGGGAATTGTGACTTGAATATTGATATAATTTCAGTTACAGACAGAAAAACACACAATCTCTATTATAATATACTAGCAAATGTATGCACCCTCCGGGTGCAAGTATTTAAGTTTTCATGTAATAAAATATTAGATTAATTTAGAAAGGCTAATGAAACAATAAGAATGCAGATAAAAAGATTGAAACTGAGGTGTATAATAAAAATAGAACAACTGAAACTTACTCTTCCCCCACTCCCGTCTTTCATTGCTAAATTTTCCTAATTTAACATTTAGTTAAATAGGAAGTAAAGAATAAAATTACAGTTATTTTTCTTGTTAACGATTTTTTTTAAGATTTATCCACGAGATTTTTGCTAATATTCATTAAATAAAATCAAACAATTAGAAATGAATAATACGAAGCACATATTTATTAAAATCACATTTTTATATCAATATGCAAATTAGCCTTTTCACATTGTAAGCCGCTATTTTTTGTATATATAAATACAATTACATGTTATTAGAATGTAGATATACAATAGTATAAAATGTAAAAAAATTTTATTAAGAATTGAGGTTTAATAAAAATAAAATCCTGTAGAATGTGATGTAAATAACTAAGGAATTGTAACTCGAATAGTAATATAGTTTCGGTTACAGACAGAAAAACACACAATCTCCATTATAATAAGATATGTGTATGTGTATTTATGCTTGTAATGTATAATCAACATTGGGCTTTCCAGACATTTTGGCTTACAAAGATCAGACAGTAGGCAAATAGAAAAGTGTTGCTTTTATTGTTCTTGCTGCTGTTTCATTTATTTATTTATTGTATCTTACTTTTATTAGATGATGAAAGTCTCGTGAATTTTGAGACAGCTTAACAAGTAAACAGTAATTTTCCGTGTTGTTTTTTTAATTTCAGGAGAGGATTTAACACTATTAAAAAGCTGAATTAAAGTTTAAAAGATATTGATTTTCAAATTGGAAAAAAAAACGAATTCTAGATTGGGAGGTTATCTCACACATTATTCATACATGTATCTTTATTTTTGTTGTGTGTATCATATTTTTTTATGCTTCGGAGTAGTATCGACTATCCACTAACACGACTCCGTGAACTTAGTAAGAAATGGCGTTGTTATTAAAAAAAAGTACTAAACAATTTCTGAACACCACCGGATGCGACATTTCCCAAATATCAAAGAATTTATACATAAAAAATTATATGTAAAGATGAAATAACATACAGTAAATTTAGAATAATTAATATATATATATATTATAATATATTAATAATTTGAAAGCAATTACAATGCGTATAAAGAATAAAAACAAAAATATGTTATTTTTGACAAAAATAACATCTTTTTGTTATTATTTTTATACGCATTGTAATTGCCTTCAAATAATTAATATATTATAACATACTTAACAATACTTCAAGCAAATTACCAATTATTTATATATATATATATATATATATATATATATATATATATATATGTATTTGTATTATTGTTTTTATGTGTGAGTGTGTGTTATGTTGTTGACCACTCACACTCGGCAAGGGGAAAAAAAAAAAAAAAAAAAATATATATATATATATATATATATATATATATATATATATATATATATATATATAAAAGGAAGCAATACTATATCGTTTTTTAAAAGAAAATAAAAACAAAAAAAAAGATCTTGGTCAAACAACGTGAAAAAATTCATCTGAGAAATTGAGGCAATGATTTGAAGAATGGAATATTTTTTTTTAAATCCGAATGAATTGCCATATTTTCTCGAAGAGAAACGATTCATATAGTCAACATTGTTCTGGTAAGCGAGGTAGGTTATAATGCCGAAAAATTGCTGTATCAAGAATGGTAAAAACTCTTCAAAATTGTAAGCTTTTTTTACCTTGAGCAGTTTCTCAATAAACAATTATATAGCCATTATACTATATTTTCGCTCAAATCCCCCCCCATATATATATATATATATATATATATATATATATATATATATATATATATATTGTGTCCAAATATTACAAGATGTTAGAACGACATCCAGCAGAGAACATTTGCTAATCTTGTAAAGCCTCGACATCGTTTTTTTAGAAAGTTTGCCAAAACCCAATATTGAATATTGTAGAATATTGGCTCCTTATACAGAATTTGTATGACTTCGCAGATAGCAAATTAGGGACACTTTGCGCTGGGGTCATGAAAAATATCGATGCTGTATGCTTAGAAAGTATATTGAGTTAAGAACAACACCACGAGATAAGTGGTACTTGTATGAAACAGTAAAGAAGGGACACAAAACGTCGTAGACACGCACATACTCACAGATACACACACACATACACAGAGAGAGAGAGAGAGAGAGAGAGAGAGAGAGAGAGAGAGAGATAAGAGAAACACACACATATATATACATACGCACACATATATGCACACATATATATATACATATATATACGCGCACACATACACAGAAACACATATACACACATATCTATACGTACACACACAGACACATATACACACATACATACGCACACACATATACGGACATACCCACAAATATATACATATATAAATGCATATATATATACATACGCACACACATATACGGACATACCCACAACTATATATATATATAAATGCATATATATATATATACGTACGCGCATACATATATACAGACATACACACACTTATACATACATGCGCACACACAACAGACACAGATATAGATATATACATACGCATATATATATATATATATATATATATATATATATATATATATATATATGCACACAGATATACAAACACACACATATACATACATACGCGCTCACATATACACATACATACATATATATATATATATATATATATATATGTGTGTGTGTGTGTGTGTATAATATGCAGAGTCATGTGGTGTAATGGTTATTGTCGTACGAAATGGATACGGCTAGACAAGTTCAAATTCTGAACGAAGATATTTGCATTTCACATAGTGCTAATACTCTTGGCAAAGGTGTGCACCTAACTACTCCCCCTCTGGTTGTGGCTAAATAGTAGGTCAGACTGGGATCTTTTACCCTAGTTAGGCAATCAGTCTATGAGGAGGAAAACTGTAAATTCAAACCTGTTAAACTCCGCTTAAGAAATTGACATAGTGTGTCTGTTTCCTATTTACTCAGCTTAAATTAGTTTGGCACAAGGCCAGAAGTATGTGGCACCCAGTGAGAATCAAACATACTGTCACAATTCTGCTAGCCTAGCTTGCTAACTATTATACCCCTTCCTGTTGGCAAGGCTTCGAATACATCAAAATACATAAAAGTAACTTTGTGTCAAAAATTTCGCTTAAACGGAGTGCTCAGTTATTCTGGCCTTGTACCAAACTTATCCAGGAAACATCTAGAAATAAGGAATACAAAGAAGAGTCGCTATTTTTGCTGCTTATATTTACAAATAATGTTGTTGTTTTTTTAAGAAATTACATTTTTATTCAAGAGATATGGACAGATTGTCATTATATCTAAAAGAAGATTCGGTCTGTCTATCTGTCTGCATGTATGTCTGTCTGTTTGTATGTTTGTTTGTACTACGACCGAGCGCATCTCCTTTTATAAAGGAAAATTGGTAGAGATCAACAAAGACCAAAGATCGATAAAATCGACATCCTATTTTTGTCCGAGAGGGAGTTAGAAAACTTTTTTATTCTCCTTTTCCATAAAAAAATTTGAATAAAAATATGATAAGGGTATAAATCAATTATATATTTTAAAAATTAATTGAAAAAAGGATTAAAAAATAAAACAAACTAATAGAGAATAAGATATTATAAAATACAAATAAAGGACAAATAAAAGAGAAAAAAAAACAACAACAAGAATCGAAATAAACAAGGATATATAAAGAATAAAATATTATAAAACAAATGTATAGAAAATAATTTTTGTCAATCAATATGTAAATATAGATAGGAGATTTATTTTTAACTTTTTATATCCTGGACAACGCCGGGTAGATCAGCTAGTTTGATATTTTTTTAAAGTCGGTATCAGTCAGACAGCGAGGGTGTCTATCTCTTTTCACCAGCGCTAGATAAAGGAGATTGCTTTAGCATCTGAGACGGAGCACCACATCTACCACCAGCTCCTCACTTTACCGCACAGATCTCTGTTACTTAGGTTATTGAACCCAGAACCTTGTGTTTGCTCGTCGGACGCTCTACCGACTGGGCTAAACCGTCCCTAACTACGCATATTTCTCGTCGCTGAAAATTATTAAAACTCCGAGTTATATTGTTAACAAAAATAAATCAGTAAATAGAAATAATATAAGAAAGAAGAAAGAGAAAAGAATTATTAAGAAATATCATTGACGCACAAGATTTATGACCTGAGATCACGAAATATCACATGTGTCTGTCGATAAACTGGAGATTGTATCATTTCTTGTTTTTACTTTGTGCCAACTACAACTACTACGGTTATTGACAATTACTAAGATTAATTTAGTGCACACTAAAATGAAATGGAGACAAGCTGGTAATAAGAATACTGTGTTGTACTAAATAAGACACGACTTGCTGACTTGAAATTCAGAATTTGAGATCTCTGATTTTAAACCAATAGATCACTTGCACTGTTGAATGATTTGCAACTACTGTATCTATAGGCACGTGTGCAAAATCTCTTAAGATAATAATAATAATAATAATAATAATAATAATAATAATAATAATAATAATTATTATTATATTATTATTATTATTATTATTATTATTATTATCTTAAGAGCTTAAGAGATTTTGCACATAATAATAATAATAATAATAATAATAATAATAATAATAATAATAATAATAATAATAATAATAATGGTCTTTCACTAGAGTCTGAGTGACAGCAAGTCTCCTCATGTCTCCAGGACTCTTCTGAGTATTCTGGCAGATTGCAGCAGTGCAGTTTTCTGGATGGTATCAATCCTTCCACTGATTTCCAGACTTTTCAAACCCTTTTCCAATCCTATTATTATTATTATTATTATTATTATTATTATTATTATTATTATTATTATTATTATTAACTTCTACTATTACTACTTGAAGTAATAATAAACAGCTGTATTTTTTCTCTTTTCATTTAAATAAAATTAAAAAAGGAACATGTTTTCATAAAAGGATATCTCATATTATTATTTTCTTTTTTCTTTCTTTCTTTTTCTTAGATTATTGTTTTTTGACAGAAAAATTGGAGGGAATACGAAAGAGATTTGTCTCCAATATGGTTGACACATATTTCTCTTTGATGTGTCGTTGTTAGCCTCCCTTTTTTTTTTCTTTTTTTTTTCTTTTTTTTTTATTAGTGGTTATGGTCCGAATCAAAACAGCCAAAAATTTCCTAAGTGAGAAGACAACTGCAGAATCTGCAGACGACATTACACCTGAGAAAACAAGCAAACAAAACAAGTTCAAAGCAGAGACAAGGACACTGAAAGTAATTAACATAAAACAACACTGGTTTTCTTGTTACGGGGGGCACACCCCGGGGGAAAGAATAGAAAAAAATAACAATAATAATAATTAGCAGGCCTAATATCTTCTCCTGAATAACAATAATATTAATGTGAAAAACTCAAAAGGAATAATAATAATAATAATAATAATAATAATAATAATAATAATAATAATAATAATAATAATAATAATAATAATAATAATAATAGTCTGGGACTTTGTGATAAAAACGGCTCGCCAAATCCCAGCCAGAAGACCAGACCTAATATTGATTACAAAATAAAAGAGGCCTTATCAACTGGCAGATTTTGTAGTCCCAGCAGATCACGGGGTGCAGATGAAAGAAAATGAAAAGATAGACAAATACCTAGACCTTGCTAGAGAATTGAAAAAACTGTGGAATATGAAGGAGAAAGTGATACCAATTGAAGTTGGTGCAGTTGGAACAGTCCCCCAAAGCTCAGAAGACAATCAGGAAATCAGAGGATGAATTGAGACCATCCAGACAACAGCATTGAGGAAATCAGTTGAATATTCAGAAGAGTCAGGGAGATTTGGGGATACTTGTTGTCACTCAGACTTCAATATCATGTATTTTAAACTAATATGAACAATTTGCAAACAAATATATTTGACCCATAGATGGGACCCTAGCAGGCACTACCACTCCGTATCATTGTGAATCTGGGAGTAATGGCAATGAAGGTGTGACTACATATTCCCAGAGCATGAGCTCTTAAAAAATCCTAATACGATTCAAGGAGTTACCAAATGTAATCAAAAACGTTAAAAACTTTTAGATGGATGATAAGTTGATTCGAGATGTGACCGTAACAGGCACAACCACTCTGGATCAGGTGGACATGGGACTAATGCGAATGAAAGGGTTATCCATACTAATGAGAGGTTCAGAAACTGAAACCTCACCACCAGATGCAGTTAAGAGTCTGTTATATAGTATCTAAATAATGAGTATGGAATCGTCTGTTTTTTTTTTTTTTCTTATAAATAGTGTCTGACGAAATCTCGAAAGAAAGAAACAACGATATCTTGAGACTTGTTAATTCAGCATAGCAATTGGTAATTACTCTGTTCACTTTGTGTTTTTGCTTAGTAGACCTTTTCCCCTATTATTAATACTCGATGTGTTTCTTCCAAATATTTCTCTATAAACTCTGATATTCGGGTTACAACAGTGTCATACACAAGACACACCATTTTGGGGTGGGGTATTAGCCTACGGCAAGGGATACAGTCAGTGTAATCTAAGCCCCATCGACAGGATTGGAGAGAGAGGAGAAAGAGAGAGAACGAGAGAGAGAGAGAGAGAGAGAGAGAGAGAGAGAGTTAAATAGAGAAAGAGATTAAGTAGTGAAATTGGTAATTACTCTGTTCATTTTGCTTAGTAGACCTTTTCCCTTATCTTTAATACTCGATGAGTTTCTTCCTAATATTTCTCTATAAACTCTGATATTCGGGTTACAATAGTGTCATACCCAGGACACACCCTTTGGGGGTGGGGTATTAGCCTAAGGCAAGGGATACAATCAGTATATTTTAAGCCCCGTCGACAGGGCGGGTAGATTGTTTTTATCTAAAAACATATTAAGTAAATATGGTTTGTTATTCCAACCAAGTTGCGTCTTTTGAGACTTGCAGATTTCATTTTATCACAGGCAATTCTTTTGAGCGATTCTCCTGCGAATCGTTTTAAAACGTGACACGGGGTGAACTCACAGTCTGCTTTAAAAATCACAAATGTACTTTACGTCTGTAAAGGGCCCAATCATCTAAACTGGACCTCTGGAGCATTTTAGGCCGAGGCGAATAATTCCCACGGCTTTGTTTCAGAGATTTCGAAGAAAATGTTGGGCGGTTGGTTGATTGTTTTGTTTTACAGTATATTAACCATTTTCAAGTCATTTAAAGCCAAATCAAGTCATTTTGCCTGCTGTTGCTTAAATAGTCACCCATCTAAGTAGTGAAAAGACTTATCGCTGTTTAACTTCGTTGATCTAATGGGAACCGGTGTTTTCAGTATGTCTTGAACGTAAGCGGTTTTGGATGTTTTGGGAGTGATGAGTAGTATTTAATAATCAACCGTTGTTGTTGGGTTATTTTATGCCGAAGACGTTTTGTTTTATTCATTCTTAATCTGTATTCAATTTCTTTTTATTTAAACTCAGTTTTTTTATACACAATTTTCTGAAACTCAGTTTTAACCCATAGATAGGAGCTACCACTCCGGTTCAGAGTGAACCATGGAGTTATGGTGATGAAGAAGTACTCGACACTCCCAAGACTCTAGAATTGGTAGTTTACTATTCCAAACAAGGGAATCCTGTATGTTTGATTGATTGATGTATTGATCTTAACGACATGTCAATCCATGCCAATGGTAAGGTTGTGAGGAATGGTCAAATTTATTGTTATGTCTTTTTTCAAGGATTTTTCTTGAATTTGACAGTTGGTTATTTGCAGTTTTTTTTTCTAAGTAGATTGGAAATCAGTTTGAGGGATAAGTTTATAGGATAAAATTCAAGTTTGTTATAAGCGATAGTTAGGTCAAAAGTTTTTTAGACACAGTTTTATCAACATTTTTTTCTATTTAACCCATTGATGTGACCCTGACAGGTACTACCACTCCGATTCAGAGTGGGCCTTGAAGTTATGGCGATGAAGGGGTACTCGACAGAGCTCCAGAATTGGTACCATTCTAAATAAAGGAATCCTATGTGTTTTGGTAAAATCTGATATTGTTAGCTTTCAATTGATTTTTAATCTCGGTGAGAAATTTGCGATGTTATCGACCCAGCCGACCAATTTTGGAAATGAGTCTGCATTGTTTTCTGACGTGATGATGCTATCCTACCCCCCCACACACACACCACCACCACGTCGCAGGAGCATATCCCATTTCCTATATAACAAAGTTGATATTAAATAATCTAATCTCATAATAGCAAACTGTCCTACACGGCGCATTCGAGATCATCAAATACAGCACTGTTTATAGGATGATAAATTTATCCCCAGAAAAGACAAAACAAAAAACAAAAACAAGCTGAGAGTTTAAAAAAGAATCATCCATTCAATTTTGTTTCTCCGAATGCAAATTTCGTTTGTAACCATGGTAACGTGACGTTGAAATAGAATTTGTAATTTTCTTTTCCATTTCGACTTTAATTTTATGCAAACGAAATTATATATAAATACATATATATACATATATATAGATACATAAACTGCATTTTTGTATATATATATATATATATATATAGGTTAACGCTTTACGATGTGATGAGAAGAAAGGAATAAATTTCCTCTTATTATTTAATTCACTGTTACATTTTAGGTGCCGGAGTTTTAAAATCAGTTTTCTATCGTAATATGGTTAGAAAATTCTCTACTTTTAAAGGCTAGAAAATCTCCGATTGTTGAATCGTTGATTTGAAAAAAGAATTAAAAAAAGAAGAATTCTAACAACATGAAAAAAATAATCATGTTGAGGATAGAACAGGTGCGTACAGTGGCTAGTCAAAAGTTTTGTATCCTCTGCGTCCCGTTAACTTTATTCCTGGGACATAGCGTTTGCATTAACAGGCAACAGAATCAGTACATATTTTTCGAGATTACTTTTGATTTTAGTTACAATCAAGTTCATTGGTTAGTTTTTAATGTGGTTTTTGAGTTTTTGAGTTTTGGGTTTTTGGTAATTTTTATTAATCGCATAGATTAGAAACTGTCAGTAACCAAGCGCCGTTGACTTCCTGTTCACGCTAGCCTGACTTAGATATACATGCTCCATCAATAATATTGAGATGCATGTTCTATCAACAATATTGAGCACTACTTCCTTATAAATATAGCACTCTATATTATCAATATTAGTATGGGAATATTGATATATATATACATGCAAGGTGTGTCATAAAAATATTTGCCAAGATATATATGAACAATAGAACGTTAATTTTTTCCGTATACAAGTTGTGTCATAAAGCGCCGTGTTTGAAGCTATATTTACCAAGATAGAAATGAACAATTAATGGAACGTTAATTTTTCCAGAATACCAGGGGTGTCAAAAAGTACAAAAAATCTCGATATACCGTGTGTGTGTGTGTGTGTGTGTGTGTGTGTGTGTGTGTGTGTTGTGTTGTGTGTGTGTGTGTGTGTGTGTGTCTGTGAGTCTATTTGCGTATGTGTGTGCGCGAAAAAAAACATGGTAGCCTAGATAAGGCAACCGAACTAGGAGAATGAAAACTAAAGTAACTGTACGCTGACTGATCTTGCATCGTATGCTGTCCGGTGTAGGGTAGAAACACACACACACACACACACACACACACACACACACACATATATATATATATATATATATATATATAATCATAGATCGTGGTGACAAAATGAATGACCTTTTCCTAGACCGGCCAGCAAAAACCTATATTAATCATCCCTGTGCAGATTATGGATGCCATGCAGAAGACCTGTCAGTGGCGATTGGAACATTTACAGAGAGAGAGAGAGAGAGAGAGAGAGAGAGAGAGAGAGAGAGAGAGAGAGAGAATCACGAATATCTGTATTGTCAGCATGTTTTTGATTTACCAGAAATTAAATAAAATAGATTAGATTACCAATGTAAACGTTTTATTGACACAAGCTACACTATTTAAAGGACGTGAAATTATAACTTTTACAAAGGTTTTGATTTTCTATTTGTCTCTACATAATTTGCATTTTATCCTGTTTCTCGCAAGTTATTTCCACCAACATAATCGTATTTGGTCGCAGAACCCCCGCTCCCTGTTCGCCAGCAGCTGTCCACAAGGCCACTATAGATTGACATTTCTCTGAATGGTCATTGCATTCATCTGCTTCTTTTACTCCGGGATTTTGTTCAGCTCTCTCAATAATATTCGAGATTTCGTTGGAGATTTCATCTTTCTAGTAGATATTTCAGAATAGCACCGATTCAAGCCACTTTAGCGGCTATGTCTCTTCAAACAAGGCGATAAGATAAACGCTTCATATTCCTCTTCATCGTCTTAAGCAAATATAGTGACGAGTATTTCACGTTGAACAAGCGCCTCTCCAACTAGAGGATAAATCGAGCTGATCTCTATGGATACGAGACAGGAGATCGTAATCCCCGGAAAAATCTCCCGATTTCATCTAATCTTACTGTTGGGTTTAGCATCACGAGTTTAATCCAGTCGGCATCATCGTACAATAAATGTGACGCTATATATCAGTTATATAAAATAAAATAAAATGAAATAAAAAAAAAAGAAACACGTGAAGCGGGTGTGGGAGACTGTGGGGTCTGGAACATTGTTGATGGGAGGTATAAAAATCTCATAAATACAGTCTTTTCTCTCGCCTGTCTCTGCAAATCTGTTAAAGTGAAAATTCAGAAACTCACGCGTGATGAGAAAAAATAAGGTTAAATCCTACTTAACGGACATAAATTCCACCATCGTATGTCACCCCGCCGAAAGAAAAAAATACTAAAAATCAAGGAATAAACCGAATGTAATGAAATTTTCAGAGTTGATATATTAACGAATTAAAGATATAATGCACCAGTTATTCTATTTAAAAACTTTTGCATTTTTTCAGGTCAATTAACTTTGAACCACGTATGTTTGCGAATTGTGTTACGCTTCAAAGATACGTGGTTCAAAGTTAACTGACCTGATAAAATGTAAGAGTTTTCAAATAAAATAACTAATGCATTATATTGTTTATTCATTAATATATTAACACTGAAGATTTAATTAAATTCGGTTAATTCCTTGATATATATATATATATATATATATATATATATATATATATATATATGTGTGTGTGTGTGTGTGTGTGTGTGTGTGTGTGTGTGTGTGAAATAAAATTGGAACTTAATCCGACAGTGTAAATATGATATATTGAAAAAACAAAGGATGTTTGCAAATGCATGGGCTCATCAGGAGAAAATGTGCAAACCGTTTCGGGGCCTTTCTCTCTACAGTTTATATAGCAACACCGGCCCTCCTCACTGATGATGTGAGGACCCAAGTAATATCATGCATCGACCGCACGTGGATCGTCTTATTTACTATAATGCTTCTGATTTTTTTTAAATTAAAAATAAAATTCATTTTACTTTTGTTGAAGACCGATCCACGTGCAGTCGATGCATGATATTACTTGGGTCCTCACATCATCAGTGAGGAGGGCCGGTGTTGCTATATAAACCGTAGAGAGAAAGGCCCCGAAACGGTTTGCACATTCTCTCCTGATGAGCCATGCATTTGTAAACATCCTTTGTTTTTTCAATATATATATATATATATATATATATATATATATATATATATATATAATTGTTATTATCATTATTTAATTTTCAGCTTTACTTTCAGTGATTACAATTCATTACTGTGTCTTTACCCAGGACATGGGTGAAGGAAGAAACTGATTATATGCATTCTATGTATTTAAGTTTTTGTTTTGTTGTTGTTCTTTATGGGGGGGGCTATCTCTTTTGGGTATTATTTTTTTTCTCACAACGATATCACTCACCCAAGGAAATGAATTCGAACTCGCTTACTATTATATACCCTACCTATGAAAATTAATGGGTATGTCCCAATCCTTATAAATACGGGAGTATCATGTTGACTGGGTAGTCTTATACCACAAGCAGTGGTTTACCTTATTCCACGCCACTGGCAAGTATTGTATTTTGTTAATGTTATAAAAATTCAATTTCATTTCCAACCTCGGTTTGGTTATTTCTCATTTAGTAACCTTTGTTAGGTTACAACACTTACTATGATGTCATAGTACGTTAACCACTACGTCATGGGGACTCCACCCAGTAGTAATTGATTTGTGAGACAATTCTCATAATACGAAGAGGTGCCCAAAAAATTAGCGTGTGCAGTAGGCTTATTATTTGTATTCGTATTATTATTATTTGATTGGACAGGCTTATGGGTCTCACGACAATAACAGCCCACCGGAATCCTTGTCAAACAAGGCTTGGAAAACGTTAATTTTTGTGGCGCCTTAAGTGGCAGTTTCGAACTGAAACGATGGGCCGCAAAATGCCGCTTTAATCAACTGATTGATAGAAAAGGAAAATCGAATTTGATTGGACGGCTTATCCCACTGAAGTAAAAAAAAAAAAAAAAAAAAAAAAAAAAAAAAGAAGAGAGAGAAGAGAGAATAAAGGACAAAGAGAAAAGAAAAAGCTAATTCTCTGTATTTTTTTTGTATTTTTGTCTTTATTTATTTGTTCAGCTAAATAATAACATCTTTCTGGGTGTTGCCAAATGAGGGCCCGTCTCTTCAGTCCAAAGCAAAAATAAAAATAGGAAAGGGGAGAAAGCATCGACCATCTGAAGTGAATACAATTGCCAATTGCTCAAAGCAGAAAAAGACTGGCGAATTATTTAGACACAGGAAAACAAGAAGAAATTATAAAGCCAAGTTATGATGAAAATGAAAAAGCACTACTCTTCACACACACACATACATACACCAACACACACACACACCTATATATATATATATATATATATATATATATATATATATATATATATAAAAGTATTTATTTAATTACGGGAACGGTATTACAACCTTCATAATACGAAAAGTAAAAATGACAAGGTCGGAATATTTATATATATATATATATATAGGATAACTAGGAAATGAAGTCAGCGGCTCTTGGTAACAGCCATTTTCTCACCTATACGATTTTCAAAACAAGTTTATGTCATAAAAGTATCGAGATTGAAGCAATATTTACCAAGATGGAAATGAACAGTCAATGGAATACTAATATTTTTTTCAAAATACAAGGTGTGTCATAAAAGTGCCGAGTTTGAATCTGTATTTACCAAGATAGAAATAAACAATAAATGGAACGTTAATTTTTTCAGAATACAAGGTGTGTCAAAAAATACAAAAATCTCGATACTTTTTTTACACACCTT
The DNA here is from genome assembly GCA_023376005.1 of Doryteuthis pealeii. Classification (NCBI taxonomy): domain Eukaryota; kingdom Metazoa; phylum Mollusca; class Cephalopoda; order Myopsida; family Loliginidae; genus Doryteuthis; species Doryteuthis pealeii. The sequence continues at coordinate 59,749,419 of CM042148.1, read as the reverse complement.
ATATATATATATATATATATATATATATATATATATATATATATATTCTAGATTTCTAGAGTCTGGATTAATCGACCGTTTTTGTTACTCTCTGGTTCACTAAGAACGACCCAACACTCCTATATATATATATATATATATATATATATATATATATATATATATATGCATGTGTTTATGCATGTGTGCCTGTGAACATTAATATTGATAATATAGTTTGGTATATCTAAGTTAAGAATAGTTTGGTATATGTATGTTAAGAATGCTCAATAGCATGTATATCTTAGTATATCAAACTTAGTTAAAAAATCACACAACCACCCCCCACGCCCACACTCACACACCCCACCCACACACACATAATATATATATATATATATATATATATATATATATATATATATATATATATATATATATATAGAGAGAGAGAGAGAGAGAGAGAGAGAGAGAGAGAGAGAGAAGGAGAGAAAATGAGAAAACACGAGAATAAAAAGAGATTGTTATCTTTTTAAAATACGGTTTCTGTTTTGCGGTTATTTTTCTTGATTCTTCGAATAAATTCTATTTTCATAGTTTTCAATCGGTATTCATTCCCAACCATTCATGTCTGCTGTTGCCGCATTTGGTTATTATATAATCTACGGTTTCATTCTTTTCTCACATAATGTTGCGTCATTTTGCAGATACAATTTTTTTTCAGATGCTATGGATAAATAGTTATATTATCATTGTTATGAGGTTTTCACACCTGCCGTAGCCGGTTGTTCACTGGAGGCTGAGGGACAGCAAGTCTCCTCAGGTGTCCAGGAATCTTCTGAGCATTCTATCCGATCTTAACAGTGCTGTAGTTTGGATGGTCTCCATTCTTCCTCAGATCTCTAATTCATCAATACTCTTTTCCAAACCATTGGGGACCGTTCCAAGGGCACCAACTACAATTAGTACGACCTTTGCTTTCATGTTCCACTGTATGTTTCCGTTCTCTGGCAAGGTCCAGATATTCATCTATCATTTCGTTGTCTTTCATTTTCAATACTGTTGCGTCGTTTCTGTTTTAGTCTTGATATCATTTTTTTTAAATATATACATTTTTTCAAGGCTATTAATAAATAATCCATATCATCATTTCCCTCATTGTGAGTTTTTCACACCAGCGTCTTTCACTGGAGTCTGAGTGACAAGTTTCGTCAGGTCTCCAGGACTTCTCTGAGTATTCTAGCTGATTTCAGCTATTCTGTTGTCTGGATGATCTCAATTCTTCCTCTGATTTCCAGTTCCTCCAGTCTTTTTTCCAAGCTTTTTGGGACCGTTCCAAGTACATCAACTACAATTGGTACCACTTTGACCTCCATGTTCCACAGGTTTTTCAATTCTCTGGCAAGGTCCAGGTATTTGTCTATGTTTTCCATTTCCT
>CM042148.1:59713002-59730502 GCA_023376005.1 Doryteuthis pealeii | reverse complement strand
ACAAGCAAGGTTACTAAGTGTTGCCCAGCTAAACATATTTTCTATGTGTTTTTTGTAGTCTTTTTTTATATTTTATTTATCTATTTATTTATTTGTTTATTTCTATTTTTGTTCTGATGGTTTATTTGGTTTGGTATAGTTGGTTGGTTTGATGCCATCGCCATCTTTCAATTGTATTCTTTCTTCGTTGACAATTATAGCTTCAAATAAAGTCGTCGGAGTCAGCATCAGTCAGTCAGCGAGGGAGGATATCCCCTTTTCACTACCGCTAGACCAAGGAGATTGTTTTTGCGTCTGAGGTGGTACGCCACACCTTTCATCAGCTTCTCACTTTACCGCAAAGGTACCTGTGCTACTCATGTGCTGATTTGGCGAGGGATGGTATCGAACCTGGAACCTTGTGGTTTCTAGGCGGACACTCTACTGCCCCCTGTTCTTAATACGCGTGATTTTTACACAATTATAAGCTTATCAGGTATTCCTATCTCATACGAACAATTTTTAAACAGATCTATTTTACCCGTATATATGACCCCTAACCTCTTTATTTTGATTTATTTTATTGGGTAGGTACCCAATCAGTCGTTCCGAGCAGGATATGACAAAAGGTCAATTTCTAAGCGGAGACAACTTGTTTGAATTCAGTGGGATCCTTATTCCTTCTAAAGACCTGTTGGCATATCAAGTTTAAAAATCCCAGAGTGTCCCACTATTTACCTATACCTGTGAGAAATAGTGGATTCAAACCTTTCCCAAAGGTAGCTAATTATCCAACATGTTCGCAACGGGTAGAATGAGACACAAGGTCGCAAGTATGGGGCATCCAGCAAGGATCGAACTCGCTTTCTAGTAGTAAATGGATCTGCGAGACTAGCTTGCTAACCATTACTCCACATGGGACTTCTTGCTTTTCCTAAAGGTGTTAGCGCTATGAGAATCGAAAACAGCCTTGTTCAGAATTTGAACTCGATTCGCCGAGTTCATTTTTTACGATGATGACCGTTTCGCTATGAGCGTTTCCTATTTGTTTTCTTGGGTAGCTGTTATTGGGATTGGGCAACCTTGAAGAATTCTTGTTAATTCAGAGTACTAATGTAATATTTTGTTTTTGTTGTATTAGTTCTTTATTCTTATTCTTTGTTATTGTTTCTTTGTTTGTTTGTTTTTATCAAGATTAAAGTGTATTATCAGTTTTTACACGCACTTTTAAAAATTCTAAAACTGGGTTTGAAAGTTAAAATATTTTTAGTTAAAACACATTAGAAATCTGTCGTTCTTTGCTAAAATTATTCAATACATCTAAAAATAAAATCTCTCAAAATCTAACTAATAAAAGTATAAATATTAAAATTAAAAAAAAAACAACATATATCAAAATATATCATTTTTGAATTATTACTAAATCTAAAAAAATAATTCTAAAACTCATGTGAAAACTGTCTTTATTTGCAGAAATAACTCAATGAATCTAAAAATAAAAATCTCAAAAAAATCTTAAATAAATGTATGATCTTTCTTTAAAAAAAAACATACGTTAAAATAAATTAGTTAAAAATATGACGAAACATAAAAAAAATAATAATTTTAAATATCTTTAAAATAAATTAAAAATCTTAAAAACCGTTAAGAATTTTGCTTAAAAATATAAAAATCCCTGCAAAAAAAAAATTAAAAAGATTACTTTTTTTTTAAATATTAAAAAGGTAACTTTCAAAAAATGAAAAAAATGTAACATAAAAAAAAAATAATGTCAGGATTTGAATCAAAAATTTTGGTAAAATAAAAAAAGATGTTTTCTTTGCAAACAAATCTTTTTAAAAATTTTTAGCTGTAATGAATAATCAGTAGATTCTCATATGAGGGAGGAAATGAAATTTGAATGTTAGGCTTGATGTAAATTCCTTTTCAAAACGAAAACTTCTATATCGATCGTGAAAATGTTGAACCTTGGGTCAGTGAACAAAAGGTGAATTCAATACAGCTAGAAGATTTCAAATAAAAGTCTCTTCAAAAAGATTAAATCAGATTTCTTTTTATTCTTTTTGCTTTCATTGTGTTTTTATTTCAATAGCAGAAAAGTAAAAAAAAAAAAAACTAAATAAATAAATAATTCCAATGTGGCTTTGAGAAATGTCAGATTGATTATTTGCCAGGGATTATAATATCCTATTGTTGACGTTTCGCGATGTTAATATCAGTTTGAAATTAACAGAAAGTACGGAAGAACTAACACCCACTTCCAAACACACACACACACACACACAGACACACAATCGAAGAGGAAAGATTACATACATACATACATACATACATACATACATACATACGATAAGACAGAGAGATAGATAGATAGATAGATAGATAGATATGAATAGGCCGAGATATAACCGGTTCCCACTATATGACGGAAGTTAAGCAGCGATCGACTTGTTCTATACTTAATTAGTGACAACTTAATCAACAGCAGTTACTATAATCAACCTGAGTCTTTAGGGTAGCCTAAAGTGATATCAGCCAGACAGCGAGGGAGTATATCCCTTTTTCCTAGCGTTAGACTAGGAAGATTGTTTTTGGCATATGAGCTGGAGCACAACACCTACCCTCAGCTCCTCACTTTACCACACAGATCCCTATGCTACTCATACGTTGCGTTGGCGAAGGTTGGTATCGAATCCGAAACCTTACGGTTCCTAGTCGGACGCTCTAACGACTGAGCTAAACCGGTAATATAAAACTCCTGTACTATGATAGTAGAGCAAAGAGTACTATTTCATTGATTTGTTAAATTCACTGATACAGACATTTGTAACTTACCTAAGGCGATTAGAGAAAAAGAAAAACCTTATTTTAAAAAATCTACCATAAGTGGAAAATGTTTTGTCTTAGCAGCTTATCGACCTGTCTTTTCTGTTCTTAAAGTTTCCAAAACATGTCCAATAGATCAATGGTTGGTAGGCTCATCTCGCAGACCATTAATAGTAAAGTGCGCTCGGTTCTAACAGGATACACCAGCATCAGACTAGGCTAAGCTGTAAAAATATCTACACAAGCGGAAAAGAAGATAAAAATAAAATCAGAAACAGGTATTCCTATCTAATACAAATAACTTGCACACAGTTTTATGGTTTCAAGTATTCCTATCTAATAATAATAATGGTGGTACCAATCGTAATCGGTGCCATTGGAACGATCCCCAAAGCTCTGGAAAAAATTTGGGTGAACTGGAAATCAGAAGAATTGAGACCATCCAAACTACAGCACTACGGCTAGAATACTCAAAAGAGTCTTGGAGACCTGAGGAAACTTGCTGTCACGCAGCCTTCAGTGAACCATCAGCTACGGCAGGTGAGTGAAAAACTAATAATAATAATAATAATAATAATAATAATAATAATAATAATAAGAAGAAGAAGAAGAAGAAGAAGAAGAAGAAGAAGAAGAGTTATTATTATTATTATTATTATTATTATTATTATTATTATTATTATTTTGGTTTTTCACACTTACCTTAGCTGGTGATTCTTCTTCTTCTTCTTCTTCTTATTATTATTATTATTATTATTATTATTATTATTATGTATGCATCATTTCATAGAAATCTCCACTAAGTCCTCTCTTGGTGATGTCTGCCTTAGGTATCTTAATTGTTTTGCTTTTTCTAATTCTATTTTCAACACAAATGGAGAAGAAGTATTCCATATTTCATTCCACTTGGTGACTTTGCAGAGAGTACAACAGCCACAACTGAACAATGTTTGCTCCAACTATCTGGACTGAATGAATACAATGTGTGTCACAAAAGTATCGAGGTTTTTTGTATTTTTTGACACACTTTGTATTCTGGAAAAAAAATAACGTTCTATTCATTAGTTGTTTTTTTTTTCAGAATAAGGTGTGTCAAAAAAGTACCAAGTTTAAAGATGTATTTACCAAGATAGAAATGAAAAATGAATGGAACGTTATTTTTTTCAGAATACAAGGTGTGTCAACAAGTACAAAAAATATCGATACTTTATTTGACACACCTTGTATACCTCTAGATGCATTTAATGTGGTGTGCCACAATTTGATTTGGGTGATTCCCATTCCAACTGTACAAAGTTTTCACCAATTCTTGTACCTCTCAAATTACGAGGTGGATCTGGTACAACTTAAAATATGTGTGATATAATCATACTTCCATACAAACAATAGCGACCAGTGAAAAAGCAGTGATGTTTGGTGTGGCGCTCCACCTCAGACGCAAAAACAATCTCCTTGGTCTAGAGCTAGTGAAAAGGGGATAGACTCCCTCGCTATCTGGCTGATACCGATATTAGGCCACGCCGTCGACTTTACCTTTACTTTACTTTATTTGAATAGAATGAGTTTTGAGGGAATAGATAGCGGACTTTGAAATATCCCATCATACAGGTAAAAGATACCAAAAAATTTTGTATAGCTGTGGGGAGAATTTGGTAGGCAGAGAGTTAAAAATCATGATCAGATGTCTGAAGGTAGGTATTTACGCAAACCGTTACCACGGGTGGGATGTGACACAATATCGCAAGTATGGAACATACAACGAGGATTGGACTCTCTATTCAGTAGTAATGGATCACCGAGAAGAGATAGCTAACAAGAAAATGTTCTCTCTCTCTCTCTCTCTCTCTTCTCTCTCTCTCTCTCTCTCTCTCTCTCTCTCTCTTTCTTTTAATTTTTGCGGTGTGGCTTTGACCAGCAACTGGTTGGTTTGCAGATGCAGTTTCATTAATCATTGCTAGTGGCTGGACACAAAATCAGATGAAATGATCGAAATCGTGGAACATACAACGAGGATTGAACTCTCTATTCAGTAGTAATGGATCGCCGAGAAGAGATAGCTAACTAGAAAATTTGATACAGCCGTGGGGGAAATTTGGTAGGTAAAGAGTTAACTTGTATCCTCCAAGAAACCATAACAACGGAAACATAACATCTGGCGACGTGATAAAAAAAACAGATCACATATATAATAGTTATATAATAGTTGAACTATTGTCAACAAATGGTGAATACAATATGCATAGAACATCGAGCAAAATATCAATTATCACCATCAAAACTAAAAAAATAAAATCAATATAAAACTAGTTATGTATATCCTCTAGATCTTTATTCCCAAAGCGTTTCTTGCTCGAGGCGAAATCTAGAAGCAAAGATATATATTTTCACATTTCGTACCTACATTCAAAAATGGAGTTTTTTTTATCGTGTATCGTCGTATGAAATAGACACGGTGAAATGGTTTCAAAGACGAGGCTGTTTGCATTTCACGTAGTGGTAATACCATTGAGAAAAGTATTGATTCAATTATTCTCTGTTCGGCTATGGGTAAATAGTCGGGCTGACTGGTCTCTTTAACCGTGGTATGGCAACCGGTCTAGGAAAAAGAAGACTCTAAATTGAAACTTGTTAAACTCTGCATAAAAATTGACCTTGTGTCACATTCTGCTCGTTTCGAGGGGTCGGGTGTTGATAAATATATTTCTCAAAGATATTTATGCATTTTAACTCATAAACAAATTTTACTGCAGCACATCGTTATTAATTACTTTGGTGGGGGTGGGGTCTTACCCCTCTGTGGGGTGATAAAGTCAGCATATTTTAAGCTTCACCGACAGGGTGGTGATCGTTCTAATTTTTATGTTTGATTTTTTAGCCCGTCTCTCTCTCTCTCTCTCTCTCTCTCTCTCTCTCTCTCTCTCTCTCTCTGTGTGTGTGTGTGTGTGTGTGTGTGTGTGTGTTTGTTCATTCTCTTCTAGTTATGTTTACTCACTCCATATATTTATTTTACCTTTCCTTTTTTTATCTCCTCGCTATTTGCTTATAGTCTCATCATTTGTGTCATTGTCATACACTCACTTTTTACAACTTTCTTCTCCCTCTCTCTTTCTCTCCCCCTCTCTCTCTCCCTCTCTCTCTCTCTCTCTCTCTCTCTCTCTCTCTCTCTCTCTCTCTCTCTTTCTTTCTTTCTTTTACATTATTGTGTTGTGGCTTTGACCAACAACTGGTTGGTTTGCAGATGCAGTTTCATTGATCATTGCTAGTGGCTGGACACAAAATCAGATGAAATGATCGAAATCGTCTAGAAAACGATATTTGAGGTGCACGGAACCCTAGCATCAGCCCTGACTAAGATTTAGTAAATGTTACCGCCAGAGAAGTTTGATGGTTTTGCTTGGGTTTTTTGTTTAATGGTATACCAAAGTTCGCAAAGTGATCTTCGTAGAAGAACAGTACTGTTCCTATTTAATGCATATTTGGGGGATGAGGGGGTTTACACTTTCCTAAGGCTATTAGTCCGAAAGTGATTGTAATAGTTCGACTGAAGTTCGAACTCACTACGATGTCGCAGTTTAATAGGTTAGTCACTATACCACAGTGACTCTCCTAAACTATTCCGGCTTTAGTGCGAATTTCTGTTGTTTGGTTGGTTGGTAGGGTTTTACTGCATTTCTACCTTGTTGGCTCATTGGTAATCTGAACATTAGCTACATAAATGAGAGTAACTTCCGCTTGTTTATATCCTATAGAGGAAGCTATATGTTTTGGTCGGCCATTTTTATTTCACCGTAAATCAATACAACTGCATGTTTTAACACAAAAATATAATAAAATGTGTTCTTAATAACAATTAAGTTCATTTCAAATAATGCGCAAGCACAATTAAGAACACATTTCATGATATTTTCGTATTAAAACATGCAGTTGTATTGATTCGAACAAAATCGTATATTTAGTGTATATTTACGGTGAGATAAAAATGGACGACCAAAACACATGGCTTCCTCAAAGCGAAATGAACAAGGGAGGTTACTCTCATCTATGTAGCTAATGTTCAGATTACCGGCTCATTTTATACCAAAGACCTTTTGTACATTCATTCTTGATGGATACTGAATTTTTTCCTGAACTCAAATTTTTAAAAAAATTGAACTCATTTTTCTATTTAATCCATAGATAGGACCCTAACAGATACTACCACTCAGGTTCAGGGTGGACCAGGGAGTAATGGTGATGAACGGGTACTCCACACTCTCCAGAGTTCTAGAATTGGAATTTCACCATCAGATGAAATTCAACGCATACCCCGGACACTCAGCTACCGCTTCTAGCACATATATGATAAAATGGGTTGGGAGTTTGCCATAAGGGTTGGGACAATAATATACGTGCTAAGGCTTGACATGACGAGCCGATTGATCTAAGTAAGGACCAAAGTGGAAATGTCATTGACTATTCAGCCACCAGGGGTCCGTCCTTAAGCATCAGAGGTTGCCATCTCCGACCAACATGTAGCTCGGTTGGAGGGGATACCCCTCTGAAGATGTGCAGTCGGTGTATTCTACAGCCCCAGCCATCGGGGCGCTGCGAATTTGGTGAATTGAACAAACCATTTCATTTCTCTGAATGTTTGAGATGAGGCTTGAAGATTAGTATTATCTGCGTTATTCGGACTATTGTCCCCATCTTCATTGTTATTTGTTCAACGTTTCGGCCGATATACCCTCTGGCCTTCTTCAGGTATTTCTTGATGGCTCCCGAATATGACAAGAAAGTTCCCGAGTTCGAAAAGAAGTTTCCCGAATCCGAGAAGGTTCCCGAGTCCGACAAGAAAACCTGAAGAAGGCCGGAGGGTATATCGGCCGAAACGTTGTACAAATAACAATGAAGATGGGGACAATAGTCCGAATAACGCAGATAATACCAAACCATTTCATCTAAGGAAGAAGACGATTCTTAATCTTTGCGAACTTAATAACACGACTGGAGTTCGAACTCACTTACTATGTCGTCGCAACCCGTTTAATTAGGTGTGTATTAATAAATATTTACTTACTCGTCAGTTCGTAAACATAAATAAATAAACTTTTTTTTATAGGAAGTCTTGCCGTCTACTAGACTGTCGTCGATTTTCTTACATTCTATTGTTTTTTTTGTTTTTTGTTTTTTGTTGTTTTTTAAAGAAGGCACTTTCTTATTTGATTAAAAATTATGAAACATTGTTTCTACACTTGACAATGTGACCTTTAGAGTTCAATCAAGAAAAGTTATTAAAGTCTGACAAAATAATGTCGAGAAAAAAAAAAGTTGCGCCAAATGATTCATTACTCGAGGCCTTTTCTTATTAAGGCGAAAGATTCGTTAATGGAGTCGTGTAAATTATGCAATGACTTCAAGAAGGAAGAAAAGAAAAAGAAAAGGGAAAAATTACAAGTTTCTCTTATTGAATGATGAATTACTAAATCCTTAAGAAACGAACAACGCCGAAGATAGTCAATTGGTAGCGCGTCTAATTCCATCACATCCAAGACAGAACAAATATCTGTTAAGTTAATAATGTGCCTGGTGGCTGAGAGAGTTGTCTATTTCATGGCAATGCTGAAGGTGATTTTTACTGTCTAGATTTCGGTTTCGGTTTCCCTATTTAATGGCATAACAACATTCGTGGGTTATCTAATTCCAAAACCATCCTTGCGTGTAATTACCACATATACCCCCTCCGCACAAGTAGGATTCGACATAAGGTCAATCTCTTAAGCGGACAGGTTTGAATTAAGAGTTTTTCCTTCTCTTAGACTAGTTGCCTAACCAATATTAAAGAGCCCAGTATGCCCTTCTATATACCCATAGCTGGAGCAATAGTTGAATGCATATCTTTTCCAAGTGTATTGGTGCTATGTGCAATGTAAACAGCCTTGTCCGTATTTGAACCCTGGCCACCGAGTCCATTTCCCTACGACGATAGCCATTAGACAACCAGCGTCTGTTCAATAGCATAACAACATTCGTGGGTTATTCAATGCCAAATCCATCCTTGTAGAAGAACAGTAGTAGTGCTATTTACCCATAGTTCGTGGATAAGTGGATTCCCAGCTTTCCCAAGGTGTTTAATCCAAAAGTAAACGTTAGAGATTTGTCTAGTCTCGACGACAGTCGGGACTTTCAAGGTTTTTATTACCAAGAAGATCAGTGAACAAAATCATCATCATCATCATCATCATCATCATCATCATCAAGACGGATTGCATTGACTCTCTCTCTCTCTCTATCTCTCTATCTCTCTCTCTCTCTCTCTCTCTCTCTATCACGACCTCGATCTGGCCATCTGGCCCTATCGGCGAATGCTCTTGGCAAGTCCTCTTGACGGCATTTAGTGTTACGCAGCCTTAATACAAACTAGATAATTATTCAGGTTATAATCTACTGTATATGCGTTAACACACACACTCTCCTTTGGGTTACTCAAAAGCAATGATCGAGCGATTTAACCGAAATTTTGTCGTTTTCCCTTTAATTTAGATATTTCTCCACAAAAAAATAAAATTAATCAATAATCTTAAAAACTATTCGAAAAACATTATTCAAAAATAAGGGTTGACTACACGGCGTCCTTTTCATTAAACTGTGGTTTCTTCTACTTATACACACACACACACACACACACACATATATATATATATATATATATATATATATATATATATATATATATATATATATATATCGAAGTTGGGGTAGCGGGGACATGAACTCAACGGCGTTCGGTAACTGACATTTTCTCGGCTATGCAATTTACTCTGGGTTCGAAAATTGCACAGGCGTGAAAATAACAGTTACTAAGCCTTCGTTACTTATAAACATGTCAAACTATATATATATATATATATATATATATATATATATATATATATAAACATTTATTAGGACCATCCCCATCGGAGTAGAATCCGTATGTACGTATATAATAAAATATGCAGAGTGCAAAATATGAATAAATAAAAAGTTTTCATATATATATATATATATATATATATATATATATAGAGAGAGAGAGAGAGAGAGAGAGAGAGGGAGGGAGGGAGAGAGAGAGATAAGATGAAGCTCCGTCAATCAATATTATTAATAACTCTAACTGGTATTTTTTTATTACTTTATCGTTAGCCAGTTGAGACCTCACTTCCTCGCTGAGTGAAATGCGATAAAAGAATAACGACAGATATAAAACTGTGTTCATTCCATGGAACATGGAGTTTTTTGAAAAAAATTAGTAGTGTGAAAATTCGTTTATCTGAACACAGAATTCGTAATAGTTTGCATGAGGAATTTTTTGTATAATTGATTACTTTTAACGGCAACTCTTATCTTAGTTACCCATAGCTGGAGGGAGAATACTTGGATCCATTCCTTTCCCAATAGTATTAGCGTTATCTGAATTGCAATCAGCCTCGTCCAATATTTATTATTATTATTATTATTATTATTATTATTATTATTATAGGTTTTCTCTTTAATAATAGCCAATGATCAATTCTACTTTTGGATAGGAAAAGGACAATTGTTGTATTGTCCTCACCCGGAAGAGGAAGCTTCGGGAAGGACAAAGAGAAGGATAAAAATATATATTTAAAAAGAAAGGGAAAGCGGAAGAGAGGTTTTCCGGTTAAGGGAGCAGGGAGAAGATAAATAAATATATGACAAATGTCCGTTATCAGATCAAAAGATAAAAATACGTAGGCATATTAGCGTATGTGGGCGGGTTATATACATAAAAGAAAGTCAGAGATCCCAGCAGGTTAGTCAGACAGAAGACTCGGGACAGAGAACAAATGAGACGACAGCGGCTCACGGCCCTTTCACGACTGACGGCTGTGAGACAAACGTAGCCATCTAGCCACCCCTTTACCTCACCAACGCTAGCCATCCCAGCAGCAGTCATTGTCAACGCTCGCCACCCACGCCCAGCCGAGTAAGAAGAAATAAAGTCAGAAGTTTCTACCATACACATGTGTTGTGATTTCTTAAGTCCGACTACTACATTTAAGCAAAGTAGACAATATACACCAGCGATGTCAATTTGATACCACAATACTATACAATATACCTACAACGTAACACAATCCATGATCCCATAGTTAAAAAAATCGCCTACAAAGCAAATAAAAATTCGGAGCAGGTATTTAAGCAACATGTCCGCCACGGGTCGGAAGTGATACAAGATTACGTGTATGAACCATCCAGTGAGGATCAAACTCGCCATTCAGTAAAAAATAAAGCAAGAAAAAATACGGAATAAATATTATCCCTCCTGTTTCACCACGAGTCGGATGTGACACAATGTCCAAAGTATAGAACATCCAACGAGAATCGAACTAGCTATTCAGTAGTAACGAATCAGTGAGACTAGCTTGCTAATATTACCCCACGATGGGACTCCATAGATAGGTATTTACTGAACCCGTTCGCTACAGGTCGAATGTGACACAAGATCGCAATATGGGGCGTCCTGCAATAATCGAACTTGCTATTCAGTCGTAATGGATCTGCGAAACTAGCTTACTGACCAGTACACCAGAATGGGACGCCAAAAATCCGGAGAATGAGGAATATATTGAGTGAAGCCGAATAATACCATTTACCAGGGTTGTTCTGTTTTCCGGCATATCAACCTTTTCGGGTCATTTAATACCGAATAAAGTCATTTTAATATGAAAAAAAGAATCAGGTTGCTTACAGCACTTGCTGTTGCTTAAGGTGTTACCGATTAAGTATTGAACAAGTTTATCATTGCTCAACTTCTGTGATCTAGCCGTAACCGGTGATATCAGTGTGACTTGTCTGTAATTTTAGCAAATGAGCTATATTCCGTGCCCATCGACTATGAATATAATGATATTACAGTACCTGTTGCTTAAGGGGTCACCCAATAAAGTATTGAACAGGTCCATCGTTCTTAACCTGGGGATTTAGCCGGAACCGTTGATATCAGAGTGACTTGACTGCAATTTTACCAAATGAGCTATATCCGCGCCTCATTGTCTATAAATGTAACGATATTCACTACCTGCTTTGCTTAAGGAGTCACCCAATAAAGTATTGAACAGGTTCATCGCTGCTCAACTTGGGGGATTCAATCGGAACCGTGATATCAGTGTGATTTGGTTGTAATTTAGACCAAATGAGCTATATTCCGCGCCTCATCGTCCATCAACATAACGATATTAAAAGTAACGTTAGATGCGAATTGTTGTCTGTATTTCATTCGTTTCTCCCCTTTTTACGATGAAGGCTAAATATTCTGCCGTTGGTCAGCGACTCGTTAGGCGCCTTCCGGTCACCTGTTGACCCAATTGCTTTACTCTGTCGCTGGAATAACGTCACTCTATTGATTTTATGTCCAATGCAATAATGAAAGTGTGCCGGCCATAGATTTATAGGCCCTGCCTTTCAACGGTACCACTTTTGGTATATTGGGAGAGCGCTTTTAGATGCAAACATGTGTGTGCCACTCCCGATTGGAGAATTCAGAGACAAAAATGCGGGGTGGGGAGGTGCTGGTTTTATGGCAGGTATTTTGATTGAGAAATAAATTGACACATATTGACATTGCATACATTAGTCAGGTACTTTAGATAAAAACGGCTGTGCATACGAAAATGAGAGAGGGCGGTTTTTATGGATCCTAAAGCGTTATGAGAAAAAAAGACTGGCGAATGATTCACATTGTTTAATTGGTTTCTTTGTGTTATATACAGTTCATTTCAGGTATATAAATGGTGAAAGAGATAGAGATAGATAGATAGATAGATAGACAGATAGATAGACAGAGAGACAGAGAGAGAGGGGCAGAGACAGAGTATGAGACGGTCATGGATTGTTAGTATTATTAGGATTATTCAGACTATTATCCTCATCTTTATTGTTATCTGTACAACATTTCGGTCGATGTGCCCTCCGGCCTTCTTCAGGTATTTCTTATCGGACTCGGGACCTTCTCAAACTCGGGAACCTTGTTGTAATCGGGAGCCATTACGGAACTTTGAACCCAACCCTTTATTCAATCCACAGGGGTATCCTGTTCTCATTCTACTAACAATAGTTGGGTACAGGGGTTAAGCAGTGTTAAATATTATTCGATGGCTGGTTTCTATGTTTAATAGTATATAAACCTTACCTTTCCCAAAGGTTCTATCGTGGTGTAATTGTTGGCAAGCCAATCCCACATATCGATTACTACTGAATAGTGCATTCGACCTTCGCTTTAATGCCCCGAACTGTGACAAAGCGTCACATCCTATCTGTGGCTAATGGGTTGTGTATTTAAGGTCACTTCCCTTGGCATGAGATCCCTGTCGGCTGGGTCTTTAGAATACACTGACTGTACCTCTGCAGAGGGGTAAGAAACTCCCAATGGGGCTAACTGATGGCCGTGGGTAGTGACCCGTGATGCTTAAGTACGACCAATCGGCTCGTCATGTCAAGCCCTAGCACCTATATGATTGCCCCAACCCTATTACCATTATGACAAGCCCCGACCCTTTTTATCATATGGGTGCTAGAAGGTGGTGGCTGGGGGGGGTTCATGTCCTGGGAATGACGTTAAAGTATCTGATGATGAGGTTACGGTTCTGGAGGTTTGGGGAATGTAGAGCACCCATTTTTCAATATTGCTCCCTCGTCCACTCTGGCCTGGAGTGGTAATACCTGTTAGGGTCCCATCTATGGGTTAAATAAAAAAAATGGAGTATCCATTATGAATTAATTTATTTCAAAACTTTATCGGCATTAGAAGACCCACTGAGGTTGATATGCCGTAAAACAAAGCAACCAAACCAAACCAAATCCATGGTGCAATGATTACCAAGCAAGTTTAGCAAACCGTTCTTTGTGAGTTCGTTTCTCACTCTGTGTCCGTATTTCTGGCCTTGTGCCACAATTAAGCCAAGATTAATGACTAATTAACTTTCCCAAGAGTATTAGTCCGAAAGTGGGCGTAATAACACGACTGGAGTTTAAACTCACACACTACCACGTCACAGTGCAGCACTTTACTCACTATGCCAATATTGGCTATTTTGGAGTGCAGGTAGGTGATAGAAGAGTGTGTTGCGTCAATCCCCTAATCAGGAGTAATGTGGCTTCCTGCCTTGAAAGGCATTAAGTGAAGCCAAATTCTGATTTCTATCCAACTGTCACTTCCGTTCTGCTCACTGAATATATTCATTCATTCATTCATTCATTGGTTTTCACACTACGTAGGTATTTCAGATTGTATGTGCATACAAATGTATTTGTTTTTGAAAGTGGAATGAGTTTATCCCATCTATCATGTAATCGGAATTGGCACTTAAAGTGTTGGCCTTTACGTGGACTTGAACACTGACACCAATCAGTTTAAGAACAACCTTCACCTACTTCGGTTGTAAACAACATTTTAAAATAAACAAAACGAAATAGATAAAAAGATTATTAGATCGATATATAGATATCAACAAACCGAGATAGGGAGAGGGAGAGGCTTATATATATATATATATATATATATATATATATATATATATATATAGAGAGAGAGAGAGAGAGAGAGAGAGAGATAGATAGATTGATAGGACGCAATAAATTAAAAAGCTACCATCATCATTGCTAAGGTAAACAATAGAAATAGTCAATGCTAGCTGCAAATACGATTAATCGTTTGCGAGTGACCTATACTAAATATAGTTATTTACTAAGCTTCGCTTATATGTGGCACAAGACTGAATGTAAGAGGCACCCAGTGAGACTCGAACTCACTAGTCATGGTTTGCCTGTCTACCTTGCTAACTGTTACACCACTACTTGACCTTTATTCGAAGAAGCAGCATTTAGCTGAAGAGAATTTGTCAACAAATTAATAATCAAAATAATTCGAATAATTTCAGAATTAACTCATTAGCCGACCTTGTGTAATATCTTGCATGTGGCCCCAGGTTGGGTAAATACATATTCTC
Organism: Doryteuthis pealeii; assembly: GCA_023376005.1. Classification (NCBI taxonomy): domain Eukaryota; kingdom Metazoa; phylum Mollusca; class Cephalopoda; order Myopsida; family Loliginidae; genus Doryteuthis; species Doryteuthis pealeii. Next base: position 59,715,710 of record CM042148.1, on the reverse strand, counting down.
TGGTTAAGAACGTAAAACAAAACACATACCAAAGCAATACCAAGCGTTAAATTCACCAAGATGTAATCAAGTATCAAGATAATGTTTTATCTTATTATAATGAAAATTCAGTGTCTGTAACCGAAACTACATCACCGCTTACGTCACAATATCCTCAGTGTAAGTTTATCAATGAATATTTCATTCATAGTCAAAATCATTAATACATACAATAGAATAAATATAATTTTTAACGATGTTTCTATGAAAATCTAAGTTAGATTTGCCTCAAAACAGCCCATATTATAAGAGCGTTTAAAACCCTTTAATATGTCTTATATATCACTAAGAAATTTTTTAAAATATTGATATATGGTGTGGTTAATTTGCACACTGTTTTTAACTAAACCGGATTTAATAAATAATTACTTGGTGTTATTGATATCTAATATTATTGTTCTATTCTCCAACGTAATAAAATCTATCATATAAATATATAGAAACCAATTAGAATATGATTAAAATAAGTATACTCTTTTTATATGCGTTCTCATTAAATTTCGTTAGTCTTTCTAATTCAATATATTTCATTACATTAAAACTTACACCCGGAGGTCGTATATTCTTGTTATTATTACTATATATATATATATATATATTATATATAATATATGTGTGTGTGTGTGTGTGTGTGTGTGTGTATATATATATATATATATATATATATATATATATATATATATATATTATATATGAATTTTCAATTGAACAGGATGAGAAGAAAAAATGAATATAAAATCCAGTTTATAAAGTTTGACTTTATATTTGACTTAATTTTTTTATTTTTTTTTTTAAACTTTATACTTTATTACACTGTCGGATTTTATATCCATTTTTTCTTATATATATATATATATATATATATATATTATATATATATATATATATGAGAATCTATTCAACCCGCTCAGATTCAAAGAACATTAACATGTCAAATTAAGAGAATATTTGTCTATTTTTTTTTTTTTAAATATAAGTGAATTTTGAGGAAATTGCTCACGTTTCTCCAAAAATTTGAGGCATCAAATGCGATCGACTTTTGCATGAGTACACACCGACGTATCTTAATTGTACACAGTCTTTGTACGTTTTAATGCTTGAAAGAATGGTTGAGAAAATTGGAAATAACATTAACCGGAATTTCTAACGCAAAATTCATTTCGGAATTGTTACCGAATTTTTGCCGCGTTCCTATCTTGTTTATTGTTTGTCGTTTTCGCGCGCTTCCAATCAGTTTAGATGGGGAAATTGGCGTATTTATTTTTAGATTTATTTTCAATTTTCTCCTCCTTTCTCCGTGGACAATGAAGTTACTATATCGAGGACAAACATGATAAGCAGGGGTAATAATAATCAACGCGTGAAAGGGAATGTCTCAAATGCAATTGACTTGAAATTAGCCAGTGAACACTTTCTTCAGTCGGGTGGGTTTTGTTCGGCCTCTCCATTCGTATGTGTTAATAGTGTGAAAATTTAAGATACTAAGTTGTATCTGATCACTCTCCTATAGGGATCAAGCGACAGCAAGTCATCTGAATACTTCAGCACTCTCCTCGGTATTCATAGCGATTTCAATATAATGTCGAAGTCTTAGTTGTTTCAGATAACATCCGGTTTTATCTTTTTGCCCTTCTTATCGGTCTTGTATTTTTATATTTTGTTGTTTTGTTATGTATTATCATTTACTTTCTTGATACACTGAACTTTTCAGCTCATCTCGTAGTATTTGAGTACAACCCTCCCCAACACTATCTCGCTCTCTCTCTCTCTCTCTCTCTCTCTCTCTCTCTCTCTCTCTCTCTCTCTCTCTCTCTCTCTCTCTCTCCCTATCTATTATAATAATAGTACACAGTAATACCTACTCGAGTTTCACCATAAGGATTTCAGGTTAAATCCACTGGTTAATCAAGATATTGATCAATTGCAGTCGGTTGCATGTGTGTATTTTTTTGATGGTGGTTGTTTATAGATCCGCAGTCAAAGGAACGCTGGCTTGAAATTCAAAATGAGCGGAAGTGGCATTTTTTCCAAGGGTCAAAATATAAACATTGTTAGAAATCCGTTTTGTGCTATTGTTTTAATGGTTTATGATAATAATGAGGATTGCCTACGTGATTATAGATTCTATCTATCTATCTATCTATCTATCTATCTATATATATATATATATATATATATATAGCGCTAATACCCTCGGGAAAAGTATGCATCCAACTACTCTCCTCCAGCTATGGGCAAATAACAGGGCAGATTGGCATCTTAATCCTGGTGAGGTAAGCAGTCTAGGAAAAGGAAAACTCTAACTTCAAACACCACGTAAGAAATTGAGCTTGTGTCGAATCCTACTGGTTGGAAGGGGTTAGTAAATATATATATATATATATATATATATATATATATATATATATATATATATATTATGTGATACTATAGATTAAAAAGAGTTTGTAACTATGGGTTTTAAAACAACGTATTATCAGTTTATCATCAGGACAAAACGTTTTGTCTTGATGATAAGCAGCTAATACGCTACTTTGAAATCAATGGTAACAAATGCTTTTTAATTGGATAGTATCCCATAATAAATGAATATAGCTCTTACACCTGTAATCGGGCACTATATTTTCCTTTCTTCAATACAAAATACCTACACATTCATACACAAACAC
>CM042148.1:59705502-59710502 GCA_023376005.1 Doryteuthis pealeii | reverse complement strand
TGTGCAGTATTTTTAGTGGTTTGTAGTCATGAATCCCTTTGCAAAAGACATGCAGAAAATGGAAATTACGAAAATGCATCCCAGAAGAAATGAGAAGACGTGTTGTTACATCATCTCTTTGAAGGCCCTCCACTCAAATCCGGAATAAAGGGAGACTATAATATTCTAAATATGAAAACTCGCGCTGCTTTTTAGCGTCCTCGTAATAAGAAAGTAATGGCGATGAAATAGTACTCCATATTCCCAGAAGTTCCATAACAGTGTAGCGACTGTCTTCCCTGCTGGGATGGACGTGCCCAAAAGGATCATCATCCCTTACAGCGAGGGTTTCGCCAACAGGTGACTACTAGCTGGGTATTTAAACAGCAGCCCGGAGATTTCTCACTCTCTTTCTCTTGGTTTAGCATCCACAAGACAGACGCGTGATGTCTCTATCCATTAAGTGGGGTGCTTTGCCCCCAACTATCAGTAAGTGACTCTCTTATTCTTCAAACTTTAGTCCTATCAACTTTTGTATCTATGTTATGTATGTCAATCTGGACATATTGTTATGATTTACTTCTTTGTTTGGATTTCATTATTATTATTATATATATTTATATATTCAACTACGTTGATAGGTTACTCTGAGCCTTCTGACGAATTATAAGAAAAACATATTCAATTCTTATAACAAGATCCTCCCACTGGATGGAGTTTAGTGTCATACCAAGACACCTCTCTTTTGCGTAGGGGGGCTTACTGCTTTGATGGGTTTATAGGTTTGATTTGAGTTTGTACAAACTAATAGAGATCAAGAAACAGAATAAGGGATGGGTTTATAGGTTTGATTTGAGCTTATACAAACCAATAGATATCAAGAAACAGAAGATGGGATTGGTTTATAGGTTTGATTTGAGCTTATACAAACCAAAGAGAAACAGAAGAAACGAATAGTTTGATTTGAGCTTGTACAAACCAATAGAGATTGAGAAACAGATAAGGGATGGGTTTATAGGTTTGATTTGAGCTTGTACAAACCAATAGAGATTGAGAAACAGAATAAGGGATGGGTTTATAGGTTTGATTTGAGCTTGTACAAACCAATAGAGATGAGAAACAGAATAAGGGATGGGTTATAGGTTTGATTTGAGCTTGTACAAACCAATAGAGATTGAGAAACAGAATAAGGGATGGGTTTATAGGTTTGATTTGAGCTTGTACAAACCAATAGAGATTGAGAAACAGAATAAGGGATGGGTTTATAGGTTGATTTGAGCTTGTACAAACCAATAGAGATTGAGAAACATAATAAGGGATGGGTTTATAGGTTTGATTTGAGCTTGTACAAACCAATAGACATCAAGAAAGGAATATGGGATGGGTTTATAGGTTTGATTTGAGTTTGTACAAACCAATAGATATCAAGAAACAGAATATGGGATGGTTTATAGGTTTGATTTGAGCTTATACAAACCAATAGAGATCAAGAAACAGAATAAGTCAACGTATTTTAAGAGGGACTTAACTTGTGAATAATGTACCAAGTGCATTGACCTGCTGAATGGATATGTAAGTAGCAAGGGTCTCAGAAGGAAAGAGAAGGTGTGGTGTCACTTTGTCTCTTCAAAGACCCTCCACTTATATCCGGGATGAAGGGTGACTGTAATACCCTAAATATGAAAGCTCGTTCTGCTTTTTCGCTAGCCACCCCCACCCCACCCAGAATAAGAAAGTAACAAGCGGAACTGGCATATGTCTAGGCGGCAAAAGTTCTCATCTGGCGAACACGTCCATTTTCGGAAGACAATTCTTCTTTCTTCAGCTGTCACAGTCAATCTTAGCCAGATAAGTAACCTATGATTTATGTCGCGTGCAAAGTATCAAAAACGATCGACAAGCGGGCAACTCTTTCCGCCTGATGTTAAAACCTTTTTTCTCTTTCTTTTTTTTTTTTTTTTTTTTTTAAATATAATTTCGTCAACACCCCCACCCTCAACACCGGCCATTTTTTTTCGGTTATTTGACGGCACTCGAGATATTTTCTATCAAAAACTTTATGCCCGGCTAAAAACAAACATGATAACGGAGAAACGGGTTTCTTGCGGGGCAAAAAGGGTTTAATATAAAAACTGACGTTGTTGTGAGTTTTATCTCTTTTCGTTTGATGAATATTTTTTTTTCTTCTCGTCTTGCTAGTTGTGCTTCTTTTTTATTTTTATTTTTCTTCTTCTTCTTCTTCTTTTTCTCCTTCTGAGCATGCGCAGTGATTTCTTGCACAATAGATACCCATAAAGCACTGCACACACTGGGAGAAGAAAAAGAAATAAAGAAATCGAGAGAAATTAATGTAAACCTATTTCAGCTTGTGGATATTTTCTCTGCTTATTTTTGTTTGACGAGGACGAATATAAAAGAACAAAAATATTTTTTTTGCATCATTTTAAAAGCTTTATAGTATAATACGCACCCAAAGATATCACAATGTTTTCAAAGATGGCTGAAAAAGTTCTCCTTTGTGTATTATGTACTCGTCCTGGTCTTTACAAAATTGTGTTAGTTTTGCTTTTGTAATATTCATTGTTTGTAAAGAAACTATTGAGGTTACCTTTGGCTGTGCATAAAACGGTTCAAAATTTACCAGAGGAAAACAAACATTGAACGCACAAGAGAAATATATTTTTAACAAAAGAAAGAAGATTTTTTCAGAAGGCCATTGTCTTCAGAAAAAATATTAGCTCGAAAGAATAGCTCAAGTGTTGCTTTATCGAATATATATATATATATATATATATATATATATATATATATATATATATATATATATATTATATTCTATATTTGTCAGTAGCGTTATTACAAGCCTCCATAATGAAATGCTGTTGCTAATGTTTTTATTGAATATTCATGGAAAGGTCAAGTGTCAAGTAAACTTAACTCTTTGCCTACCAAATATCCTTTACGGCAATACCAAATTTTCTTGACATTTTTTTATCTGTATGAGGGGATATGTCAAAGTACACTATCTATTCACCTCACAACTTATTCTATTAAAAAAAATCGTATTATTATCATTACCGTAATCTGAGTCTTTCTTCTCCATTATAATGAACCAACCATCATTTGTTTGTACTTCGATCGCAGTGATGGGTGAGCTGCAGTGCGCGGCTTAAAGAAGGAAAAGAGTAAAATGGATTGATTTATTTACGTCCATGTGCTTATTTTATGCCGAGATGTTAGGGAATCACGTTCATTGCACATCCATATCTATATGATCAATCGGCTATACGATTGTCCCGACCCTATTGCCCTTATGGCAAACACACAACCCTTTTTATCATATATGTGCTAGAAGGCGGTGGTTGATGGTCGTAGTGTCCTAGTGCATGACAGTAAACTGCATCTAATGGTAAAGTTAAATTTCTTGAGCTCTAGGGATGTGGAGGCCCCCCTTTATAGCCATTACTCCCAGTTTTAATCTGAATTAGAGTGGCAGTACCTGTCAGGGTCTCATCTATAGTTTAAAGAGAAAAAATAATTTTCAAAAATTCTGTTTAAAAAAATTTAGTTAGTATTGGTATTGAATTTTTAAAATTTAATTTTAAAAATTCAATACCAATGAAGAATGGATAAAACAAGAATAAAAATAATTTTAAAAAATAGAATTACCCAACAAGTGTTAGCATGCCGTAAAATCCAACCAACCAATTCGAATTAGAAGAAGAAAAACATCTATAGGTTAAATAGAAACATTTTTTTTTAAATTCTGTTTTTTTAATCAATTTGAATTTTTTTAAATTTCAATACCCATCAAGAAAGAATAAAACAAAACGTCTTCGGCATAGAATAACCCAACTGTTATTGAAATGCCGTAAAATCCAACCAACCAACCAACCAGCCAACCATCCGAATTAGAAGAAAAGAAAACCATCTATGGGTTAAATAGAAACATCTTTTTAAATTCTGTTTTAAAAAATTCAATTTAAATTTTTTTAAATCAATACCCATCAAGAATGAATAAAACAAAACGTCTTTGGCATAGAATAACCCCACACGTGTTGACACGTCGTAAAATCCAACCAACCAACCATTCAAATTAAAAGAAAAAAAATCATAAAATCTGAGAAGAATTGATAAATTTGTCACCCAAAAATAAAAAATAGAAAAATCAAACGGACATGTCTAGCGGATCGTCGGGGCGATGGCTATTATAATTACATCCGCCTTTTAGCAGTAATACGGCAAATTACTGACCTTTGATTTCATCTCTGAAGACGGAATAATCACAAAATCAAGACTCTTTTTCGTCTCAAGTCTCCGATTCGATTAGATGCTGTGAATGCCATTGATCCGAACTGACAGAGTCTTCGCGTCACTCTCTTAACATATGTTTATTGGCATTCATGGCCGGTCCAGGCTTTAACAAGGTGATTTCTCCACCCATATATCATTCGTGTGATCACTATGGACATTGGGAACGCCATTAATCAGAGTAACACAAACGGACGTCTCAAAGGACCGAGTCGCACACTGACAGCTACACTTTTACGCTTATGATATTTCCAAAGAGATTCAACCAACAGTGAAATTTACTTACATTTAATTATACATATTTATTTATACATTTACATATAGACATAATACAAGCATATATCTCTATCTATTTACATCTCTCCCCCACCTCTCTCTCTCTCTCTCTCTCTCTCTCTCTTTGAAATTTACTTACATTTAATTAAACATACTTATCTATACATTACATATAGCATAATACATGCATACATCTCTCTCTCTCTCTCTCTCTCTCTCTCTCTCTCTCTCTCTCTCTATTTCTCTCCCCCTCTCTCTATCTCTCTCTGAAATTTACTTACATTTAATTATATATAATTATTTACACATGTACATATAGACATAATACATGTATATATCTCTATCTACGTCTCTCCCAGTCTCTTTCTCTCTCTCTCTCTCTATATATATATATATATATATATATATATATATATATATATATATATGTATGT
>CM042148.1:59665502-59700502 GCA_023376005.1 Doryteuthis pealeii | reverse complement strand
GGTACGAGCGAACTTCAAATACGCTTATTTTTGTCAGTTCGCTAAATTCAAGTTCACTAACTTTAAGCTCAGTCGGTAGAGCATCGGCTAAAAACTACGAGGTTCCTAGTTCGATACCGGCCCTCGCCAACTCAGCGTATGAGTAGCACAGGGATCTGCGCGGTAAAGTAAGGAGTTGATGGTAGCTGTGGCGCTCCACTGGGGGTAGACTCCCTCGCTGATAGGCCACCCCGACGACTTCACTTTTTTACGTTATTTACCTTTAAGTTTCCAAATTCATTACATTAAAGAATAATATTCATGAAAAAATAGATATTAAAAGTTATTACAGTACATAATTTATTACATTCTATTTTATTATGTTTTTATACAATCCAGTGCTAATTTTCTTATTATAAAAAATCTACAAAAAAATCAAGGTGTTTTTTTTAGTAGAGGGGCTCTAACGAATAATTGAAATTTCAGTTTATTTCAGTGATGAAAATTGATTTGATATACGAGGAAATTGAGTTCCGAGGGGAACGAATTAAACTCATAAGTCAAGATATAAATTGGGTGATGGGGAGAAACAATGATACAGACTGTAGATGAATAGGGAGTGGAAAAAAAGATGAGAAAAGGAATATGTTCTGAGATTGAAGTAAAGAGAGAGAGGGGGAGAGAGAGAGAGAGGGGGGGAGATTGATTGATTGATTTTAACGGCATGACCAATGTTTTAGGTTAGAGTTTAGAGAAAGAAAGAAAGAAAGAAAGAAAGAGTGACATAATAATACGGGGAGTAGACAAAGATTGATAGAGAGTAGGGGAAAGAGTGATAGGATCATATGAACAGTAGATAAAGATGAAGAGATAAATAGAGTGAGAAAGAGAAAGAGAGAGAAGAGAGTGATATAATCATATGTCCATATATGTAATAGAGAAGACAGAGAGAATAAATACGGTTCTTCTCGGTGTCTTGAGGGCTTATTTAAATAATCTTTAACTAAATGCTCTCTTTGTTTTAGTGACCTTGTTTAATGGCATGACAACTTTCATGGACTATCTCAAGCCAAAGCCATCCTTCTAGAAAGACAGTAGAGGCACTACTTCATTATCATCATCATGTCGTGCAGTTAGCACGGATATACAAGACAATATCTCACCAATCTTCTCTATCATTCATTGTCCCAGAAAGGTCCTCTTCACAGCATCCAGTATCCGCAGAGAGCTGGTTAATGTACGTCCTTGCAGGGCGACCCACATTTGCTTGTCCATGTGTTAGTTTCCACAGGAGAACGTCGCTTATGTATATTTACCAACCCCTCCGCACGAGCAGGATGCGACACAAGGTCAATTTCTTAAGCGGGTTTTAACAGGTTTGAATTCAGAGTTTTCCTTCTCCTAGACCGGTTGCCTAACCAAGGTTAAAGAGCCCAGTCTGCCCTACTATTTACCCATAGCTGGAGGGAGAGTAGGATTCATATCTTTCCCAAGGATATTAGCGTCAAGTGAAATGCAATTACCACGTCCAGGATTTGAACTCGGAGCGACGAGTCCATTTCCCATGACTTCATAACCATTACACCGTCGCTTATGAGTTCGTCACTACTTAAACTCGAGGATCAGGGGCTTTACAACTTTCCCAAGGGAATTAGTCAAAAGCTTTACGCAATAGCATAACTGGGGTTCGAACTCGCTTTCTATGATGTTGTAGTACAGCACGTCAACCACTACACCACGAGGACTCCCATCACTTTCAAAACAAATTCTAAAGGCTAAACGGGATTTTTGAAATTGTCCAATAAAATAGATTGGCCTGGTTTTCATTTCTAGACGGCAATGATCCATATTGCATTTGCACATGAAAACCAACTCGTTGGAGTTTCTGAAAAACCCGGAAATACGAATGTCTCGTTATTATTTTTTTTCTTCTCCCTTATTCTGTAAAGTGAAATAGATTGCTAGATAAGTGATAAAGAACTGGAATCGAAATATGACACCTTCTTCATCTTCGCTAATCTAGAAAGAAAAATGTTATTGAGGTTTTGCTGCCGTTACCTCCAGCAGATATATTGTTCGTCTCATCTTTTTTTGTTAGAAAGTAATACACTTAGACTCAACCGATTCATTTATGGAAGCATTTTTTATTTTTTTGTTCAATTTCATCTCACATTTTGTATTCTTTCCAGAAATGGCAGCGAATTTAGCTATGGAATGACTTCAAGGAATAATTAGGAGAGAAGCAGGTAGGTAGAAGTCACACGAAACATATATATATATATATATTATATATATATATATATATATATATATATATATATATATATGTGGAAAAGAAAAGAAAGAAAGAAATATATATATATATATATATATATATTTCTTTCTCCATATATATATATATATATATATATATATATATATACTATATATATATATATATATATATATATATATATATATATATATATATATATATATATATATATATATATATATATATATATATATATATAATATATATATATATATATATATATATATATATATATATATATATATTATATACATTTATATATATATATATATATATATATATATATATTATATACATTTATATATTATATATATATATATATATTATATATATATATATATATATATATATATATATATTATATATATATATATATATATATATATATATATATATATATATATATATATATATATATATGTAACTGTGTGTTTGAAAGTGAAAGTGAAAGTAAGTGAATAAAATAAACAAAAATGTATGAGTATATATTAAAGTATTATGGAGGTTGAATGCATTTTTCTTCTTTTTTTTGCGCTAAACGAGACGCAGAATGGCTGAGAGAAAAGAATATGAATTATAACAGATATATGATTTCGATAGCTAGATGAAAGCTCGTCAAAGTAAGAATGGGATATAGAAAAGTGAACGTTTGGCAAGGAATTAGGTTCCACCTGATACCAGAATGTGTTTTATCCAAGAAGCAGGAGAACGGCAAACGAAAAGATAAGGTAAGCGGATGAAAGTGTCATTTCTGATAAGAATGTTCCTGTCAACTTTCTTGTTGCTGTGAATTAATTCGTCTTTTCCATTTTTTTTTTTACTTTTATTTATTTATTTATTTATTCATTTTCCATTTATTTATTTATTTTATTCTTTCAACTTTCTTTTTATTGAGTGTATTGAACAAAATTTTCACTGCCTTTATATAAATAATGATGCGTACACATTTCCCGAAGCTTGCAAAGATCAAGACGTTCAACACTCGCAAGACGTGAGCTGTAGTTTCCATCGTCGGTTTAGTGAAATTAAATCCTTCCCATAAATTAACAAGATAGTCTGCTGATCTCACACGCTGTGAACAGTGAATTCTTTTTGTAATCAGGATCTTTTGACATTCGCTACCTAAACCAAATTAATATTTAATTAATGTTCTAATAGTCATACAAGTCAGTTAAGCGATTTCGATTCATAAATATGAACATCTGTCTCAGATCAAATGACTTGGTATAAATTAACATGAATAGGATATCAATCCTTTTCTCATAAACTCAAAGGTAGAAACTATGAAATAAGACACTCGGAAACTGTATGGTGGCTGAGATAATTGCGTTTTTCGGCTAGCACTGATTGTTACATAATAAATAGGCTTAGCTTATCATTTGTGTAAGGAGGTCTAGTGTAGAATTTAAAATTATGAGTAGAATATGATAAAAGGTCTATTTTTAGAGTTTTTCTTCTCATAGACCTATATACCTAGGACAAAAAGACCAGTCTGTTCTATTATTTGTCCATATACAATTTTTGTTTGGTTTGGTTTGGTTTGGTTCCTTTGTTTAATGGCATGCATACATTTGTGGCTTATTTAATGGTAAATCCAACCATGAAGAAGAACAATAGTGGTATTACACACACACACACACACACACACACACACACACACACACACACAAACACAGAGACACACACACACATATATATATACACATATATATATACTTTCAATAAGAAAGAAAAACTTTACAAACCGTCATTGGCTATTATAAATTTATTTCGACCAGAACTCAATATGAACCGAGTCTCATCAGATAGCCCACTACATAATGATATAATTATAAATAAAGAGTGATCGATATCAATAGTAGTACTATATAAATCATATCTGGAGTGATGAGGGGCCTCGTACATTTTACAAGAGATTTAGACCAAGATGGAACCTAATAGTGGAGTTGGAACCCACTTACTAGATGTCACACTCCAGTACGCCGAGCTGGTTTAGAGGTGACTATTTTATTACTAAAGACTTAAGGTATAGGGAAATCATGGAGAACCTCCAATGAAATTAGTATTATCTGCATTATTCGGACTATTGTCCCCATCTTCATTGTTATCTGAACAACGTTTCGACCGATGTGCCATTCGACTCGAAAAGAAAGTTCCCGAGTCCGAAATGGTTCCCGAATCTGAGAAGGTTCCCGAGTCCTACAAGAAATACCTGAAGAAATCCGGAGGGCACATCGACCGAAACGTTGTACAGATAACAATGAAAATGAGAACAATAGTCCAAATAATGCAGATAACACGAATGATCAAGCCTCATCTCAAAAATTCAGAGAACCTCCAATGATATGTTTACTATTCTTAGTTTATCATGAAGAATTCTAGAACAGTTTATCGTCTCTTCGTCCATTTTTACTTATTCGCGCTCTTTCTACAAAGCCGTCCATTAAGAACGGCCGTTAACAGGGGAGAGATTTTAAGTATTTGGACCTTAGACCCCGTGGTTTCGTGGCCAATGTAGCTGCCCCTCAGACATCATCCTGCGAATGACACTATCCTGTCAAGCTATTTAATTAATAAAATATAGCGAACAGCTTTCTTCTCCTTGAGATGTTATTACATTTTACTGTTCAATATTAGTGAAAGTTACGCTCCCCTCTTCTGGGGCGCAGGGGGCAAAATACAAAAAGAATAAAGAACGCTACGACAATAATCGTCTTATCAACTGCAAAGAACGTCCCTTTTTTTCTTCCTGCATATGAATGTGGCCTCAGGGATACATGTATTTGAAGGGAAATTGCAGAGGGGCTGCTGAGTTATATTAAATAATATGTCCATATTGAACGGTGTTCGTGTGTGTCCGTGAGGCGACTGGACCACAGAGATAACTGGCCGCGATGAAAGAGTCTATTATGTGTTCCCACGTTGTGTCAACGTCCGCTCCGCTCCGACTTCCGCTTCGATTTTACTTCTTCATGAAAATAATTCAAGCACGAACATCGCCAAACTGTTTGATGAAAAGGTTTTTCTGGGTTCGATGACGAATTGCGAAATGAGACGTAGGTGCTATTTGACTGATTTTTGAAAGGAGGGGGGGTGACCATACCCTTCTCCCCATGTTAATCGTCTACTTAGATTTCTGTCTTCATCTTTCTTTCGCAGCCTCCTTCTTTTTTTTGGTCTTTTATTTCTTTTCAGGTTCGCTTCACTTACACAAATGTAAACATGGCGACGGTATTTTGAGCGGGAAAAAAGTCGTTTGATCAAGATGTACTTCGGGACTGTTTTCTACAATTAACGACTACTGTCGATCCCCGAAGAGACAAACCCCGAACATTATAGAGCAGTTACCGCACAAGTTAATATGAGCAGGATGCCGGTGGTGGGGTTAGGTGGGATTTACTGGAACAAAATTGGTTTCTGACGGAAGAGAAGATGATTTCAATTCAGATTCTAGTGATTTGCTAATACTTGAACGGCCAGATACTTGCAGTTAATATAGACCAATTTAATAACGCGTGTGCGCGTACGTTCACCTCGGACAGACGCTAAAAAGCCGGTCGGAAAGTCAGGAAGTCTGATGCTCGCGCTTTCGGTGGAAAATTGACAGAAATTGGAATCGAGAATTTCCGGCCAGCTTTTAATTATTTATTTCTTATTCATATAGCTCACACTTCTCTCTATATATATGAATATTTCTTTCTCTGACTTTATATATATATATATATATATATATATATATATATATATATATATATATATATATATATTTTATCTCTCTATGTCTCTATTTACATATCTATCTATTTATCTTCCTTATCTATCTGTTAATCTATGTATCTGTCTACATCTCGATCTATCAATCAATCAATTTATATATCTTCCTTAATTGTTATATATATATATATATATATATATATATATATATATATATATATATATATATATATATATATATATAGACAGTTAAAAGGCAGACATAGTTAAATAGATTGATAGATTGAGATGAGGACGCATAAGTGCTTGACAGAGAGATAGGCTGATAATGAAAAACAGTTAGATAGATAGATATATAGAGAGAGTTAGCAAGAGAATATATATATATATATATATATATAATTTTTCTCTGTCAATTTATATATCAGCCTACATCTCGATCTATCGATCAATCAATTTATATATCTTCCTTAAATTATATATATATATATATATATATATATATATATATATATATATATATATTCTCTTGCTAACTCTCTCTATATATCTATCTATCTGTTTTTCATTATCAGTCTCTCTGTCAAGCACTTATGCGTCTTCATCTCAATCTATCAATCTATTTAACTATGTCTGCCTTTTAACTGTCTATGTCATTAATTTTATTGTGCCCTATTTAATCTTAATCACTTCTTATAATCTCTCTCTCTCTCTCTCTCTCTCTCTCTCTCTCTCTCTCTCTCTCTCTCTCTCTCTCTCTCTCTCTCTCTCTCTCTGTCTTTGAATGTGTGTGTTCTATTACTTACTGTTTTCATTGCTACGTCATTTATTGTCTTTATTCTTAACTTATAAAGAGACCACACACACTGTTCCCCTTCTGACCTCAGAGTTACATCCTCATTTTTTAACAATATCTTAATTCTACTATAATGCCTATATATTTAGGTTATATATATATATATATATATATATATAATATATATATATATATATATATATATTGGCGTCATTATATTTAACAAGCTAAATATTCACACACAGATATATATATATATATGTGTGTGTTTTATTAAACAGCCGATATATGCACATATATATATATATATATATATATTATATATATATAATATATATATATATATATATTATATATGCACACATGTATATATGCATATATACATGTACATATATATATATATATATATATATACATATATATCAGTTTTTTTTTCTTAACACCCTATATATACATGTATATATATATATATATATATATATATATATATATATATACATATATATATATATATATATATATACATATATACATACATATATATATATATATATATATACATATATATATATATATATATACATATATATATATTATATATATATATATATATATATATGCAATTGTTTTTTATTACTGTAACTTTCTTTCTATTATCTTGCGTCGTCTCCATAACTAGAGAAAAGAATATGGGCTGAAAGTTAATGAAAAAATAATGACTGACCCACTCATCTAGAAGATGTCAATCATAGATAGAAATGGAATTGTTTCCTACAATGATGGCATTTCTGATTGACGTGACTAAAGTAAGCATCAAAAATGACGTATCATTTCCTTATAAATTCCACCCTTTTAGATTGAACTTTATTATTGATTAAGTGTTACTTTGTTTTTGATAGCTGTATAACATTTGCCTTTTAAAAGGAATTGCAGTAACAGTAAAACTATTGATTTCAACAAACAACCAAAAATATGAACTTAAAACGTGCTGTTAAAAAATGTAGGAAAGTGATATACTTATATTTGATTTAGTTCGGCTCATTGTGGTGTTATGCTTAAAAAAGCTATTTCGTAAATTAATTACCTCTGATTTTATAATAGGTATAGGTAAACTTCAAACTATTAAAAAAACACCAACAAAAAACAACTGAGGAGGTCACTACTAGAATAGGCTCAGTCATAATAAGTGATCATCCTCCACACATTACTACAAGCACCAACATTACGTTTTTTTTTTGTTTTTTGCTTTTTTTATGTGACATTTGCTATATTGTACTACTGAATAAATAACGAGTTCGATTCATGCCGCATAATTTTGACATTGTGTAACATTCTACCCGTAAATAACTACTTCTGTTTGGTTTCGATTTCTTGAACAAATCATATATATATATATATATATATATATATATATATAATATATATATATATTCTTTCATTCTTACTTTTATCTCTTTATGTTATTTTTTATATAAGTAACTATATTTAACTACCCAGAACTTCTATTATCGTAACATATACAACTGTTTTTGGGGTTTTTTTAATACTCTCAAACCAAATTAAACAAGTTAATAAATAATTTTAACTTTTCGCCTATTAATACGACCCATAATATACCTTTCATTAAATAGTAATTGAAAAAATAAATCCCATAAATTAATCCAAATTTTTAATCCAATAAACAAAAACCGTTCTTGATCTTCGAAAATATAAATAAGCGTTTGTCTACTAAAGATAAGTCCCATTCCAACGGGCATGTATTATACCCTCTAAGATTAATCGAAAACTCGATTAATTTAACTAAAGTAACCCTGAAGAATCAATCGACGAAACTCGAGTAGGTTACTACTTTCCATTGTTAAAATAAATTGTTGCTCTACATAGTATTGAGCACTTTGTATTTGTTTTTTCTCAATCTTAGCCTCTGGATACTGTGCGCTTCCAACGATCGTACTCATACCCACCGGTAAGTTACTACTTATACATTTACAAATATATATATATAACAAGATTTGACATTAAAGCAAACCAACCAACTATTAAAAGTAAGATTTACTATTAAAATAACTTCTATTTAAACTATTAGAATTTATTATTGAACCGAAATAGATATCTTATTTACTATTAAAAATGATATTCTATTTCAAATCTAAAAATTTTCAAGGTAAAAATAATATTTGTATATACAGCATCCCCTAGAGTATTAGCCCGATAGTGAAAGTAATTGAAAGACTGCAATTTGAACTCGTTTACTAGAATATCCAAGTCCGACATGTTAGCCACTACACCACAGTGATCCCCTTCACAGAAGTCGCCACTGATTCTTATGTACTTTGTCATTCCATAAATTCAATGAACCATTTCCTATTGAAGGTTTATCAGGAGAATTTTGAGAAATAACCCACATCTTTTTTTTATTCCCTTCAAGCATAATCCAAGTTGTTTCTATTTTGCAGATGAGAGTTGCAGATAAGGCTCACCCATTTTGTAGTATGGGTGTCCAAGCGGATATAAAATTGCAAATATCTGTCATCTCTGAAGCAGTCAGGAGTCAACTTAACAGACGGATTAAAATCCCATAATGATGGTTTTATTACGCTCTTCTGGAGGATTCTACGATGCTATTGGTGTTCTAAATTAAAACAGATCTGCTTCTGTGATTTCCTGATTACGTTTCAGCATTTTTCAGAAAATAGCTAGGAAAACTCATTTTTTATTAGCAGAAAAGATTTTATCATCCTTCCATCAAAATGTTTGTCATTGACATCATTAAAATCATCAATATGGTTATTGTGTTAGAGCAATTGGCAAATTAGAATGATTGAATGATTAATTATCGATTTTTCAACACCCACAACCACACACACATACAAATAAAAATTTGTGGAGGGGACTGAAAAAAATATAAGCGAAATATTTAGAGATGAAATAAAATAAAAAAACACTTTAAAACATTTTGAAAAGCAAGTGTACCGGAAGTTATTGCAGTATTGCAATGAATAGTGGGAAATCAGGCGTTACAACTTCACACGACATTAGTTTAACCAGCATTAAATATTGATTTCAAATTTACAATATTCTCTTTTTTTCTGTTTGCTTTTTATTTTTCGTGAGATGAACAGTTGCTAGGATTTTCTGTTTTCCGTTTCATCAATATAAAAAGAATATCTAGAAAAAAATATGAAAATAACTGCAACAAGCAAAGAAATGATTTCATATTCTGATAACAATTTCTATGACATTTTTATTATTTTTGAATCTTGTCTTGAGCTTTTTATTTTTTTTTAAAAAGAATTGTATGCCTCGATTTACTGGCAAGACTGTTTCAAGTCTGTTTCATTTCTTGTTATGTCTGCGTAGAAAAGAGACAAATAGAAATAATTCTCTTGCGTAGTTTGCTTGCTTCTAGCACTAATTGACCTTTAATTGTAAACCTTTCAAAAATACAAAAATTACAGTGTTCAGTCGACCGAACAATTCTTGACATCATACTGCCTCTTCTCAAAATTATAGAAGGCTGTAGAATTGATCGGCCAAAAGATGGTATAACAAAATCAATACAAACAATGAGTTCCATAGGCTGAAAAAAATCTCTTGGAATGATAATAACTCTCCTCAAAATTATTGAAGCAAATATAGAAGTAAAGCCATTGGAGTCACCTATTGTCGGTATCAGCCGGATAGCGAGGGAGTCTATCTCCTATAAATATTATTTATAAAAAAACATTAAAACATTACAGCACATAATTCATTACATTCTATCTTATGATTTTATACAATACAGAGTCTATTAGGTAATTGAGAGTTACCTCCCCTACTTTATGATTACCTCCCCTTTCGAGGACTCTCTAGGGAATACTAGACTATATAAACTCTTAGTAAGTGTACCAATTATTCTAAGTAGAATGTAGTCTATTGGTGTCATCGTTTGTCGTTACACATTAATTTTTCTCATTTGAAAAAAAAATCTAAGAATAAATGAGCGTGTCTTCGGGACTGAAATTGATTAATGGAATTTCAGTTTATTTCAGTTCGAAAAATTGCTTTGATATACGAGGAAATTGAGTTATAAGCGGAACAAATCAAATGCTTAAATTAAGGTACCACTGTGTCTTCTTATCGTATTCGCACGTATCGAAAGACTGTGATAATCAAACCTTTCCCAACATTACGAGAGGTCGGTGTTCGATACAAGCCAGATTTTAAGGTGCGCATTTTCAAGGCTGGTTGATTTCTCTTTCTCTTTCTTTTTTTGAGATTAAAATATAATATAATATTCCTAATCCAATTCGATTCTGTCGATGGGGCATAGATTACGCTGACTAGAGACCCCCTCCCTCCAAAAAGAGGTATCATGTGTATGTCATTAAACTGCATCTGGTGATGAAGCTCCAGTTCTTAAAATTTGAGGATTGTAGAGAACGCCTCCATTGTCATTACTCCTAGGTCCACTTTGACCCGAAATGGTAGTATCTGTTAGGGTCAAAACTATGGGTCAGCTAGATCTGTTTAAAATCATTCGTATTCGATAGGACCGTGGGCCAAAAAAAATATTCTGAAGAAACAACTACACAAAAGTGTAAATATAAACGTACAATGAACGCGATTCTCTCACCCATAGGCATAAAATAATCATATATGAATTGACATGCCGTTAAAATCAATTAATCAACCAATTTTATACATTTGGTTGGTACGTATTTGCCACTGACTCTAGAGAAAAAACAGAATTCTGTTTTTCAAGTACAGCAGACACTCTCCACTTTGATTAGTGACGATGCACAATCTTCTTAGATTTTATTTCTTTGTACATGGCCTTGTGCCAGACTATATAAACTGACTATCATAATTAACAGAAAAAAATGCGAATCAAGGTGTGAAAATAGCGAATAAAAAATACATGAGTTAAACACGAACGAAAAATGCAATTTTGAAAAGAATAACAACAAATTAAAAAGAAATAGAAATTTAAAAAATTTAATTTTGAATTTTAAAAAAAATGAAGGGAATCTAAAAAAAATTATAGAAAAAGTAAACAAAATTTGACTTCAACAACAAAAAATTAAAAAGGAAAAAAAAAATGGAAAGAATTAAATATGACAAAATCTTTTTTTTTCTAAATTTCCCAAAAGAGTAAGGAATTGATTCCTGCATATTTCTTTCTCAACCACGCGCTTCGCCCCTCATCTCCATCCAACATCAATACCAATCACGGTTGAAAAGTAAAGTAATATTGCTTGCAGCTACCTAGACGCACGGATTTTTGTTATCTTTTGTCTTTTTGTGTAGCCTTTGTTTTGGTTTTGGTTTTTGGTTTTTGGTTTTTTGTTTTCTTTTGTTTTTCTCTTTGTTTAAATTCATAACCTCCCGAGAGAAAAAAATGGTTCTCTTCATTTAAAAAAAGAAAAAAAAATCTTCCGAACTTTTTTTTTTTTTTTTCAAATTCTTTCATTCACTTCTGTGAATTTTTTTCCCCGTTCCACTGTTTTTCTCTTTCTTTAAAATATTGGCGGCGATATTACATCTTCGATAATTTTATTTGTGATGTCATTCCTCACAATTACAAAAGAAATTTCTGCCGTAGGTGGCATATTTGGTTGTGTGGTTTGAGCGACCAAAAAATATGTTTACAACGCATTTCATTTTTTTCTCCCATATTTTATGTTTGCTATATACATTTTGAAATATTTACCAATCCCTCCGCACGTGTAGGATGCGACACAAGGTCAATTGCTAAAGCCGAGTTTAACAGGTCTAAATTCAAAGTTTTCCAATCATTAAGACTACTATATGTACCCTCCGTTTGCAAGTATTTAAGTTTTAATGTAATAAAATATCATATTAGATTAGAAAGACTAATCTAACTAAATAAGAATGCAGATAAAAAGATTTTAAACAGAGGGGGGTATAATCGAAAAATAGAACAACTGAACCTTACTCTTCTATCACTCCCATCTTTCATTGCTAAAATTTCCCAATTTAACTATTTAGGTAAAAAAGGAAGTAATGTATCTGTGAGACTAGCTTGCAAACTATTACACCACATTGTACGCCGTAGTTCATGTATAGGGTTGTTGACACCTTTCCGTTCACTAAGGATGATGGCGTAGTGTCCAAAAAAATAAAATAAATAGATAAAGAATTATCTGTATCTGCACGACGTGCTGTGCAGGCCTATCCCTGATTGAGAGTCTTTGGTGCACTGACTGCACACAAACTGTGATGCTTTCTGGGGCTGCTGATTTTTCTCCTTCTTTCTGGTTCTCTTTGCTGTCGAGGCAACTCTCCTCTCTGCCTCACTCCTCTTCGTGTCTTGCTTAACGTTAAGGCGCCAGGCCGCTCGATTTTATGCATCTACCTCCTACGTACAGAGTATCATACTGCCAAGTGACCTAGGGTTTTAATAACTAAATCCTACGAAGAAGCGAGAGTTTTTATTGTTAGAGAGTGATTTTCAATCGGTTATGTGACGGCCATCTTGAATATTTCGTGAGCAGAAGTGACGTTCTTTACATAATTTAGCAGCCGTATCTAAAACTGTTGATTGAGAACTTTCTAAATATGTACAAGTCATTTTTGTACAAATTCTGAAACGTTGAACATAAAAGCGACCAAATTTGGTCAGCACTAATCCTTTTTTTTCTTCTTCTTTGTTTCAAAACAATAAAGGATATAGATTTCCCGCGAATATCCCCATCTCAATCAATTTCTAATTTCTGCAATGATATCGATCTGGACGATGCGAACTTGTTCGGTTTGCCGGACAAACAGCCACATCTTTGCTAGCGTCTCTTGGGGCTTTGGTGTTTGATTTGATCAGGAAGGTCAGATTTCAAACGCCAATTTTCAAGACAAACATCAATAGAAATGACCAGATCTGTACAAACGCAACGTGATAACGAAAAATGTCCGACCATCTGACATGAGATTTTCAAGGCGCCAAAAATACACCACGTGATATCTTTTGTGGCGGTAGTCGGAGTGAATATAAGTGTTGTTTAAAAGTGTTGAAGTTATCTAGCGGTTTTGAGTTTGATCATGAAATCAGTTTGTGGAATTAATAATTCTCTGCTTCAGCAAGAACAACATACGGAAACGGAAACTAAATAAAAATAATAATCAACGAATATATGTCTTATTGACTAAAAATTGGCAGATGAAGGTGACTGGTAGGTATTCCGCCTAAATATATATATATATATATATATATATATATATATATATATATATATATCGAACACTTCAGAATTCTCTGTATTTTGACTGATTTAACTTCAAATATCAAACAATTTACCCGGAAGAAGGCCGTTACTCTTTTGTATACTTATTTATTCTATCATTTTCTATTATTATTATTTTATTAACTCCTGGCCGAAACACGTGATGGTAACTCATTAAATTCAATTGTATCCGTTCAACATTTCCGTTCCTTTATTTATTTATCCTTTCAACATATATATATATATATATCTACTTTCCAGTATTTATTATTTAGACTCATTCGTTTTTTCTTTTACAATTAGAATTGTGACTCGTTCAATTTTACGGGTTTTTTTCTGTTGAATTCCCCTAAACCTACTATATATATATATATATATATATATATATATATATATATATAGAGAGAGAGAGAGAGAGAGAGAGAGAGAGGAGAGAGAGAGAGAGAGAGAGAGAGGGAGAGAGAGAGAGAGAGAGATGTCTGACTGATGACAATTCGGTCGGGTTTTGAATCTAGCCTGAAGCAGCTTACCTTCTCTAGTCACACTGATGAGCCGTACAACGGCAAAACAGAACTGTATGTGAATGACAATAACTACCCTCCCCCAAAAGTGAATGTCATTGACACTAAACTGAATTTGGTGATCAGGCTCCGGTTCTGGATCTCTACAGTGTAGAACACTTTCCTTTCCATAACTCCCAATTACATTCTAACACAGAGAAGTAGTATCTGTTCATGTCTCATTTATAAGTCAAATAAATCTGTTTGCAAATTATTTGTATTAGATAGGAATAACTTCTATCATATAGTCGTGTCCAAATAACTTAAGGAACAATACAAAATAAAATAGAATATAAA
Source organism: Doryteuthis pealeii (assembly GCA_023376005.1). Lineage (NCBI taxonomy): Eukaryota > Metazoa > Mollusca > Cephalopoda > Myopsida > Loliginidae > Doryteuthis > Doryteuthis pealeii. The sequence goes on along the minus strand of CM042148.1, from coordinate 59,685,622 downwards.
CGTACAATATATGCAGTTCCCTAACCTATCGGATTACGGTCAAGTCAGGTTGAAACATCGGTTTCCGCTAGATCACCGAAGTTAAGCAGTAATGAACCTGTTCACTCAATTGGGTGACCACTTAAGAAACAGCGGGTACTGTAAGTAACCTGGGTTCCTTGTTTATCAAAATGACTTGATCCGGTACTAAATGACCCGAAAACGTTTGATATGCTGCTAAAAAATGATAACCAAACGTATTGGCATAAAATAATCCAATAACTTTTGGCATGTCGTTAAAATCAACGAATCAATAGTTCGAATAATTTAATAACCAACGTACGCAGTTTTTGATGATACCTCATAGACCAACTTTGGTGGTTCATTGAGAAATGCGAAAACTGTCCGCTATTTTAAGTCGGGTCACGTTGCCATTAACGCTGTGTTGAATGTTGTAAATTTCTAGTTGGTATTACGTTTCTCTTATTTACTCTTTCTAATCATGTCTTTAAAGCGAAAATTCTATTCCAGTGCTGCTACTGATACATCAAAAAAAAGAAAGAAAAAAAGAAAGAAAGAAAGAAAGAAAGGTGGAAAGAAAGAAGGAAAGAAAGAAGAAGAAAGGAAGAAAGAAAGAAAGAAAGAAAGGAAAGAAAAATAAAGAAAGAAAGGAAAGAAAGAAAGAAAGGAAATAAATAAAGATAAGAAAGGAAAGAAAGAAAGAAGAAAGAAAGAAAGAAAGGAAAGAAAGAAGAAAGAAGGAAAGAATGAAAGAAAGAAAAAAGAAAGAAGAAAGAAGGAAAGAAAGAAAGAAGAAAAGAATGAATGAAAGAAAGAAAGAAAGAAAGGAAAGAAAGGAAAGAATGAAAGAACGAAGGAAAGAAAGAAATAAAGAAAGGAAAAAGAAAGAAGAAAGGAAAGAAGGAAAGAAAGAAAGAAAGAAGGAAAGAAAGAAGGAAAGAAAGAAAAAGAAAAAAGAAAGGAAACGAACAGAAGAAAGAAAGAAAGAAAGAAAGAACGGAAAGAAAGAAGGGAAGAAATGAAAGGAAGAAAGAAAGAATGGAAAGAAAAAAGGAAGGAAGGAAGGAAAGAAAAGGAAAGAAAGAAAAAATAAAGAAAAGAAAGAAAGAAAGAAGAAAGAAGAAAGAAAGAAAGAAAGAAAGAAAGAAAGAAAGGAGAACGATGATGACTTAGAGCAAAATGAAAATAATAATTTTGTGTTAATTTTTAACGAAGGCAGCCAACAATTTGCCACTGAGACAAATGCTACGCTCGTCTTCGAATCGCCGTTTTTTTATCAGAATTTCTCGGTCGAATACACAACGACAGCTAAAGTAGTGTGGAGTAGGACTTAAGAAGTAATTTCTTGAGACGATACTGAAGTTTGAATTCCATACCCTTGGAGGCTTGATTTTCATAGACAATGCTTTAACTATTTCTTACAGGGAAAACATTTAGAAACGATTCATGTAAACTCCACCCCTGTGAATTCCACCGCGAAAATTCCTCCATGAAAGTTCCTCCCACGAAAATTCCACCCCACGATATTTTCACCAACTAATTTTTCTCCTCACTACATGAAATGAATTTAAATCTGAATTATCGCCGTCGCCCACCCTGAGCTTCCGGTTAATCTCATCTACCCTTCACTCACCATATCAATCCTGATTCTAATGTAGGTAATCTGAACTTTAAGTGACTAAATTCCTACCATAAAATTGTGCTTGCGCATTATTTGAAATGAACTTATTTGTTACTAAAAAGACATTTTATATATTTGGAGTTAAAAACATGCACTAAAATGGATTTGAAAAGCGCCGTCTTTTCTCTGAGAAAATTATTGAATCAAAGATGGTTTCCATTGTTTACAAATTCTTCTTCTCCAAATTCAAAAAGATCAAAGGAGTTCACTCTCATCGCTTCATCACTTAATTCATTTTATATAGGCCCTGCCAAAGTGGCCGTAAAATCTCTATTTTACAAAATAAATTTAGACCCACCCCATTGAAAAAATTACCAAAAATCAGGGATTTATCCAATTTTAATAAAATTTTCAGTGTTGATTTATTAATGAATGAATTTTATAATGCATTAGTTATTTTATTTCAAAACAGTGCCTATATAAAATGAATAAACAATGGTAGCCATCTTTGATTCAACGTAGTTTTCACGGAGAAAATACGACGCTTTTCAAATCCATGTTAGTGCATGTTTTAACACTGAAATATGATAAAATGTCTTTTTAGTAACAATCGAGTTAATTTCAAATAATGCGCAAGCACAATTTTATGGTAGCAATTTAGTCACTTAAAGTTCAGATTACTCTCATGTATCTACTTATCAACCCCACAACATAAAAAAATGTGACTCAAGGTCAATTTTTAAGCGCAAGTTTAACAGGTTGGATTAAGAGTTTTCATCTAGACTGGTTGTCATACCAAGGTGAAAGAGCCCAATCTGTCCTTTTATTTACCCAGAGCTGGAAGGAGAATAGTTGGATCCATACCTTTCCCGTAATTATGTGAAATGCAACCGGTCTTCGAACTCGTGTCGCCGAGTCCATTCCGAAAGACGATAACCATTACACGACGAGCTCCTCTAATCGATTCTCATATAGCTTATTTTCCATGGAGGCGCGCGGTCTAATGGTTAGAGTCGTGAGAAATAGACTCGTTGACCCGAGTTCAATTCCTAGACGAGGCTCTTTGCATTTCACATGGCGCTCATATCTGTGGGAAAGGTATGAATTCTCCCTCCAGCTATGGGTTCATAGCAGGACAGACTGGGCTCTTTAACCTTGGCTGGGTAACCAGTCTAGAGAAGGAAAATTCTGAATTAAAACTGTTAAACCCCGCTTAAGAAATTTACCTTGTGTCACATCCTACTCGTGCAGAGGGGTTGGTAGATATGTATAGCTTATTTTCCTTATTTCATTTTCATTCGAATCCCTTTTATACATGTTTTATTTAAAAAAAAAACACCAGTGTTTTATTAATACCAATTTGTCTAAGAGACTCGAACCCTCGGTAGTTGGCATATGGTTCAAATGAATGTCCACTACCATTTAAATTATTGTCTTTTTGTTTTTCATCCCTCTGCCTAGTCATAAGTTCATTAATAGATATTAATCAAATTAAGCATTTTATAGTTAAAATAACTAAAAACTGACAATTAAGCAAACTTATGTCAAATTATCATTAAATTGAATTGTAATGGTTAGAGGTTAGCAAGTCTCACACATCCATTACAACTGAATAGCGAGTTCGATCCTCGGAGGATGCCTCATACTTGCGACCTTGTGTCACATCCTACCTGTGACAAACGAGAATGGGTAAATACGTACACGACTTGTGTATTTTAATGTCATAGATACAAAATATCTTCGTCTATAGCACATTAAAATGTATTATGTTCGCATTCTGATAAGATTTCGCTTTCATTATTGGAGATAACCTGTATTTATCACATCTTTAGTCTTAACTTACTATATCAAACTTAATTCTCTTGTAGCGGATTTTCAGAACACCATTTCAAATTCTTTTTATATTTGTTTTAACAATAAACTCTCAGTGGTTTACTGATATCAGTTTCTCTTAGAGACTCGAACGCTTACTCGTTGGTATTGGTTCAGATGTATTTCCATTAGGCCACATATCATTTGAATTATTTTCTTTTTGGTTTTCATCCCCCAGTCACTTTATGCAGAATTTGAATCTCATTATAAACAATGTCTTCGTCAGTAGCACATGAAAACGTATTATTTTTTTATTTTCTCATTCTTTTTAAAGTTTTCTTTCTTTTTTTTTCTTTTTTTTTTGAGATACTCTGTATCAGCAAATTGTGCGTGTTGGGGTAGGAGGATCTTTTTGTTTTGTTCTTTGTTGTTGTTTTTGTCTTTTGCTATTGTTTTATTTTGTTTTGTTTTCGGATTTTTTGTTTTTGTTTTGATTTCGGGATTTTTTTTGTTTTTTTTGTTTTTTTATTTGTTTTGCTTCTGGTCGCTACTGCAACGTTCAGTCACAAAATTACTATTTAAGTATTGACTGGTGAATGAACCAAAACCAAATCGTCACAGATATTACAAGAAAAAGAAGAAAACAAAAGAAAAAAAAAGATGGAACAGCGTGAGGATGTTCTAATGTGGCGCGGAATTCGGAAGATTGGGAATTGCACCGCCATTTGCCTCGTTTTGGTATGAAACCTTATTGGCTTGGCCATCAATCATTTAGTGAAAACGAAATCAGAAAATGTTTTCTATCGCCAAGAGACACAAAGGAATTCTCTGCCCGTGATTGCCAAAAACAAATACCTTTAAATAAATAAATAAAAAAAAAATATATATATATGCATACATACATACTTATATATATATATATATATATATATATATATATATATATATATATATATATATATATATATATATATATATATATATATATATATATATATATATATATATATATATATATATATATATATATATATATATATATATATATATATATATATATATATATGGGGCCGGTCTAGCTGATTTGGTAGTGCATTCGCCTAGGAATCACAAGGTTCCTGGTTCGATACCAGTCCTAGCCAAGTTGAGTACCTCAGCTTGGGTAATCTGATCCGTGTGGTAAAGCATCTTAGAGCTAGATATCACAAGGTTCCAGGTTCGATACGGGTCCACAACAACTCAGCGCATGAGTAGCAGAACTTGAGTAATCTGATCTGTGAGGTAAAGGATATGGGACCTCATATGGAAAAATTTCATTGGTCTAGCGCTAACAAAAAGGGATAGACTCCTTCGCTGTTTGGCCGATGCCAAAAGTAGGCCACACCGCAGACTTACTTTATATATGAATGAGTTGGGCACCTCATGTGGTGTAATGGTTAGCGAGCTAGGCTAGCAAACCATTGTTAGTGATTTCGATTCTTCTGGCCTTGTGCCCCATCTAAGTTACACTTATAAAATAACTATATGTGAATGAGTTGGTGGTCTCTGGACTGTTAAACTCCGCCTAAGAAATTGACCTTGTGTAGCATCCTATTTATGTGGAGGGGTTGATATATATATATATATATATATATATATATATATATATATATGAATAAGATATAATGAAAAAACAAACGATGTTTACAACTGAAATAGGCTCATCAGAAGAGAAAGTGTGCAAACCGTTTCGGGGCCAATTCTCTTGACGGTTTAAAAAGCAACACCCGGCCCATCCTCAACTAATATGAGGATATATATATATATATATATATATATATATATATATTATATATATATATAATGGACTCTCTCGTCGATTTTCGACGCATGAGTGTTCATCCAGTCAACAACCAACACAGTGATTTGTTTATAGTGGTGAAGGCTTGTGTAGGACCATTCCACACTTTTTGGCACAGTCGATAGGAAAGAATTGGTGCAGCAAGGAATGCCACAAACCCAATCAACGACCGACCTCAGGAATTTTGAATTCAGAGTTATCCCTCTCCTAGACTGGTTACCTACCCAAGGTTAAAGAGTCCAGTCTGCCCTACTATTTAACCCATAGCTGGAGGGAGAATATATGGATTCATACCTTTCTCAAAGGTATTAGCGCTATGTGAAATGCCAACAGCTTCGTCTACGAATTGAACTCGAAGGCGCATGGATGCGCGTGGGCTAGTGGTTAGAGTTGTGGAAAATGGTCTCGTCGGATATATATATACATAAATATATATGCCGTTATCGTATAGTCCACGTATGCTTCTTTGTTGATATATCTGGTGCGTCTAGTTCTCAGTGTGAATATATTATATTTGTATATATGTATTAGCGCCTAAGCACCTAAGTTACACAAAAACAGTCTGTCTAGATTGCCTGGACAAAGAAGGTCGAACTTCCTAAATATGTAATAAAATAAAATGAAACTTAACACTTAAACACCTACTGAGTTTCTTATACATTTCACAGCCCATGCTTCACACATAACCCAAAAAATAAATATCATAGGTATATATAAAATACATATATACAAATATAATATATTCACACTGAGAACTAGACTTACCAGATATATATATAGAGATCTTAGCCCTGAAGAGCACTGAGCGAAACTTTTAGTAGGTATATCTGACTCATTAAGTTTATCTTTATTATTTGCTCTACTTAGGTATTGAGCACTCTTTAGTTATTAGCTTTAGAATATCCTAGCGTTTTTTATATTATATATATATATATATATATATAAATTGTTTTTCTTTTGGCCAAGTATTATAGTATCAACCTATTATTTTCGTTTGGTACGACTATCTTGGTGTTTTCTTTTTTCAAATTTTTTTTTCTCCCCAGGTGATGTTTGGTAATATATTTTTACAATTAAACTATTTGCCGGGTTTTTTCTTACCGCAAAGGTTTACCAACAAGTTTGGTATATTAAATATTATATATATATATATATATATATATATAATATATATATATATATATATATATAAACGGTCACTTCCAAGACTTATCATCTAGTCAATTTTGCTGCTGCAGCAAACCACTGAATGAAAATAAAAGAAAGTGAAAGAACAGCAAAAGCAACTTACTAACCATTTCTCAACGACGAGGCCTAACGCAACGAATAATAGAGTGACTGTCATACTTATAATAATAGGGACACTATGAAGACACTTATGGCTAGTGAAAAGGAATAGTTGAACAATTAGAAGAAAACTTGACAGAAGTCAGAAAAATGCAGAATATGGTTCTATGGAATACAGAAGGACCTTTATAGGGAAGCCTGAGGAGACACAAGGGTTACTTTATTTTTATAAGTATCAACCATGGAACTTGTATGTTAAGAATTACAACTATTATTATTATTATTATTATTATTATTATTATTATTATTATTATATAAGATAATCCGAAAATAAAGATGCACGCGTCCAGTTGAGTAAGAAAAGCAATTGGCGAGAAATCTACGCGTTTATTGTTGCTATTACAGACCCCGCGGGCAGCAACGTGTCCACGAAACTGACAGAAATTGTCCTTATACAAAAGACTGGGCAGAGAGCTAAAGAAGTAACAGGAGCTAAGGGAGTCATAAAAAGGGTCTGAGAGAAAAGATGGTGGAGCCTCCCTGCCAGGTACCTTTGTGAAATATTCAAAAGATTCTACTCATTTATAAGATACAACAGCGAGAAATCTGTTCACAGTTGCAGAATAGAAAGAAAGAAGTGAGAGGAGAAGGATAGGACGGCGAGGAGGAGGAAGAGGATGGAGAGAACAGTAGTGTGTGAAGGAGGAGGAAGAGGAGGGTAGGAGTAGGTGAAGGAGGGGGGAGGAGGAAGAAGAAGAATAGGATAACGTGAAGAAGAACAGGTCGAGGGGAAAGTGGAAGATAACAATGAAGAACACCATTATCATCGCACAGAAGAGGAAGAAGAAATTGTAGGATTACAATGAAAATTGCCATTGTAATAATAATAATAATAATAATAATAATAATAATTTGAAGAAGAAGAAGAAGAAGAAGAAGAAGAAGAAGAAGAAGAAGAAGAAGAAGAAGAAGAAGAAGAAGAAGAATCTTGTCATTGCTGTCATAAAAAATACAATGAAAGAGGAGTAGTACTGCACTGAAGAGAGTGAATGTCATTAAAGAGAGAGGATGGTTGGGAAGAAGAAGAAGAAGAAGAAGAAGAAGAAGAAGAAGAAGAAGAAGAAGAAGAAGAAGAAGAAGAAGAATTTCTTCATATCAACGGAGAGTATGATGGAGGAAGAAGAAGAAGAAGAAGAAGAAAAGAAGAAGAATTTCTTCATATCAACGGAGAGAAGAAGAAGAAGAAGAAGAAGAAGAAGAAGAAGAAGAAGAAGAGAAGAAGAAGAAGAAGAAGAATTTCTTCATATCAACGAGTATGATGGAGGAAAGAAGAAGAAGAAGAAGAAGAAGAAGAAGAAGAAGAAGAAGAAGAAGAAGAAGAAGAAGAAGAAGAAGAATTTCTACATATCAACGGAGAGTATGACGGAGGAAAAAAATGAGAAAATAATGTCAAACTAGAAACAAGACAAAATATAAATACTTTTAATCAAAGTCATTAATCTAGCAATTTCACATGATCTCTTGACGTATCTTTGGGGAAAAAATGCCATACTTAGTTGTAAAAACAAAAGCCTGAAAGATAATGTCGGAATTCGTAACGAAAAAGGCTGAAGGCAATTTGAATGCAAGATGCACCGATGACCAAAATGAAGAGAATAACAGAAAAAAAAATTAACGTCGTATGGATGATGACAATGATGATGATGATGATGATGGTGGTGGTCATTGTGATTATCGGGATAGTAGCCGCCATCGTCGCCATTGTCATAGTGGCCATTGAGGTCGTTGTGTTAGCAGCAATTGTGGTCGTAATGTTACCGTCAGTCGTTTCCATAGAGGTAGTGGTAGTAGTGGTAGTAGTAGTAGTGTTTGTCATTAAGGTCGCTGTACTGGTATCTTTAGTCCTACTGGTGGCAATTTGTCGTGTAGACTGGTATTCTTTGTGGGATTAGTGTTTCTACTGATCACGATCGTAGATGTCTTAGTGTTGGTAGAAGTTGTATTCAATGGTCTGAATTGTCGTAGTCTTAATAGTGGTAACAGTCTTGGTTTTAGTCATGGTAGAATTTGTGATCTTCATCGTCAGAATTGTCGTAAGAGCAGTCCTGGTCTTTATGCTAGTAGAAATTGTGGTCAAAATGGTCGTAATTGTCGTGGTTTTAATAGAAGTAGCAGTCCTGATTTTAGTGTTTGTAGTCATTGTGGACTTAGTGGTTGGAATTGTCGTGGTCTAAATAAAGGTAGCAGTCCTGGTCTTAGAGGTGGTAGAAGTTGTGGTCTTACTGGTCAAAATTGTCGTGGTCTTAATAGAGGTAGCAGTCCTGGTCTTAGTCAAGGTAGAAGTTATGGTTTTAATAGTTAGAATTGTCAGGGTAGCAGTTCTTGTCTTTATGCTGGCAAAAGTTGTGGTCTTAATTATCGGAATTGTCATGGTCTTAATAGTGGTAGCAGTCCTGGTCTTAATAGTGGTAACAGTCTTGGTTTGGTTGTTAGAAGTTGTGGTCTGAATAGTCGGAATTGTCATGGTCTTAATAGTGGTAGCCGTCCTGGTCTTAGTGTTGACAGAAAGTGTGGTCATTATGGTTAGAATTGTTGTGTCTAAATAGTGGTAGCAGTCTTGATTTTAGTGTTTGTAGTTATTGTAGTCTTAGTGGTCGGAATTGTCGTGGTCTAAATAGAGGTAGCAGTCCTGATATTAGTGGTCATAATAATCATTGTCTTAAGGATTAGAATTATCGTGGAAGCAGTCCTGTTGTTAATGGTGGTAGAAATTATGGTCTTAATGGTCAGAATTGTCAGGGTCTTAATAGTGGCAGCAGTCCTTGTCTTATTAATGATAGAGGTATTGGTTTTATTGTTGGTAGAAGTTATGGTCTTAATGGTCTGAGTTGTCGTGGTCTTAATAGAAGTAGCAGCCCTGATCTTAGTGTTGGCAGTAGTTGCGGTCTTAATGGTCTGAATTGTCATGGTCAATAGAGGTAGAGGCCCGATTTAGTGGTGGTAATCGTCGTGGTCTTAATGGTTAGTATTGTCGTCGTAGCAGCCCTGATTTTTATGCTGGTCTAAGTTGCAGTCTTAATGGTCCGAATTGCTGGTCGAAGTTGTGGCCTTAATTGCCGAGGTCTTAATAGAGGTAGAAGCCCCAATTTTAGTGGTGGTAATCATTGTGGTCTTAGTAATGAAAGACGCTTTTTTGGTTATGGATGATTCTAAAAGCGTATACGGAATTCCGTTTAAATTCACGTGATAAATAATTCCAATCTTGGTTTATTGATAAGAAATTGCTTCATATGATTGTCAAAAAAAAAAAAGAAAATAAGAAAAAAAATGGAAACAATGGAAATAATAGCAGGCGTCTTTAACGACATTGTCTTATCAGATTATGTTATTATCGCTTATGTCAACACCACGTTTCTTCTTTTCTAGTTTGACATTATTTTGTCCTTTTTTTCTTCTATCATACTCTCCGTTGATTTGAAGAAATTCTTCTTCTTCTTCTTCTTCTTCTTCTTCTTCTTCTTCTTCTTCTTCTTCTTCTTGTCTTTCTCTCACTTCATTATTTTGATATTCTTCTACTTCTTCCTTTTCTCTTATTTCATTATTATTACACTTCTTCTTCTTCTTCTTCTTCTTCTTCTTCTTCTTCTTCTTCTTCTTCTTCTTCTTCTTCTTCTACGTAATCAATAATCAATAATCGAGAACGCTAAGCGATTATGTTTGAATATCAAAGCTTAAGAATAAAATACATTTTCATTTTTTTTTCTTGCTGTTGTTATTGTTGTTGCTATGCATTGATCTGCTTAATCAATATAGTTCAAATCAATTGACACGATGAAAAAATCATTACAGAAATATATATTTTAAATAGCAGCAAGCCGACCAGGCAGTGCCCGGCTGTCAACGGCTTTTCAGTACCCTTGATGGATAGCTCTTACTCGGGGGATATCCCAACTCCTTGCTTCTTTTCGTTTCGTTCATCTGCCTCTTCCCTGTTTGCTTGTCGTTTCTGCGTCCGCCATTTTGTCCTTGTCTGTCTCGTTGTGGTCGCTTCTCTCGTTAGTTCATATTCTTCCCGGGTGGAAGTTTTATCACCCTAATTTCAGATTTTGAATTGTCTATCAGGTTGTTTAAATAATGCTTACTATATATTTGATCATTTGGTTACAGATAATGTCTGTCACGCGAAGTAAAATCCTACTTATATCTATATTTTTGCCTTGGTTTCTTTGTTTAATGGCATATCTACCTTTGAGGGTTATCTAATGCTAAAACCATCCTTGTAGAAGAACAGAAGTGGTACTATATATCCCATAGCTGAGGGCTTATGATGTTTCATATTTTTCCGGAGTGTATTAGTCCGAAGATGAACGTAATAGCACGACTGGAGTTCGAACTCGCTTACTATGATGTCATAATCCAGTACGTCAGCCACTACGCCATGGAGAATATGTCCCATATATATTTACCAACCCCCTCCGAACGAGCAGGATGCGACACAAGGTCAATTTCTTTAGCGGTGTTTAACAGGTTTTGAATTCAGTTAAAGATCCCAGTCTGCCCTGCTATTTTACCCATAGCTGAAGGGATAATTGGATTCATACCTTTTCCAATTAGCGTCATGTCAAATGCAAACAGTTTCGACCAGGAATTGAACTCGGGTCGACGAATCCATTTCCTAAGACTCTAACCATTAGACCACGCGCCTTCACAGGGAATATGTCCTATAGTTATGAATAAATGGAACTACCCCCACCTCTTATTCCATTCTCTACGATACTATCCACCAATAACTATCTAAAAAAACTCTAGTTGCCATTACTCCCAGGTCCACTCTAACCTGAAGCGGTAAATACCTGTTAGATTTCCATCTGTAGGTCAAACATATGTTTGCAAATTATCTGAATTAGATAGGAACACCTTATAACATATAACCGTGTGCAAAAAATGTAAGAAACTACACAAAAATGTAGATATAAACGTACAACGTACACAATTCCCTAACCTCTAAGCATAGAATAACCCCAAGCGGATTGACATGCCGTTAGAACCAATCAACAAACCAACTGATGGATAGATGAAATTGCTATCAACTCTTATTTTATTCTTGACAGTACTATCTCTCAGTCACTAGCTAATTCAAAACAACAATTTTTTTTATGACTATAAGAAGGAATTACACAGTCAATACTTTTAATCTGATAGAATTTTCTAAAATCAATACGATATAATTTGTTATAAACCTCGAGGCTACATCTGGAGAACTTCAAGTAGTCTTGCTTGTTTTGTGTCAAATGTGTATTAAATAATTCAAAACTAAAAAAATAATAATAATAGATAAATAAATAAAAAATACGATGTTCCTACTTGATTTTGTATTTGTGGTTGTCCGCTATTAAATATCAGGAAATCTACTTGTGCTATTCTAAGTCGAAGATGACTAGACAGTTCTAAACTTGAGAAATCTGGATTTCACAATATTACTTGAATCTATGTGATTTCATTTATATACTTTTGTATGTAGGTTAAAGAGCCCAGTCTGCCCTACTATTTACCCAAGAATTACAGTAGACAGTGCGAGGGAGAAAAGGAGTTACTGCTACTCCTCCCGCCCTATCTCCCACTGAAAAGTATTCTCTTTCTTGTAAAGATGTCCCCGGGGGTTACACTATCGATTTTTATTGAAATCCAATTTGCCTGTTCCTGAATATTTGCTTAATATTTCAGTAAAGTTTCACCATGATCCGATCATTGGTGTAGGCGCCAACTGGTTATACACAGACAGACAGAAATTGCCATTGCAAGCCCCTTCTACATATAAATTTCATTTGATCTTTAAACTTTGAAATATTATTCCTGTAGTTCATTCGATAGAGTGTCCGACTAGGAACCACACGTTTCCGGGTTCGATATCGGCCCTCGCCAACTCAGCGTATGAAAGTAGCACAGGGATCTGTGCGGTAAAGTGAGGAGGTGGTAGTAGATGTGGCACTCTGCCTCAGACGCTAAAACAATCTCTCTGGTCTAGCGCTACTGAAAAGGTGATAGACTCCCTCGCTGTCTGGCTGATACCGAGTTTAGGCCAACCCGAAGACTTTACTTATATATATATATATATATATATATATATATATATATATGTCTGTGTGGGGGATTAAATAAGGAAATTGCACCGTTATTGAATGACACTTGTTGTCACTTGATACTCACTTATAACCACACAAATAATACGTCTTAGATTATGTTGTTTATTAACTTAACTGAGATATATTAATCAAGCTTAATGTATTTTGATGTGTAAGTAAGTAAAGTAAGGGACACCAAGGAACAACAAAAAGGATCATACCCAACACTAAGGGACACCATAGAAAAACCAAAGGTTTCTTCACTAAAGATCGCGCTCTGCTTAACACAAAGGATTTCCTTTAAAGTGCTCTCACTTGAAGCCTAAAAATGGCCACAAAAATCGTGACAAACATCTTTCATGTTTACAGGATGAATTATAACCAAACTTTTGCGAAAAATTACATTTCCAATATTCGACCAGTACACGAATACATCCGGCAACTATCTCGATGGTACTCAGCCAAACTCCTGCTTCCCCTCAAAACAGCATTTAAACAGAACTTAACGAAATAGTCTAGGATTAAATAAGGTCTTCAAGTTTGAAAGATGATGTATAGCCACTTTAAAACCAGAAACAAAGCCACTTTGCCTACTTCAAAATAGGTTATTTGAGTACATCGCGTGTCAAAAGGGTTAAATCCAGAATTACCATTCCAAGCTATACAAAAATCTAGAAGAAAGCTAATAATATAATAATAATAAATAATGTAGCGAAAGCGATCGAAAATTGCTTGGTCTCTTACTTTATTGAAATTTTAAATACAGCTTGTTAGGCAAGAAGTGCCTCCCAGACAAGATATTATTAAAATGCAATACATTTTCGATATATATTGATTATGTTTGACGTAGTGCACTTTAAGTATACAAAGAAAGGAAAGAAAAAAAGGCAAATTGAAATAAATGAATTAAAGACTGGCCGTATCTAATCGCTTCATCTTCTCTCTTTATTTTTTCATTAATGCGTTCTCAATAGAGTTTTTAACTTGTTTAGTGATAGCCTAGTGGTTAAAGCACCGATCCGGAGGCTATCTAGTATCGACAATTCAATTTTTCCGACGGCGTTTTATGTGGGGCGGGGTAGAGGTAGGACAGCGGTTAGAAGAGAAAGACCTCTGGCTCTAAAAATAACTTTTTAAATCAGTCTCTCTAAACTGAAAAGGATCGGTAACTTGAGAATTTTTCTAAGTCTCGAAGGAAATTAACTCTAGCCTGTTTTCACAGAATAAGATGAAATGGCCGAAATCGTCTAGAAACTCCCGTTATGAAAAAAATGTTTTGACAATCATTTTTTACAGCGGCTTTACGTGTGGATGGAAGAAGGACAGCAGCTGGGAGGGAAAGACATCTGGCTTTAAAACAGACTTTTACATTTGTCTCTCTAAACTGAAAAGGTGCATTGATTTGAAGATTTTTTTGCGTCTTGTTAGAAATTAACTCTAGCCTTTCTCGTGTTTTAAATGCTAATATTTGACCGTCATCAGAGGTTGCTTTTGTAGGATTGTAGCTTTAGACGAATATTTGGTTTGTTTACAGATGCAGATTCTTAGATAATTGTGTGTGCCGGGATACAGAATCTGATGAAATGGCCGAAATCGTCTAGAAAACACGTGTTCTGAAAAAAAATAAAAAGCTCTCGGGCGACAAGTTGTAACAAATACAGTTTATTTCCAGCAACAGCGGAGATTTGAATTTACACAGACTTGGACTAGAGTGGGGAGAAGAGAATTGTTTCAGCAGACATCCTGGCTAGTCTGTATGATTCGGCTTGTTATCCGAACCAATCTTCGGGCGTAAAATGTCGTCTCTTTTATATGGGCCTAATTTCCCTGTCCTATCAGATTTGCACACAACAACGGGTGTCAGCCAGTAAACTTTATTTTTCTTTGTGCTGATGTCTCATGTATTGCTGTGTTTGATCCTGGTAAAAACAAGAATTTTGAATGCCGATCTTTACAGCAAAGAAGCTGGACCTTCTTACTTAGAATGATTTCAAATGTCTCGGGGTTTAACGTTATTGCTCATTAAACTCTATGGACTTAAGTCCCACAGTAATTTTAACTTTAATTTCAAAATCTACTCTAGATTTCCTTACAAAAATTATAGGCTAGGCTTATCCATTATGGTACAGAACCACGTTCCAAGTACTCGAAAAAAAATTTTTTTCAAATGCCATTTCTTTCACCAACTTTTTTTACCAAATAAGCAGGGCCTTCTTTCTCAGGATGACTTCAGATGACTCGGACTTCAAGGCTATTCTCAATCAAACTCTATGAAATTAAATCCCACTGTAATTTTACCAGCGATATTATTAATTCTAAAATCTACACTATACATCCTTACAAAAATGATAGGCTATGCTTATTCCTTATGTAATATAAACATTTTTTCAAATGCCATTTCTTTCACCAAAAATGTTTAGCAAACAAGCAGGGCCTTCTTTCACAGTATGACTTCAGATGACTCGGACTTCAATCAAACTCTATGAAATTTACATCCCACTGTAATTTTACCAGCGATATCATTAATTCTAAAATCTACACTATACATCCTTACAAAAATGATAGGCTATGCTTATTCCTTATGTAATATAAACATTTTTTTAAATGCCATTTATTTCGCTAAGAATTTGGAATCTTCAATCAAAATAAAGGAGCCAATATAAATGCAAACGGCACTGAATTTTTGACAGATTTCAAAGGGTTAAAATAAAGTAAATATTTCTCGTCAATTTCATTTAGCAAAAGAGGATTGACAAGAAAACTTTCTTTTTTTTTAAATATTAAACAATAAATAAAGCTGAAAATGAAAACCACAACAAAATCTAATAACAATGGTGTTTGAACAATAGATGAAACGTAATTTATTAAATTTGCTTGTGTCCATATTTCTTTCTTTTTCTTTCTTTTTTTTTTTCGACATGCGCACTGAAAACCGCCTCTTTAAGAAAGGAGTTACCTCCCTTGCGATCCACGTACAATGGCGAGAGTTTGATGAATTTGAATTCATAACAATATGAAAATCGCAAGAAAGTATTTTTGAATACTTACATTATCCATTGTTTCGTAGTTGTTGAAATATACTTTCGTCCCAGCTTTTGAAATAGCAAAATTATTTGTCCTAATTCTCCATTTGGTAATAATACCATTGACTGCAATGGGGGAGAGAAAAAAGAAAGAAAAGAATTGAGTTATTAACAGAGTTTCAGGCTTGAGATTCGTTGAAATATTGGAATGAAAATTTAAAACATTTCTAAAGAAAGGCAGTCAAAAATAAAATGAGGAAACGTTTAGAAAATGATTATAATAGATTTACAATAGAATGCATCAGGCAGATTTACGAGGAAAGCGATATTGTGATTGGATTTGAACTCTGATCGATGGTGTCAAAGATCAAGACAGATAGGAATGAGCTCATATATATATATATATATATATATATATATATATTAATATTTTGAAGGCCAATACAATGCGTATGAAAAATAAAAACAAAAAGATGTTATTTTTTTTTTCATACGCATTGTATTGGCCTTCAAAATATTAATATATTATAACATACTTAACAATGCTTCAAGCAAATTACCAATTGCTTTTATATATATATATATATATATATATATATATATATATATATATATATATATTGATTAGCAACCTTCCGTCTATTTTAGACGATGGCGTAGTGTCCATTTTTTTTACCTACAGTTACGTGAGTGGCTGAACAGACCGATCCTTGCATGGCAGTCTCTGGAGCAGTGATTGCAAACAAAAGGTGATGCTTCCTGTAGGTGTTGGGGGTGTTGTTGTCTCTCCTTCCTTTTAGCTCTCTTTACTGTGGCGTCTTCTTATATAGAGAGAGATAGATATAGATATAGATATATACAGAGAGAGGGGGATGGAGATATACAGGAAAAACTGTGATAGATAGATAGATAGATAGATAGGGAAAACTGAGAGAGATAAAGAGAGAAATATCAACAGATCTAAATAGAGGAGAGATTCTATATAGAGAAACAAAAGGATTAAGCAGAGAGAGACAGAGAGATACAGAGTGAGAGATATATAGATAGAGCTATTGGGAAATAGATAGATAGATAGATAGATAGATAGGGAAAATTAGATATATAAAGTAAGCGATGTCAACTGACTGACCGAGAGATATGAAAGAAATATAATGATTAGGCACAGAGAGAGAGAGAGAGAGAGAGAGAGAGAGAGAGAGAGAGATGGGGGGAGAAAGAGATTGGGAAATACTGGGATAGATTGATATATAGATAGATAGATAAAGAATGAGAAAAATGAGAGATCTTAACAGACTGACATATGAGAGAAAATAGAAGGACTATGAAGAGAGACTGATAGACACAAACATAAATAGAGAGAGAGAGAGAGGGAGAGAGAGGAGAGAGAGAGAGAGAGAGAGAGAGAGAGAGCGAGAAGGAAGATGTATGTGAACAGAGTGAAATCGATCAACAGACTGATTAATTATGCGATATGCATTTTAACCGTCGTCTCGACTACAACTGATTTGCTTTGAATCAGGTTTCTTCATCGATCCCATTTCTCGACCAGCTGCCGAAAGTCCTTCAGGTTCCGGTGTAAGGTCTCCTTTAGATCTAAGTTCCACTCTACCATGCTCCTGTAAACGCCAGCTAACCTTTTAAAAGAACAAAAAAAAAACAGGGTCTGTTTTGTTAGGCGATTTTTTTCCAGTTTTCAACATGGCCGACCCATCTTAGATTTCTCAGAATAAGCTAATGGTTTACACTCTGCTAGTTCGCTCCTTTAAATAGTTTATCATTCCTCACAATTGCTACCACTTGATGTTCATTATCGTGCATGAATGTCTCAGGATGAAAGTACATTTCAGAGTGAGATATAATTAACAATTAGTAGGGTATAAAAAATACTTGATGTAAAATAAATACTTTTTTGATATATCGAAGTGATAGCAATCCGGGTGTTAAGTCGAATAAGAGAAAAAAAACCAAAAGGAATAAAGATCCAATAATTCTGATACGAAAAATCCCTTTTTTTACCAAACGTTTTTACTAAATTCTTTTTACGAATTTTTTTACGAATTTTTTTTACCAATTTTTTTTTTAACAATTTTTTTTACCAACTTTTTTTTACCACTTTTTTTTACCACTTTTTTTTACCACTTTTTTACCAATTTTATTTTACCAAATTCTTTTTAACAATTTTTTTTAACAATATTTTTTTAACAAATTTTTTTTAACAATTTTTTTTACCAAATTTTTTTACCAATTTCTTTTTACCAAAATTTTTTTTAACAATTTCTTTTTTACCAAATTTTTTTTAACAATTTCTTTTTTAACAATTTCTTTTTTAACAATTTTTATTTTACCAAATTTCTCAATTGGAATCGCGTGCTCAATTCACTCCAAATAACAGCAAGTACCCTCAATCAGCACCAAACTTGACTGATAGACACTCCTTCTTTTTCATTTAAAAAAATTTTTTAATGCAAACATCTGTTTGTTCAATTTTTTAATTTATTATTATTTTTTGTTGTTGACAAAATGGGAACAATAGTTTCTATTTAGCGACTATTCATGAAGCTAGCTCGCTCAGCACTTTAAAGATTTTTTTGGTTTTCCCGCCAAGAGAGCATATAGACTTTTACCACAAATGTTGCCATGATTATCCAATATTTTCTAATGCAATATCCCTGGCGGCACCTTCTCCACACCCTGCTGACTTTTTAGCGTTCAAACCGTACATTCTTTCCATATTTCGTTCACCTAAAATATATTCTAAATTTTCACTTATCATCAATTTCTCTCCTTTGCTCTGCTCTGCGTTTCGTTTTTATTATTTAGTTTAGATTCGTTTTTCTCTTTTTCTTCATCTCCCCGTCTTCTTTACTTTTATTTAGTTTTTCATTTATCTTAATATCTTCTTTCTTTCTTTCTTTCTTTCTTTTTTTTCTTAACTTTCATTTCGCTTTTTTATCTTATTATCTTCTTTCTTTCATTCTTTCTTTCTCCCTTTTGTTTTTTTTTTACTTTTATTTACTTTTTTATTTTTCATTTCGTTTTTTATTTATCTTAATATTTTCTTTCTTTCTTTCTTTTTTTTCTTTCTTAACTTTTATTTAGTTTTTTTTTTATTTATCTTGATATCTTCTTTAATTCTTTCTTTCTTCCTTTCTTTGTTTTTTTAACTTTTATTTCCTTTTTTTATTTTTCTTAATATCTTCTTCTTTCTTTTTCTTTCTTTTCTTTTCTTTCTTTCTTTCTTTCTTTCATTTTTTGTTTGCTGTTTTTTCGTTTCTATTTTGTATTTTAGTTTCACGTCTTTTTTTTTCATCTCTCACTTTTAAAAGTTTATTTTTGTTCTGCTTTTAATTTGTTTTATTATCTTTCTTTTTTTCTTCTGTTATTTCTTACCTCTTTTCTTTCTTTCTTTTTTTCGTTTTCATTTTGTACTTTACATTTGTGTTTCTCTTTTTCATCATCTTTCTTTTTCTTAATTTTTGCTTTACTTTCAATTAGTTTTAATATCTTTTCTTTCTTTTTTTTGTCTTTCTTTTGTTTCTTTTCCTTTTTGTTAAATTTGGGTTTTATATTTTTGTTTCTCTTTTCCTTCATCTTTCTTCTTTTTTTTAATTCATTTCAATATCGTCTTTCTTTCATTTTTTTTCTTTCATTCATTAATTCTTTCTCTTTTTTTCTTTTTCTTTTTATTTTACATTTTACATTCGCGTTTCTCTTTTCCTTCATATCTCTTTTTTCTTTATTTTTGCTTTGCTTTTTATTTTTTTAAATATCTTCATTCATTCCTTCATTCTTTCCTTCTATCTTGCTTTCATTTTTCGTTCCCTTTCTTATTTTTGCTTTGTTTTCAATTCATTTCAATATCGTCTATTTTTCTTTATTTCTTTATTTTTTCTCTCTTTATTTTATTTATTTGCATTTCTTTCGTTTCTTCTTCCTTTTCGTATTTATTTTGTATTTTACATTTGTCTTTCTCTTTCTCTTCATCTTCGTTTTCTTATCTTTTTTATTTGTCTTTCTTTCTTCTCTTGTTTCTCTTCTGTTTTTTTTATCTTTACTTTCTAACTTTTTTCATTTTCATTCATTGTTCTTTTCGGTATTTATTTCAAATTTTAGTTTTGTTCTCCCATTGTTTTGCTATTCCCTCTTTCCTTTTCTATGTTGTTTGGTATTATTATTATTATTATTATTATTATTATTATTATTATTGTTGTTTTTGTTGACTTCATCTTGTTTTATTTGATTTTAATATCTTTATCGAACATTTCAACTAACATGTACTCTTCTCGGTAATAAAAAAAAATCGAAACCACACATTTGAAATAACAGTGTTTTTAAAAAACTTTCATTTACCCAATCGTATATTTATATTGTGCATGAAGAATGGCGTTAATGTGGCTGATCGTTTCAAATGCATT
>CM042148.1:59643002-59660502 GCA_023376005.1 Doryteuthis pealeii | reverse complement strand
T
Organism: Doryteuthis pealeii; assembly: GCA_023376005.1. NCBI lineage: Eukaryota > Metazoa > Mollusca > Cephalopoda > Myopsida > Loliginidae > Doryteuthis > Doryteuthis pealeii. Next base: position 59,660,501 of record CM042148.1, on the reverse strand, counting down.
CCAAGTCCACAACTCGTTTTTTGCCGCCTTGCATTTTCCCGCTTTAAATTTTCCCGCCTTACATTTCACTGTTTTCTTCTTTTGCATTCTTTCTTTCATTTTTTTTTCTTTTTTGTTTTGTTTTTGTTGTTTTTGTTACTGATTTTTCTGTGTCTTTTTTTGCTTCCACCATTCTGATAGTCTTCCTCGTTTTCCCCGAGAATGGCAAATGGCCCTTAAATCTCAGTTTAATTGTCTAGCTTTGGAAGGATAAGAGAGTCCGCCATGACAGATATGGCGAACTCATAAAAACTGGCAGTTGACAGCCGTTCATCTAAGATGGCGACTTTTCTGCTGGCAGACATTTCATTGGTTGCTGACTCCTGCATTTTCATTTTTTTTAAGTCTCTATTAAATATGGACTCTTTTTTTTTTTTCTTTTTTTTCTTGTACTATTCCATTTCAGTAGATTTGCAATTATCTATATGACCAACTATTTTTTCTCTCGTGTCTATTTCAAATTATTATTATTTCCATTTTACTTATAAATAAGCGTTCAGTATTCAAGAGGCAAATATTTAAATGATATCGGGAAGACCAAAAAATAAGTAAAAGAAAAAGAGAAGGAATATCTTACCAATATGATAATTCATAATGGTCTTCAAGGAATCATAGTCCAGGGAAGGCAGAAAACCATATTTCTCTGGTCTAAAATTAAGGAAGGCATCGTTCGAAGGAAGAAACACTGTTATGTTTTTGGCCTGTAATAATCGGGTTAGAAACTCTGTGGAAAGCTTTTGCGATATCTGCAAAAAAGAAAAGAAAAAATACATTTAATATTATATATACTATCATATTTCAGTCAAATGTTAATTCATTACAAACAATGATTTGATATCTATGTCTATCTTCTCATGCAAAAGATTTCAGAAAATTTGATAGAAAATAACAAAAATAATCTATTAGAAATGCCGATGTAAAAACATGGTAAATGCAAGGTATCTCCATTTTTTATATTTTCTTTTAGCAATTTGTAGAAATCAAGGGTCCCTGCCTGGGGCTAACACTTGATTCCGTTATGAAGAGTATTTGTATCCAAAGAATCGTTTTAGGGTGTAGCATGTTCCTTTGATAGCTACTGTTTGTACTTCATAGCAGCTTGGTTTACCAGGCATTGTTTCAATGTATTTTTTAAGGTTTGTTTGACTAACCCAGTTGCCCCTACCCCAACTGGTATAATATTGATTACTTTTAATGACCAAGTTGTTTTAGGTCATTCTAGAGGACTTGATATTTTGTCATTTTTTCCCGCTCGGCTCTATTGAGGCCATAATCATTTGAGACAGCTACATTAATAATAAGAGCAGTTTTTTCATGTTTATTCCAGATAACAATATCTGGTTCAATGGCTTTATCTTTTATATATCTGCCTGTTTGTATAACTTTGTCATAGAACACCATTTTGTACCTGTATGGGATGATTTAAAGATGGAATCTATGAAAGTGCAGATTTGCATTTTTTGAAAGATCACCTTGGGATTTTACTAGCCGGTTTATAATCAAACGAATACATTTCTTATCATTTCAAATCAACAAGAAATTAAAAACAGATTATAATTTTTTTTCAAATGTACAAAAGAATTCAAGAAAAATAAAATCATGTTTCAAAACACTCACAATTTAGGGTTACATTTTAAAATAATATTTTAAATGTAAAAAAATCTTTAAATAAACGAACATTGTAATACACGAATTCTAAGCAAATTCTTTTTTCTTTGGTAAGGAATTTGCTAAATTTTCCTCTTTCCCTATCTCTTACTTCTCTCTTACTTCCCGGTGTTCCAAATCCTTTATGTTCGATCATAGACCAGGCACTTCAGTTTTATATATATATATATTATAAATATATATAAATATATATATATATATATCACTAGGCTGACAGATAGCACGGATTCTTCTCTCTTTTTCTCTCTCTCTCTCTCTCTCTCTCCTCTATCTTATCTCTGTTCATCGTCCCTGAGAAGTCCTCTACGCAGCACCCACAATCCCACAGAAATGATTGATGTATGTTATGTTGGTCGGCCTACCCTGTGTCCCTCTGTAGGTCTTCACAGGGAAACGCCACAACCAAGTTCGTTCTGGCTTCTCCGGCAGTGTGTAGTATTTTCTGTTCGTCTTACTCGGATGTTTTGAGCGATGGGAGAAACTGATCGTACAGCTACATTTTTGTTGAGTTCTGTTTCCAAGATTTGTTCAAGACAGCACAAAGCATCCTTGTGTAGTTCCCATCTATCATTTTTCTAAGCGCTTATATATTATATATATATATATATATATATATATATATATTTATATATACGTGTATATATAATATATATATATATATATACGTGTATATATATATATATATATATATATGCGTGTGTGTATGTATATATATATATATATATATATATATATATATATATATATATATATATATATAGTCTTAACAGCATCTGCTCCATCTTTGAACATCACAGAGTACCATTTAACAGGCTACTTTAATAAAAGTATAAATTAGGTAGCCACAAATCAAAGTTATCGCGATATCCACCCGGCAACTTTCGAACTGTCCGGTGGTTGGCAAAACAAAAGTCAGGATAAACAAGAAATTTCTGTAAATCATTTTGGCATCCATGTTTGTAACCATTATTTTCAATGTATTCTGACTGCAACAGTTCCCGCCCCCCCCCCCCCCCGCCAAATCCAAACCACTGTTGCCAGGCAAAACTTATTATCCTCTCGTGCCGGTAACGAACGCAAACAAATGATAGAATACCCCCACCCCACCATCAAATGCGAACGGTTTTATTTTCCGACAGAAACCATAAAATCTACATCTGAATTATTCCCGCGTATATATGGAATCCGTTATTTCTCAGTTGTGGGTTGGTTATAGCAGTTCATAATTTCCCGTTTATAGTCAAAGACAATTAAAGAGGTGAAGGATTTCCTGATTCTTCGAATGTTCTCTTGGCAAGCTTTGGATTTTGGTTAACTCTGGTTCTATTTAATTATTTCCTTATTTTGTTTTCTTATTTTATTAAAAGACAAGACCTTTACGATCTATTCTCTATCATTCTTTAACCCTTTCTTCTCAGGTTTTCTTAATTTTATTTTATTTCCGTCAATTTTTTTTTCTATCTCTAATCATATCCTTGCTTCATATTCCCGTGATTTTATCTATTTCCCTTCCTTTCACTGTAACTTCCTTCTCTTAATATTCTTCAACTCTTTCTTTAACCCCCTCTCTCTCTCTCTCTCTCTCTCTCTCTCTATATATATATAATATATATATATTATATATATATATATATATGAGGGAAAATGGATTGGAATGAATCCGACAGAATGAGGTAAATAAGGAATGAAAGAACAAAACTCAGACAAAAATGTGTAGTTAAAATTCCAGCGAAATATACAACACATTTTTGTCTAAGTTTTGTTCTTTCATTCCTGATTTTACCATATACACACACACACACACACACACACACACACATATATATATATATATATAATATATATATATATATATATATATAAGAGAGAGAGAGAGAGAGAGAGAGAGAGAGAGAGAAGAGAGAAAATGAGCGAGAGAGTGAGAGAAAGAACGAAGGAGAGAGCGAAAGAGAGAACAAACAAGAAAGAGAGAGAGTGGATAAAAAAGAGTAATCGATGCTTCAAAGCCGGTTTTTATTTTTATATTTGAAATAAGCAGACATGTCTGTATAACATTTAATTACGTAGGACACAATATTAAACCAAGCTGGACGTCAAGAGAAAAGAGCAAACAAATAAAAAGAAAGACGTATAGATTGTAAAAAAAATAAATAAAATAAATAGATAAATAGATAAATAAAATAAAAATGACTCGATGAAATAATTCTCAGTCAAGAAAAACACAGAAGAGAAACCGAAGTCAATATCAGGAAAAGTAACAAACGAATGGCGTGACTTGATTACCACTTGATCCAGTCATTCGAATAAGACAAAGTTCTCAGAATCTTAAGACAGTATCAACGAAATAAGAAAAGAAAACTGAAAAGAAAAACAACCTAAAACCAAAAAAGAAAATATAGAAACAGCAGACAGAACGTATCAAGCGCGGGGAGGGGATTGTAATTTTCTGCTTTTGTGAATTTCAGATATTATGTATTTTATTTAAACCAGAAACCACTAGAATCAAACGAGAAATTAAAACGGGAAAAAGATAGATAAAAACACAGTCAAAACTAAAAATAGTTTCTCGTGGACAGACAAAATTACGCCCTAAAAGATTTGGCGAATTTTTTTCCAATCAAAATGTTGCCTATAAGACTTATATATGGAGGTGCATGGTCTAATGGTTAGAGTCATGGGAAATGGACTCGTCAACCCGAGTTCAATTCCTAGACGAAGCTGTTTGCATTTCACATAGCGCTAATACCATTGGGAAAGGTATGAATCCAATTCTCCCTCCAGCTATGGGTGAATAGCAGGGCAGACTGGGCTCTTTAATCATGGTTAGGTAACCGGTCTAGAAGAAGGAAAACTCTGAATTCAAACTCCGCTTAAGAAATTGACCTTGTGTTGCATCCTGCTCCTACGGAGGGGTTGGTAAATATATATAAGAGTTCAGTTTAGTTCTGTCAGCAATAAATGAAAATACGAACATTGCGTTAGACAAATCTTTCCTTGCTTAGACTAGAGGGGCGGTCGGAGAGGCCCCCTCCGATCAATCGGTTAGTCACCTCAAGCCCTAGCTTCTATATGATTGCCCTTATGACAAACCTCAACCCTTTTTATTATATGTGTTCTAGAAGGCGGTGACGGAAGTCTTCATTTCCTGGGAATGACGTTAATGGTGAGGCTCCAGTTCTGGAGATCTGGGGAATGGGAAGTACCCCTTCATCACCATTGCTTCCAGGTCCACTCTGACTGGTAGAGTACCTTCTATGGGTTAAATGGAAAAATGATATTGAGTACTGTCTACCTAGAAACATAGCATCCATATTATCTACAATATATATATAATATATATATATATATTATATATATATATATATGAGGAAAAGGGAGTTGGAATGAATCCGACAGAATGAGGTAAATAGGAATGAAAGAACAAAACTCACAAAAAATGTGTAGTATATTTCGCACAAGTTTGAACTTATACTGAATTATTAGGATCATACAAGTGTTTTATAGAAGGGGGAAGTAGGTAGTTGGGTAAGTGTTGTGGTGAGGGAAAGATTTGATTGGTTATAGGAGACATCTTTGGGGAAGTTCAGAAGGAAATCAGATGTAAAGAGAGTAGAGGGAGGTAGGTAAGAGAAAAAAAACACTTGTATGATCCTAATAATTCAATAAAAGCAGAAGAAGCTGAGTTCATAACTCGTGCGAAATATACTACATATTTTGTCTGAGTTTTGTTCTTTTATTCCTTATTTTACCTCATACACACACACACACACACACACACACACACATATATATATATATATAATATATATATATATATATTAGTCTAGCTTGCTAACTATAACACCAATTGGGGCGCCCAAAGCGCTTTACTTGTAGATTAAGAATTTCTATAAAAAATCTTTCTTTTCTTGTAAAAAGAATTTACAAATAAATGTTCGTGTCTAGACTCTAATTACTGTGCATTTTATTTTCCAAACTTAGGATAGATAGGAAGGTAATTCACTGCTGCAGCGTTCAAATTATACGATCACTGGTCAATAACCACTCATCTCACCGATCTGATGAAGGAAGGAAGCATCTTGTTTTTGTTTACAACCGTGTCACAGATTGAAAATAGTTTTTAAATCTTTCGTTTGCACATACGTCATAGAATGTAATAAAACAATTAGAATCCGTTTGATATTTCCTTCAGTTATTTATAGGAGAAACTTGTTTTCAACATTTGCGTTTAGATTAACTTTCAAGTTCAAATTTGAAAACAAAAATATCCGAGAAACATATTTTACTGTTGAGTAGAAAAACAGTGTCAAAAGTAAAACCCAGCCGATATATGAGGAGGAGGAGGAGGAGGAGGAGGAGGGGGGGGGCTCTTTAAGTAGTTTTGACTAAGGAGAAGAGAGTCACTTTGGTTTGAATTCAGAGTTTTTCCTTCTCCTAGACCGGTTGCCATACCAAGATTAAGTAACGCTCAAACGATAGCAAGCGGAGGAAAAGGATCTCTTGAAGTAGTTTGGACTAACGAGAGGAGAGCTCATTTGGTTTGAATTCAGAGTTTTACTTCTCTTAGACCGGTTGACATACTAAGGATAACGAACCTAATCTGCCCTACTAGAGATTAGAGTTACCCTTTGACTAGACTGGTTGTCATCTAGTTCTTTTAGCAGTCAAATATCAGACACTACACATGTATATATTAATATTCTGCCAAGATGTGGTTAATTAATGCCTGAGGAAGATAACAGAAGATCTGAAACACGTGTCGCATATGTAAGATAATAATAAGAAAAAATTATTAAAACAATCCATTTTGCGAAACTTCTTTTTCATAGAATATCTAATTTTCTCCGTTAGGCCCATAACAACACTTTATATGTATATATATATATATATATATATATATATATATATATATATATATATATATTATATATAGAACTTATAATCATATACCATATTCAATATAATTATATAACAATATGTATTATCTGTATATATTTATATATATTGATAGAGCTGTTAAAACGAAATGCATGTGTCTATATGTCTTTATATATAATATATATATATATATATATATGTGTGTGTGTGTGTGGTGTGTGTGTGTGTGTGTGTGTGTGTGCATGCGTGTGTACATATATATACGCACAAACACACACACATTTAAAATATCTATGTTTATATATAAATATATAAGCAATGTTTATCCAGATGTTAGTTTCATATTTGTGTATAAGTGTCCAAATAAATAACAATATATAATATAATTATATATACATATAACGATGATGAATATCTGTATATGTTTATATATAGTAATAATAGAACCCTCAATACAAAATATCTGTATACATTTATTTCATTATACATATATATATATATATATATATATATATATATATATATATATATTAAATGAAATTACAATAATATATTAAAATTATATATGGTTATATAATCTATATCTTTACATATCTATAGAAATCAATAGAGCTGTTAATACAAAATATATGAATATATTTGGATATTCATGTCTATATATATATATATATATATATATGTGTGTGTGTGTGTGTGTGTGTGTGTGTGTGTGTGTGTGTGTGTGTGTGTAAATATATATGCATGCATACATACATATGTACATATACATACGCACACACACACATATGTATACAAAAATATACACACACGCACACACACACACACACATATATATATATATATAATATATATATATATATATATATATATATATATATATTAGCATAAGTAATGTGTATCCTATCCAGATGTTAGTTTCATGTTTATGTCTGAAAGGATTCCTCGTGAATAACAATAATATCGTGTAAATCCGTCAGGCAAAGTTGTAAACAAAACAAAACAAAAAACAAAAAACCAAAAGAAAAAAAATAAAATAAAATAAATAAAATAAAAAGATCGGAATATATGAAGTCGTAACAAGGAAGTGGTTCGAGCAATCAGAAAATTTAGAAAAGATTTTTTTAAATGTAAAAAAAAAAAAAAAAAATAAAATATAATGCGGTGGGGAGAAAGTATTCAATTTTTTTTAAAGCAGCAAGTAATCTTTACCGAATTGCTAACCCACAAAACATATCTTGATTCTTAAAGCCGCAAGCTCTGAAACAAATTAAGTCTAGGAAGCCTGACGATTTCTAATTAAAAATTTTCCCTGTTCTAGAATCAATTCCGGATCTTCGAAGAATTTTACAATTCCATTAAGGATCTTTTTTATTTTTTATTTTATTTATTTATTTTTTTAATCTTTTTCATTTTCAATTTTTTTTTTAATGTCTTATTTGGAATTTATATTTTGGCGCCCTATCATTTCCTTGCTTTTCAAACTTTTCCGCGTTCCAATCTTGGAAAAATTCTACTTGTTATCCATTTGTTTATTCTGGGATTATTTTGGTTCACATTATCTTTCTTTGCTGGAGGGTTCTTCCTTTCATTATTACCAAAGTCTGCGACAGCGAGGTAGCAAAAAAAAAAAAAAAAAATCGAAAAAAAAAACGTTATAAAAAAGTTCAAGATCCCGGGTTAACCGTTAAAAGTGATTTCGAAGAACACAAGGGCATTACGTTTTATGGCGGGGATCTTGAAGTGGTCCCCCACAAATCCTACTCACTCTCTAGAAATAAAAATAAGAAAATAAAAAAAAGTTTAAAAAATAAAAGTGCTGCATAAGATCTTTCCACACTTCATCAACATTATTTTAAAAGCGATCAATTGGGGAGGGAAGTGAGCCCAGCTAAGAACCCTAACGACAACAATTCGACATTTTTTTTGTTTGCGTAACGATTTTTAAGGCTGTCTTAGTTTAAACAAAGAATGCATAAGTTAGGTGATCCTTTTGTCTCGCTGAAACGTATTTTGAATTCCACAGAGACACTTTGCGAAGAGGATTTTTTGCGACCAGCGACCTCCTCGAAGACCAAATATTCTTAAATTAATTAAACGATAAAGTTTACATTGGACATTCCTCGCAGAGTATGTTCCTTCATCTTTTTTTTATTATTATTTTGCTGCTGTTTCGTTGATGCCTAGGGGCTATGTTGAAACAAGCAGATTAATCATTGAAGTCTGTCATATATCATCCGTAATGCATCGCCGTGGGACAAGGGTTAGCAAGCAACTCTTACACAACTCTGTAGCGAGTTCAATCCTCACAGTCCGTTTCCGAAATTAAGCTTAGAAAATAAAAATACTTTAAAAAATACCTTGATTATTTGCCTCCGTCGGCGAGGCTTAGAATACACGGATTACATCGGTTAAGTTCAGGCGCTATAGTATACACCTAGGAATCACAAGACGGAGATGCTGATCGGTACGCGTTCTGCGTCCCTGACGCATAAAGATATAAAAGGACGCAGTAAAATCGTATCCATGCGTTTCAGTGTTTTACTTTTTTTCTTCACTCTCTATTCTAACTGTAAATACATTTCAATAGTTTCATAGAAATTGATTACAATGGATAGGGTACAAGAATAGGTTAGACGACTTTAGTTGGGACCCATAGATTTTCCCGGAGACTCAATCAAAGCAAATATGTGCGTCCCAGGACGCACTAGATCAAAAAGCTGTCAGGAACGCTGACGAGGTTCAACGCTTCCTCAACGACATGGCGGCAAGTTGGTATGACATGGGCATACAAAAACTGCCACAGTTTAAAATGATGTAAATACTATTGACAATAAGCAATAGACGTTTCTGTGATTTCTAAATATTTTGGTGACATTATTTTTTAGATTACTCTCGTATATATATTTACCAACCACTCCACTCGAGCAGGATGTGACACAAGGTCAATTTCTTAAGCGGAGTTTAACAGGTTTGAATTCAGAGTTTTTCTTCTAGACTGGTTGCCCAACCAAGGTTAAAGAGTCCAGTCTGTCCTGTTATTTACCCATAGCTGGAGGGAGAATTGGATTCATACCTTTCCCAAGGGTATTAGTGATATGTGAAATGCAAACAGCTTCGTCCAAGATTTGAACTCTAGTCGACGAGTCCATTTCATTCGACTCAAACCATTGCACCACTCGCCTCCATATTACTCTCGTATAAGCAGATCCCCAAATGAGGATAGACGCCAGATACGAAAAATTGTTAATAGAAAATAACAGCGGTATATATGGGACCTAGAAAGTTAATTTCAAATAAGTGCACATCATCTTTCGACCTCTTGAGAATAGTCGTATACTTTGCATAATAAGCAAGGATTCCTGTGTGTGGCCACAGATTCCTTTTAAGTTCCAAGTGTACAACTGTATTCCTTCCGTTGCAACTTTCTTCCGGAGCGTGAGAAAGTACATGCATTAGATCGTCGTAAGGTCTGATTGGGCGCACTCTAATTGATAACATGCTACAGTCCATTAACCCAAGGGTCGTTAGGTCACTTCCACTGACCAGTAATAGTTGTCATTGTGAGGTGTATCAAGGGAACAGGTGGGTAACAATCACATTGATTCCGGGATAATCACAGAGATACGAAGGGAAAATAATCGATTTCAAAGATACACTCAATCTATATTCTCTCTCTCTCTCTCTCTCTCTCTCTCTCTCTCTCTCTCTCTCTCTCTCTCTCTCTCTCTAATTATTCATTATTTATCTCACTGTATACTTATCTGTTTGATTTTCTTTCTTACTGTAACGCTCTCTGTTTTCTCTGTCACTCTGTCTCTCTTCCCCCTCTGTCTCTATCTCTGTCTCTCTCTGTCTCTGTCTCTGTCTGTCTCTCTGTCTCTGTCTCTGTCTCTCTCTCTCTAATTATTCATTATTTATCTCAGTGTTATACCTATGTTTTTCATTTTCTCTTTCTTACTGAAGCGCCCTCCCCCTCTCTCTCTCTCTCTCTCTCCCTCTCTTTATCTATCTATCTAATTATTCATTATTTATCTCACTGTATATTGTTTCTCTTTCTTTTACTTACTGTAGCCCCCCATCTCATACAGAGATAGATAGATCGATATATATATATATAGATAGATAGATAGATAGGTAGATAGATAATAGAGATGAAACAGATAGATAGATAAATAGATAGATATGAACATAGATAGATAGATAGATAGATAGATAGGTAGGTAGATAGATAATAGAGATAAAAAACAGATAGATAGATAGATATGAACATAGATGGATAGACAGATAGATAGATAGATAGATAGATAGGTAAATAGATAGATAGTGAGCAGCAATAGAACTATATCACTTTATTAACATTTTACACACACACACACACATATATATATATATATATATATATATATATATATATATATATATAGTCTCTCTCTCTCTCTCTTCTCTCTCTCTCTCTCTCTCTCTCTCTCTATCTGTGTGTGTGTGGTGTGTGTGTGTGTGTGTGTAACAAAGCGTTAAGGGCTTTACAAATCAAAGTAAAATAAAATCTACTCGAATTCTTTATACAAAATACATTTTCCTATTTCAAAATGGTTAACTGTCACTATATCCATACGTTCTATGATTAAAGTTACATTAGTCCATTACTTATTATACATATTTACCAACCTCACTTTTGTTATATCTAGCAGAGTCCCACCGATAATACACCTTCTCAATATTTCTGTTGATTTTAGTACGTGTTTACCAAACCCACTACAACGAATGAGATACAAAGTCAGTTTTAAAGCAGAGTACATTTGATTTGAATTTTCTTTCTGCTAGACTGGTTGCCTAACCAAGGTTAAAAGGTCCAGTCCGCCCTACAATTTACCCATAGCTGGAGGAAGAATAGGTGAATGCATAGCTTTCCCGAGGGCGTTAGCGCTATGTGCAATGCAGTGTCGAATAATAGCTCAGCTGAAGATCAACAACGTGAAACTCAGAGTCATGAGATTTTATGCTGATTTTTATCCTGTTTTTATCCTGTTTTTATTGTTATCCTATTTTATAGTTAAAATATTATATGCATATATGCACAAATGCATCTTCCAGGTTTTGTACTCGTCTCGCCGTGTCCATTTTCTACGACGATAACCATTACGCCAGACACCTCCGTTACTTATTATAAGGTGACCACTTGATTCGCGGCCTGCACTTACTTAGTCACGTGTCTTCCATTAATTACATTATGATACCGTCCTTTGATCACGACAGCCGTGGCCCAGTTTGACGAATATTATACGTCGAGAGGAATTATGTTTAGCATTATCGATAGATGTTATGTCAATAAAAATTCATGCACACAAACGTCTCTCTTCATTTTATTTCTGGTAGCCGAGAGTTGTTATTATTGAAGCATTATTGTCGTTCGTGTGATATATTTGCTTCCGCCAAACAAAGTAAAAATACTTAATTGTTTACTCGTTGCGCGATGACAATCGTTGCCGACAATGGGTGCCAAAGACTTCATTAGTTCCTCTTTCCACGCGACGTTTGCATATTCTTCTTTTTTTTTTTTCAAGAGAATCAGACAGAAACTCGTAGCAGACGAAGATGGGGATACACAAATACACGGACAAGATGATTTCACTCAACGTACGAATTGATTAAACATCGCCTTAATTAGATTTGCCGAGACGCACACTTCCACGCCGTCTATATTTTCATATCGTTCTTTTTTTGGAAATATCGTTCTTTTCAGAAAAAATAAATAAATATTTGATTCTGGTGATTCATTTTTTTTTTTTTTAAATATTTCTTTTTAACCATTCTCTTCATATTCTAAAACATGCTTTTTTATTTTAAAAAAAGTGAAAAAAAAGAAAAAGAAGAAGTAAGTTTGTCACCACACACAAAATATTCCTTCAGCAAATGATAAAAAAGGTATGTGTGCTCTATTTTCATAATTGTTCCAGTCCTATTAACCTTATGACAAGCCTCAACGCTTTTTATCATATATGTGCTATAGGACGATGGCTGAGGGACTTAGTGTCTTGGCTATGACGTTAAATCGCATCTAGTGGTGATGTTCCAATTCTGGAACTCTAGGGAATGTGGAGTACCCCTTTATCACCATTACTCCCAGGTCCACCCTGAACCGGAGTTGTATTACCTGTTAAAGTCATATCTATGGGTTGAATAGAAAAACACGGATTTAAAAAATGTGTTTTTAAAAAAATTGAGTACCTATCAAGAATTAATAAAACAAAAACGTCTTAGGCATAAAATGACCCAATAGGTTGACGTGCCGTAAAATCCAACGAACTAACCAGCACATCTATGGGTTAAATAAATCTAAAAAAAATAGTATTAAAATGTGTTTAAAAAGATTGAGATTTTTTTTTAAATTGAATACCCAACAAGAACGAATTAAAAAAAATATCTTCGGCATAAAATAACTCAACAAGGGTTGACATGCTGTAAGATTGTTGTAAGCTAACAAAGGTTACTAAATGAGACATAACCAAACAGAAACTGGAAATTAAATGGAATCTTTATAACATTAGCAAAATACAATACTTGCGAGCGGCGTGAAGATAAGTAAACCTCTGCTAGTGCTATCAGACTACTCATTCAGTATAATAATATGTTTTATTTATGGGGATTGGGATATACCCATTAATGTTCATAGGTTGGGTATATGAGGATTGGGATATACCCATTAGTGTTTATAGGTGGGATATATTAGGATTGGGACATACCCATTAATGTTCATAGGTAGAGTATATAACAAAGATCCAACCAACAAACGATGGGATTTAATTTCTTTTTAGATATATCCTCTATCGTTTAAGTCTTGGATTTTATTATATGTAAATGAATAGAACAATAACGTCTTCGGCATTAAATGACCTAATGGGTTGACATGCCGTAAACCCCAATCAATCAACCAACCAACCAACCAACCAGCCAGCCTATATATTGGCTAAATAGACAAAAAATGAATATAGAAATTTGTTTATCCTCTATCCTTTAAGTCTTGGATCTTATTATATGAGAATGAATCGGTATTAAATGACCCAATGGGTTGACATACCGTAAAACCCAACCAACCCCAACCGATCTATGAGCTAAATAGACAAAAAATGAATATTAAAAATTTGTTTAAACACTGAGTTTGAAAACAAAAATCAATACCCAACAAGAATGAATAAACCAAAATGTCTTCAGCATAAAATAATCCAACAAGGTTGACATGTCGTAAAATCCAACCAGCTATTCGATTTACTTTTCTTTTTCAACATATATCCTCTATGATTTAAGCCTTGGATTTTATTTTATGAGAAACAGACACTCGTAGCGGACGAACATGTGGATACACAAGTATACACACAAGATGATTTCACTCAACGTACGAATTGATTAAACATCGTCTTAATTAGATTTGCCGAAACACACACTTCCACGCCGTCTATATTTCCCTACCGTTCTTCTAGAAATATCTTCTTTTTTTTTTCAAAAGAAAAAAAAATAGAAATATTCATGTCTATTTATTCATTCTTCATTTTTTATAATTCTTTTTAACTATCCTCTTCATATTTGAAGACATGCTGAGAAATATCAATTTCTTTAACATCTTTAACAAACTTTCTTTTTCAAAACCCGAACTTCTGGCGTCTCTAGAATTCTAAACAATAGAATTTAAAAGAGATTTTTATTATATTTACTTGAATCATAAAAAAAGAAGCGAAGAATTGTTGTATGAAGAAAGCACATTCTAGATTATATCCGTCTATTGTTCGTCGTTATTGTCTGCGTGATGACACCCTACATAGACCCTAAGACTGGTGACTAAAAGGCCCAGGGTTCGCCCCCAGCTGCTGATGTTAATTTCCTTATGAATATAACATTATTTTTTCATTCGCAAACTATTTAATCATACAGTATTTCTCACATTTCAGTTCTGATTCCATTATCACTGTAATAAAAAAAATACATGTATCGGATTACAATAATTTTAATAGAAACTAAACAAGGTAGTAGCAATCTTAATAGTAGTTGGTGTAGTTTATCGAAACACCTAAAATTTACTGAAAATACATCTATACAATCATTTATTATAAGATTAGTGTCGAATACTAGCTCAGCTAAAGATCAGTAACGCAAAACTCAGAGTCATGAGATTTTATGGTGATTTTTATCATATTTTTATACTGTCTTTATTGTTATCCTATTTTATAGTTAAAATATTGTATACACACACACACACACACACACACACACACACATACATACATACATACATATATATATATATATATATATATATAATATATATATATATATATATATATATATATATATAATATATATAATATATATACGCATATACTCACAAATGCATATGCATATTTCTATATATATAAATATATTTATGTATTTGTATGTTCCAATGAAAATAAATGTATATTAAAATATAAATTCATATATATATATATATATATATATATTATATATATAACAGCTCTATCACTGATATTGAGCACTCCACTAATAATATCGCAAAACAAAACTTGGTTGCTCACTAACTCACCAAGTGAGCCATTGATATATATATATATATATATATATATATATATATATATATTATATATATATACATACATACATACATATATATAATATATATATATATATATATATAAGTTCCAAGCAAATTATTCAACTTCATATATATATATATATATGTGTGTGTGTGTGTGTGTGTGTGTGTGTGTGTGTGTGGTGTTCCAAATGTATAAGCCTATTTCTTAAACTCTAAAAAATATCCCACAAGATTAATAACAACACATTTTGTATATAAGTAAAATAATACTGCATTTGCCTGCGGCTTCAACTTATCTACCAAACAAATACTTAAAGCTGAATTAACATTTCCAGATTCTAGTCATTCACTTGCATGCACAATAATGTGGTATAATATATATATATATATATATATATATATATATATATATATATATATATATATATATATATATATATATTGATAATATATTTTGCTATATTCATAAGTAAAGAGTTTTTCATATGATTGATAGAGCATATATATCTACGTTACTGTAGCGAAGATATAAAGTCAACCGCCTTGGATAACTGCTAGTTTCTCACCAATGGGATTTTCAAACCAAGTCTTAGCGATAAACTCCTGTTGACATCATGTCTTCTCTAAACCAACATATATATATATATATATATAGAGAGAGAGAGAAGAGAGAGAAAGAGAGAGAGAGAGAAAAAGAAAGAGAGAGAGAGAGAAGGAGTGGAGAGATGGACAGACAGGCAGCAACTAAGAGACAGAAAGACAGAGAGAGTTGTGTATGATGTTGCGCATCTATGAAGGAAAAGTAGACAATATCAAAGTAAGAAACTATTTGAATATAAACAATGCTGAAACAGAAGACAACATTGCATCGTGACTATCAGTTTCACGCCTTCTTGCGCCATATTCTACCTGCACCAATTCGTAAGATCGCTATCTCTCCCTCTCTCTCTCTCTCTCTCTCTCTCTATATATATATATATATATATATATATATATATATATATATATATATATATATATTATATCTATCTCTTTCTCACAGTATATATTTTATATATATATATATATATTTATATATATATAATATATATATATATATATATAGAGAGAGAGAGAGAGAGAGAGAGAGAGAGAGAGAAGAAAGAGAGAAAGGAAGAGAGTATGAGAGAGAGAGAGATTTTAACTGTTTTAATAGTGAATGGCATTTCGTATGCACCTACGAAAAACTTTGGTAATCTAGTGGGAACCGCTGTTATATATATATTGATAGATAGATAGATAATAGACATAAAACAGATCGATAGATAGATAGATAGATATGAACATAGATAGATAGATAGATAGATAGATAGATAGATAGTGAGTAGTAATAGAACTAAATCAATTTATTAACACATATATATATATATATATATATATATATATATATATATATACTTCCTCTCTCGCACACACACACACACACTCTCTCTCTCTCTCTCTCTCTCTCTCTCTCTCTCTCTCTCTCTCTCTCTCTCTCTCTCTCTCTTCTCTCTGTGTGTGTGTGTGTGGTGTGGTGCGCTTTCGGTAAAGTGATTTTTATGGCTTCGTGCCAACAAACAGAACATTCTGTTCTGAATAATAGAAGAAATATGTTTTATAGCCTTTTTCTCAAGATATCGTCGTTCTTTGCAATATTTCTAAGGTTTCTTTAATAAGATTATTAACGACAATTGAAATCTAAGACATAAGATGATTTCCTACCTAAGACGATTCTCTCCTGCTTGGCTTCAATGATTTCTTTGTTTTTTGGTCGCGAATGCCGTTCGAAGAGAACAGGCAGGAACTGCGGTATTTATAAAACTAGAATGTCACAAATAAAAATATTTTACTTACCAAGTTTGAGTTATAAGTATAAATAATGTCTTGAAGCTGTTAAGATTTTAATGACTTCTCGACAATATATATATATATATATATATATATATATATATATATATATATATATATAAATATACATATATATATATATAATTGTTTAGACAACAAACTATGTATATATATATATACTAGCAAATATATGCACCCTCCGGGTGCAAATATTTAAGTTTTAATGTAATAAAATATTGTATTAAATTAGAAAGGCTAATGAAACTAAATAAGAATACAGATAAAAAGATTTGAAACAGAGGGAGTATAATAAAAAATGGAACAACTGAAACTTACTCTTCCATCACTCTCGTTTTTCATTGTTATTTTTTCTAATTTAAGTATTTAGTTTTAAGAGGAAGTAAAGAATAAAATTACAGTTATTTTATCTTGTTAATGGATTTCATTTAAGATCCATT
>CM042148.1:59628002-59635502 GCA_023376005.1 Doryteuthis pealeii | reverse complement strand
CGAAACAAAAAAAGTGAAAAAAAGAAAGAAAGAAAAGATGGTGAAGACGAAGAATGAAAATGAAAGAAAATTACAATTTTGAACGAAAAGCAGAAAACCAAATTTCGGTTTAAAAAGAGACTAAGGAGAATGTAAAACTTTTTTTTTTTTTTTTTTCGAAAAAAAAATAAAATGAATAGATCAATGGAAAACTAAGAATGAAAAATAAAACGAAAGAGAGAAATTGGTGAAAGAGAAAGAAAGAAAAAAAACCTGTAAACAAAATAACAGGAAATAGATATTACAGAAAAGAAGAAGAAAAAAGAAAAAAAGAGTGAATGAAAAAGAAGGAATGAGACATGATTTTAAAACAGAAATCAAACAAACCTAAAATGACTTATAATCGCAAAAAAAGAAAGAAAAGAATATAAAAAGTACAAATGAAATGAAAATTGAATAAAGGAAACAGAAAATGAAGATTAAAAGAAAAAAAAAAAAATTATTAATTCAAAACGAGAAGGAAAAAATAAAACGAAGAAAAATCATGACCGAACCTCATGGGTATCGTGAGTTTTAGATTTAACAAGCATACATCTTGATAGGAGGGACCTTGACTCGGTTTTTTCTTTTTTCAACTGGATTTTTTATTGGTTATTTATAGCAAGATTTGTTTAGCCTACATTTATAGGGTAAACCTCTTTATTAAAGGACCGTTGCTTTAACGATTTAGCATAATCATTAGGATAAGCACATTTTTCATTTCTGCATCAGTGAAAACAAAGTCAGTGACTTATTTTCTAATAAAAAGATTGGCGGAGTACAATCATTTCTTCCTATTTGCATTTGTGCAAATTAGATAGATAGATAGATAGATAGATAGATAGAATTAAATCGACTGTGATAGATAGATAGATAGATAGATAGATAGATAGATAGATAGAAGATTAGAAATTGACAAACTGAGATAGATAGATAGATAGATAGATAGATAGATAGATAGATAGATAAAGAGATAGAAAATGACAAACTGAGATAGATAGATAGATAGATAGATAGATAGATAGATAAAATTAAATCGACTGTGATAGATAGATAGATAGATAGATAGATAGAAATTGATAAACTGAGATAGATAGATAGATTGATTGATTGATTGATTGATATGAGTAAACTGAAATAGAAAGATAGATAGGGAGATAGATATGGACAAACTGAAATACATTGTGGTAGATAAATACATTGTGGTAGATAAATACATAGATAGATACGAAGAGACTCTGATAACCAGATAGATAGATAGATAGATAGATAGATAGATATGGAAAAACTGAAACAAAGAGAGATAGATAGATAGATATGGACAAACTCAGATAGATAGGAATACTGTGGTAGATAAATAAATAGATAGATAGATAGATAGATACGAATAGACTATGATAGACAGACATATATATATATATATATATATATATATATATATATATAGAGAGAGAGAGAGAGAGAGAGAGAGAGAGGAGAGGAGGAAAGAACAATAAAGAAAAATCCACAAGAGAGAGAAAAGAGAGTGATAGATAGGGGACAGAGAAAACGATAGACAGAAAGATAGAGAGACAGTGAGAAGTTAAAAAAGAAATAGATCTCACTTGACAGCACCAATATTCTTGCTGAAGCTTGTGAATATGGCACAAAACCAGATGAATAGGAGGAGGATATGGAAAAAGTGGGGGAGGAGAAGGAGGAGGGGGATTTAGAAGTCAGATCAACGAGCGATTGAATATCGAACGCAGAGATGGAATTCAGAAAACTTTGCTATCTCATCCGAATAAGAAGATGAGACAAATATACAAAACTAATTTCGACACAGTAAAAGGGGGTAAAAAAAAATAATAAAAAAATATAAAAATATGGATGTGATTGAAAACATTCGATACGGAAAAATTGATTCGTAATCTGAAACTTATCAGGTAAATATTGTTATTATTATTATTATTATTATTATTATTATTATTATTATTATTATTATTATTATTATTATTATTATTATTATTCCTCGACAATTTTTAGCTCTTTTCGGCTTTCTCTTAAAACCCCATGGAGAAAACATATATATATATATATATATATATATATATATATATATATATATATATATATATAATACACAAAAATACATATTCCTATTTGAAGTCTTAAGAAGACTCATATAATCTATTTCGATAATACCCATGTTGCCATATATATATATATATATATATATATATATATATATATATATATCGTTTGCGTCATATGAGTATGTTCTTAGGATTGTTTAGTATGAGCTTGATAATCTTGTGCAAGCATATATATATATATATATATATATATATATATATAGTACAATGACATGTCGAAATCGTTTTTCTTTTTCTTTTTTTTTTTGTCAAACGTTAAACCGTTAAATGAAGAAATATGCAACAACAAAGATAGTTTTGCTTCCTTCTTTGCAGTCTATCTCTACTGAGCGTCTTTATTTGGTAAATCCTAAGAATTAGTCTTGCCATTCTACGTTCTGTTGTGACGATGAGAAAGTTCCATCTCTCTTAAAGAATTCTAATAATCGCAACAAGACCATATATATAAGTGCTTACTACTAAGTTTGTTATTATTATTATTATTATTTACTCCTTTTGAGTTTTCACATCAGCGTTAGCTGATGGTCTTATTATTATTATTATCATTATTATTATTATTATTATTATTATTATTATTGTTGTTGTTGTTCCTTTTAACTTATATTTTATTCATTTTATCTTTAAATTTTTTTTTTCTAATTCCTACAGAATCGAGGAACAGCGCAGATCTGAAAGAATAATGTATAAAACTTTGCACACCGTCTAAGATCAATTGGTTTTCGCTAAAATCAAATCCATGAACTCATCTCGTATTATGTGTCTCTATCCCTCTCAGCATAATACTTATTTTTAGTTTATCTCAGTCAGTAGAGCATCGGCCTCAGAACCACGAGATCCGATACCGACGACTCAGCGCACGTGCAGCACAGCTTGGAAACTCATGGTAGGCGGGGTGCTTCAACTCAGACTCAAATACAATCTCCCTAGTATAGCGCTAGCGAAAGGGGGTTAGACTTCCCCGCTGTCCAGCTGAAACCGACAATTGGCTACTCCATCGACTTTACTTTTTTACTTACCATTAATATATTGTACTCATGTGTAAAGTTTTACAAGAAGTCTTGTCAACCCTGGTTGTTTGTCACAGCGAAAGGCCAACTAGGTCTGTTAGAAAATTATTAGTATTAGATAAGAATACTTGAAACTAAATATCTGTGCGTGAATAATTTTTTATCTCCTTGCAGGTTTTTTCACACCTGGTTTAACTTCTTGTGACAGCAAGTCTCCACGGGTCACCAGCATCCTCAAAGTATTCTAGCTGATTAGTATTATCTGCATTATTCGCACTATTGTCTCATCTTCATTGTTATCTGTAAACACAGATGAAGATGGGGACAATAGTCCGAATAATGCAGATAATACTAATCATCAAGCCTCATCTAAAAAAAATCCAGAGAAATATTCTAGCTGATTTCAACAATGTTGTTGAGTAGATCGTGTCGATTCTTCTTTTAGTTCAGTCAGTCTCTTCTCTGGGCCTTTTGGGACCGTCCCAGAGTACCATCTAAAATTATAATTATTAGTAAAGAAACCCGTGGTGTAATTGTCATCGCCGTACGAAATGAATACGGCGTCCAGAGTTCAAATCTTCGACAATGCTGTTAACATTTCATATAGCGTTAATACCATTGGGAACGGTGTGAATCCAACTATTCTCCCTCCAGTTATGGGTAAATCGTTAGGTAGACTGGGCTCGCTAACCTTTGCAGGAAACCAGTCTATAAGAAGGAACACTCTGAATTCAAACCTATTAACTCTTTGCCTACCAAATTCCCCCTAACGACAGTACCAAATTTTCCTGGTATTTTTAGCTGTATGATGGGATATTTCAAAATTCACTATCTACTCACCTTATAACTAATTCTATTTAAATAAAGTCCTATTATTATTGTAATCTGAGTCTTTCTATACAATTATAATGAACTAAGCATCAGCGTTTTACAGTAGGATCGCAGTGGTGGAAGAGCCGCTGATAGCGGTTCAAAGTCGGCAAATAGTTTAAAAGAGATATATTGATATAAAAGAAACAGCTGGGTCAGACTTTATGCTTCTGGATGATAACCAAATAAGAAAAAAACACAATTTCTCACATTTGTTACAGGAGAACATGGAATAGAAGAATGGTGATATTTATTTCCCGATGTGTACTGCATTGTATTTAAAATTGATTTTTACATTTGAGTGAGTAGAATAAAGGAAATTGGATTCATATTGTTTGAGCAATTTTTAGCAAGAATTGTAAAGTAACTCCTTATTTTAAAAATCGTATAATTTATTTCTGAATCATTAATTATACAAAAATGAATATGAGAAAAACACATAACATGGAGTGCAATATATATATATATATATATATATATATATATATATATATATATATATATAGTGTGTGTGTGTGTGTGTGTGTGTGTGTGTGTGTGTATGTGTGTGTGTGAGAGAGAGAGTGAGTGTGTGTGTGTTTAAGCTTGTAAATTTTTAAACCTGCAGACAACGAGAAGTCTGAATGGTCTTCTGCACTTTACACACACACACACACACACACACATACACCGATATATATATATATATATATATATATATATATATATATATATATATATATATATATATATTATATGGGGAAGTGAAGGTAAATGTGTGATGCGTGCTGTAAGGAGTGGATACTTCTGAAGTATTTCTGTCAAAAGCACACGAGGTTTTATGCTTGTATTGAACCATTAAGACTGATTGGGCCGTTCCCAGTTTGTAAATCTTCCGTCTTTAAAACCTCTCTTAAAATCCGATGTTGTAGAGGAATGTGAGAACAAATGATAGAAAAAAGAAAGGAAGAAAGAAAGGAAAAAGAAAGAAAAGCTGGTGTCGGATAAGGAAAAAGAAGTAGAAATGACAAAAATGTCTGCATGCAATAATCTATATAAGTTACACATACAGAATAGAACAAATATATATATATATAGTGCATATATATATATATATATATATATATATATATATATATATATATATATATATATATATATACATTTTTGTAGATCCAACGAGAGAGAATTAAATACTTATAATAGGGAAGGTCCGCAAAATGCTTTGAATTTTGTTTTTGTACAATTTTTTTTTATGTTATTGGGCGCAACACGTGTTTCAGTTTCTTTAAAAAATATTTTCATACTGATATGATCCGTCTCTGGGGTCATATATATATATATATATATATATATATATATATATATATATATATATATATATATGATTATTACGGGTGTGGTTGATTGGTCAGAAGAGAGTCATTCTGTGCAGTTTGTCTTGCCAGCTGCTTTGATCTGTTTACTCCAATTCGGCGTGTTTATACTTACAGACAGTTTATATATATATATATATATATATATATATATATATATATATATATATATATAACTAGATTTAAAGACTAAAGTTTATACTAATTTAAAGACAGAGAGAGAAATAAAAATAATTATAGACCTAAGTATATATATAAAATTAACTACCTATAATTTTTAGTTCTCCTAAACTGGCTCTTTAGCTTATGTTGAGCAATATTTATCAATGAATATTAAAAACTATAAAATCAATATTAGAATCATATATATATATATATGCGTGTGTGCGCGTCTGCTCGCACGCGCGTGCGTCTGCGTGTGTGTGTGTGTGTGTTTGTGTTTGTGGACACGTGACAATATAAGTTTCATAAATCTAATGAAACTCAACGTTGCAGAAAGACAACAAATATTTAAAAAAAGAAAGCTCTGCGATCAGGTCTGAGACCATTTCAAATATAATAAACATTTTCACATATAAAAAACATTATTTCTATAATAAGAATTCGGCGGATAAGCAACACTAGGTAATCAAGATTTGCATTTTTACATTTATCTTGGACGATTTGGACGGTCTCATTTTAACCAGAGGTGTTGCAAAATGCTAACTGTCGAACAATTAGGGAACGCTAGTATTAATATACAGATAGTTATATGTATGTGACATTTCTGAAAACGTACACTTACAAAATCCCAAACTAGAACATACTAAATTTTCCATATAATTTAGTAAGTGTAGTGACCAAATTGGCAATAGTTGATTGATTGATATTTATGGCATGTCAACACGCCTGGGATTATGTTATGCCGCAATAAAGGAATCGCTTTCATTATACATTTAAACTTAATTTTGTGTGCAGTTATTTTTAAGAGTATTTTTGTTCTTTTTTGGTGGGGTGCACTGGGTCTATAGAACAGTTTTTATTTTGTTTTGTTTATTTTGTTTTGTTTTACAGTATTTCAACCTCAGTGGTCATTTAATGTCGATAAAGTTCTGAAATAAATTCATTCTTAACGGATACTCAATTTATTTATGAACATATTTTATGATGATGAAGGGGTGCTCCACCTTCCCACAAACTCCAGAACTGGAACCTCACCATCCGATAGAGTTTTACGTCATTCTCATGACATGAAGACTCACAGCTACCGCCTTCTAACACCTGAACAGTTTTTCCCAACCTTTGTTTATTTTTTTTTACCAATTGACTTGATTTCTATTTTACTATGGCGCCCCCTACAGCCAATCGATGTTTAAAAGTGTTGTACCGGCCGTTCCTACAGTGGAGAATATACACCGGTTCTCACTATAAATAGTGAGACACCGAGTGAAAAGGTTGTACTGTTACCGTTTAACGACAAGCTAGCCGTTCCTGTACCATTATTGTAAATACACTTGTCTTATTTTACCCTACCTCGACTTGACTTCTTTTTTACTGTTGGATTAACATCACAACAAAAAGTCCAATTGTATTTTTATAATTAGATATATTTTGCTTGTCGTGACCCGTAAAATGTCATATTGTTCCCAGGAGGCAATATGGCCCTTGTTGAGAACCACTGTTTAAAAATCATTTATATTCTATAGTATAGAATATTAAATAATTTTTAAACATCTATTTGATCTATAGATGGGACCCTATAAAGCTCTACTACTCCGTATCAAAGTGAAACCGAGATTACCGGTAATAAGGCGGTACTCCACACTCCCCATATCTCCGGAATTGAAGTCTCACCATCAGATGTTGTGCAATGTTATTGACAGGACATAGCAGGATACAGACAGCGTATTCACGCTGTTTAGACAAGCTTTCATTCGTGGACCGCATAGGAACTACATAAAGTAGTATATTCTTCGTATTCAAGGTTGTGATAAAAATACACGATTGGAAGTCTGTATATACAAACAGCAAAGGCAGCTATTTACACGGAAGCCTTATTAATTCAAGCACGACTCTTAAGACAGCAGCTATATTGTTACAGGGGCTGTAGGATTTTTGATTGAGTGTGCTTTTCCA
>CM042148.1:59615502-59618002 GCA_023376005.1 Doryteuthis pealeii | reverse complement strand
AACAGCACACAGCATCCTTGTATAGTTATCATATAGTTTTTCTCCCTTAGAAGGAATAATCATGCAGCCATATTTTACAAACATCTGTAACTTTTGAATGATATACTTGTTAACCGTAACTAAATAATTGAGAATCTCTTATTTTAGAATACACTGATTTTATACCTTATTGTGAGATGGGAGGTATGTGGCCGTACAGTTGTTGTTTTGTGAAATGTTGCTTCCAATATTTGTTCAAAACAGCACACAGCATCCTTGTATAGTTATCATATAGTTTTTCTCCCTTAGAAGGAATAATCATGTAGCCATATTTTACAAACATCTGTAACGCCCTTCCCATTAGAAAAGGGACGATGCAACTATTCTCCCTCCAGCTATTGCTAAATAGGAGGACAGACTGTGCTTTTTAATCTTGGTATGGTAACCTGTATAAAAGGAAAAATATGAATTCAAACCTCTTAAAATACTCTTAGAAAATTGTCCTTGTGTCGCAAGTATTCTCCCTCCAGCTATAGCTAAATAGGACAGACTGTGCTCTTTAAGCTTGGTATGATTACCTGTATAAAAAAAGAATGAATTCAAACCTCTTAAAATACTCTGAAAAAATTGTCCTTGTGTCGCATCCTATTTGTGCAGCGGGGTTCGGTAAATATACACATTTGTTTTGACTGATATCTGCACCTTTCTTGTTTATATCGTGACGTTTCGGCAAATATGTTCTTCTGACTTCTTCAGATGTGTATTTTATAAGGTATTTTTTGGGGGGGAGGGGTATAAGAAATTATTCGTATCACATGAAACAACTTGTGCATTAGGAAAACAGAAAAATAAATATCGGATGAAACACAATACAGAAAATACATATGAAATAACGAATATATTAAAATCAAATATTAACTCAATACTTCAGACTGAAACTTGTTTTGGACAAAATATTGCAAACAGAATATCAAAGAAGACTTCAGAATCCGGAAAAGAATTACGAAATTATGAAAATATTTTATATAAGAATTTTAGACAATACAAGAAACCGAAAAATACATCAACCAAAACATATTGTGTTCGAAACAAAATATATATATATCTAAAATTATGAATGTTTTTTTATCTCTGAAATCTAGACATTACAAGAAGACCGATCTATATATCGGTCAAAACAACAAAAATGAAGAGTCCAGAATATCTACGAAATTATGAAAATATTTTATATCAGAATTTTAGAAAATACAAGAAAACCGAAAATATATCAACCAAAATATTGTGTTCGAAACAATATATATATATATATATATATATATATATATATATTATTACTTCCATTATCCCCCCCTTATCACAACCTGTGCACCCCACTCCAAAAAAAAAAAACAAATCACCACTGCTTTGTTCAAACTACTACCATTCCAAAAACCTCCCACTAATTCCTTGCTTCTACTCGTTCTCGTTAAAAACGATACATGAAAACTATTCCATCGTTTCCCACCTGAGGATGGCAAAGTGTATTGCCGAAAGCGCTAGTGTTGAAACATTCGGTGGACTGGTATACCAGTTCCACCCTGACACCAGAAGGATGGTCCGAAGATTAGAACGGATCAATGAAAGACTTGTCAGACAGGAATTGTCTGTTCAATTCAACAAAACCTGTGTATATATATATATATAATATATATATATATATATATATATAATATATATATATAATTATTATTTTTTTATCTCTGAAATCTAGACATTATAAGAAGACCAATCTATATATCGCTAAAAGAGTCGGAAATGTTGGATAAATATATAGTCTTCTCGACAGGCACTAAAGTATTCATTGTCAGTGGCCTTTACCAAACTATGTCTTAATGAAGGATGTGTGTGTGGGATGCGTGTGTGTGGTGAGTGTGTAGGTGTGTATGTGTGTGTAGTGCATGCGTGCCTCTGGGGAGTGTGTGTTTGTATGTCTTTCTCTCTGTGTCTCTTTATGTCTGTCTGTGTGTCTTTGTAGATAAACAAATAGATAGACAGATCGATAGGTACTTGTAATTTGGTCTAGTTAATTGCCCCAGTCTCAGTTGGTTGCTCCTGTGGACATCACGCCAGTCGCGTCCTCAAGCCAAATTACTGCCTAACAAAGGAGAACCAGAAGACCCTTATTCTTCCGACAATCCACCTTTCCACTAACCAATCAGGGCACTTGTGTCGCAGACTTATTCAGAATAGGGCCAACGACAATGCTCGAGAAAGTGACAATAAATGAAATAATATAAAATAAAAAGAGAGATGTTCTGTCGAGTTATTGCTACGTTGTGCTCGTCTCCTGTTTCTCTCTCCCGGCCGCACCAAGCGCTGAGCGCAGCTGGCAGAGCAAGGTGCGTGTCACGAAATTAATTAATGAAAAACTCTTGTCTATGAAAGTATGTCATCGTCACTTAATCTGATTTCGATTCATCTTCAACTCGACCCGGCATCGACGAAATGATAAACACCGAAAAACGATTCCACTTGAGGAAAA
>CM042148.1:59588002-59610502 GCA_023376005.1 Doryteuthis pealeii | reverse complement strand
ATTTGTGTGTGTGTGTGTGCATTTGTGCAAGTGAGTTAAAGAGTGTGAATGTGTGTGTGTGCGTGTAAGTGTGTGTGCATCTGAGTGTGTGTGCGTGTGCATCTGAGTGGGTGTGCGTGAGTGTGACTGTATGTATGTGTGTGTGTGTGTGTGTGTGTGTGTGTGAAAGTCACTTCATATTGCCGTTTTTATTCAATTCATATCCTATTGTCAATTCTCTGGCGAAATATGATGTGAGGAACGTGATCAGAACGTAGAATTTGTATGTTTTTCTTTTATTTTTGTGGCTATTGTTAACCGATCAGACTATTGGACACCACAAAGGAGACAGTTTAAAACTTCGGGAAATTTCTAATAAATTTGCTGAAACAAATATACCAATTACATATTCATAAAACTTTTTTTTCATTTTTAAGAATTTATTCTACAACATTTTCAATGCATTTTCCTTTCTTTTTATCTCATTCTCTTTTGCTTCTCTTTGTATTTTTGCATTTTGGGTATAGTAAGTTAATGTGATATATATATATATATATATATATATATATATATATATATATATATATATATATATATACATAAGTTAGTATGATATATATATCATATGTAAATTAGTATGATAGATATATATCAAACTAACTTAGTATTATATATATATATATGTATATATATATATATATATATATATATATATATATATATATATATATCATATTAACTATCAAGTTAATATAAAAGCAAAAATACAAAAAAAACAGAATGACATTAGACAGGAAAATACGAGTTAGGTATATTAAAATTACGTTTCTCGCTTGTAGGTGCTGACAGCCAAAGGGTTATGGACTCTGATGGATGAAAGATCGGTTGGATTTGTGCATGACCAATTCATATATATATATATATATATATATATATATATAGGTATATTTAGGTAGCATCATTTCATTCAAACAAATTCTTATTGTTTTCAAGGGTTTTTTTCTTTCAAATTTTCAAACAATTTTTGATGTTAACATCTTTAAAGACGTTAGTGAGTTGCCCGGAAGAGTTGTTATTTCGGACAACTGATTAAGGCCTTTCAAGATGATAACATAAAAAAAAAATTGTTAGAAAATTTGAAAGAAAAAAGAAAATAAATTGAAAACAATGAGTCTATTATTTGAAACCAAATTTGTTTGAATATATATATATATATATATATATATATATATATATATATATATATATATATATATATATATAAGTAAATATATAGAGGTTTTACATATCTATTTATTAGGTGAGAAAGCATATTGGTTTCGTGCGATGCATTCATCAGGTGAAGATGTTTCAAATGTCTTTGAAACATCTTCACCTGATGAATGCATCGTATGAAACCAATATGGTTGTGAATGTTCCTTTCACACCTAATAAATAGATATGTAAAACCTCTATATATTTATCTTATTATATTATATAACAGCTCTATTTCATATTGAGCACTCTACCAATTAATACTGCCTTTGGTACACCATTCCAGCAAAAGCTGAAATAGTGACAATCTCACACTACAGTATATATATATATATATATATATATATATATATATATATATATATATATATATATAATATATATATATATACGTCTTCTTCGTCTTGCATAGATGCTTTGTGAGATAGGGAGTAATTGGCCGTACAGCTACTTTTTGTGGGATACTGCTTCCTAGATTTTTTCAAAACAGCCCGCAGCATCCTAGTGTAGTTCTAATCTATTTTTCTATAAGCATTTCTGGACACCCCGAGAGAAGCAAGTATGAACTCATAAGTGACATATGTATGTGTGTATATGTGTGCGTGCATATACACACCCCTCTCTGGGAATGCATGTATTTATCCAACCCCTCCGACATGGGCAGGATATGACGTCTGGTCAAATTAGTTTGAATTCAGAGTTTTTCCTTCTCCTCGACTGATTGCCCAAGCAAGGCTAAATAATCCATTCTGTTCTACTATTTACCAATATCTAAGGAAAGAAAATACATATTCGTACCTTTCCTATGGGTATTAGTGCGATATGTATGCGTATATGTTTGCGCGTGCGTATATACTCCCTTTTCTGTGTATGCATATATTTATCGAACACCTTCGACATGGGCAGGATATGACGTCTGGTCAATTTTTAAATAGACTAACGCTAGTTTGAATACAGTTTTTCCTTCTCCAAGACTGGTTGCATAAGCAAGGCTAATAACCCAGTCTGTCCTACTATTTACCCATATCTGAAGGAAGGAAATACATATTCATCCCTTTCCTATGGGCATTAGTACATGTTATTGTTATGTGTACAACGTTTCTGCCGATATACCCTCCGGCCTTCTTCATGTATTTCTTGTCGGACTCGGGAACCTTCTCGGACTCGGGAACTTTCTTTTCGAACTCGGGAACTTTCTTGTCGTATTTGGGAGCCATCACGGAACTTTGAACCTAACCCTTTATTTATTCCGCGGGGGTATCCTGTTCTCATTCCGCTAACCATAGCTGGAGGAGTTGTGTTAATTAATTATTTTTCTAACTGCTTTCACTCAGGATTGAACTCGGGTTCCAGAGATAACTGTCACTTAGAACTGTCTTAACCTAACTGCCTTATCCACTCGGCCATGTGTCCAATTGGACAATTGAGTGTGAGTGTGGGTAAGGCTAGTTTGATTTCAGAGTTTTTCCTTCTCTAAGACTGGTTGCCTAAGCAAGGCTAAATAACCCCGTCTGTCCTACTATTTACCCATATCTGAAGGAAGAAAAGAGAGATTCATGCCTTTCCTATGGGCATTAGTGCGAATAGAAATACAAGCAGCTGGGGATAATCTTTACATTATGTGTGTGTTGGGTAGATGGGTGTTGTTTAACCAATAAAAAAACACCTAACCTGAGGCAAACTCTGTTTAAGCATTTTTCAATAGATTGTTTGATTATCTCCCCTTCTTTTTTATTTAGACGCTCATCTCACCTGTCCGGTTCAAAATTAAGAAGTATCTTCTTTCCGAGCGAGGCTATCATTTGTGTCTATTCTCTATTCATTATTTATTTTAGACGTTGCTTACACCAGCAAAAAACAAAAAAACAAACAAACAAACAAAACAAAACAAAAACAAAAACAAAACCCATCAACAAGAAGACGCTAGTTAATAGCACTGAATTCTTCATCCGTGTTTTGCTTTGCATCCCTGTAATAAATGTGTTTTGTTTGGCAATTAAGGAAGCCATTTTGCCAGTGGATAAAGCCTCCCTGTTTGCCGGGATCGTATACAATGTCTTTCTTAAATCCTAATTACGGTCTTGAAGAGGATAATGAAAGTTGTTTAACAGACAAAAAATTGCCGTTCTAAGTTAAGGAAAGACGATGAAAACAATCCAAAATGAAAATAAGAAAAAACATTAAAAAACAGGAAAGAAAAAACACAAAAAAGAAAAACGAACGAAAAAGATGATAATTATCTATGAACTGAAAAGTGGTACAATGAGGCGACGAGATGCTGTCGACCCCTGTAGCTATATCACTTCGTTTAAAGGCACTGAATTCACTTTCAATGTGGTTGACTGATTTAGACATTGGGTGAGTATGGAAGCTCGTCCAATAAACACGTTGCATAATTAGCAGATTTGTTACGGTTTTAAAATCCAGCAGTAAGAATTTAAATAATTACGTCTCCTCCAGTACCAACTGCAATCATAGGGCGTCCCGTCGTGGTGTAATGGTTAGCTAGCTAGTGTTCAGAGTTATCACTACTGTAATAGAGAGTTCGATCCTGGTTGTATGCCCCATACATGCGACTTTGTGTTACATCCTACCTGTAGCGAAGGCGTTGGATAAAAAGGGTGGCTCATCATGGTGTAATTGTTAGCAAGCTTGTCTTGCAAATCCATTTCTACTGAATAGCATACTTTTGGCTTAGTGCCAAACATAAGCTATGATTAATTCTTTAGGGTGTCCCATTGTGGAGATGGACGCAGTAGAGGTTCTATTTAACCCAAATTGGGGGATAATGAGATTCATACCTTTCCCAAGGGTATTAGCCAAAAAGTGAATTCAGGACGATGTCGCAGCCAGCATGTGTCTACTCCGTCACGGGAGCTTTGAATACTTTTGGGCGTATAGCTTCTGGCAGTATTTACCAAGTTAATAATTCATTTTGCAAGGGTAGCGATTTTTTTTTTATATCGCACTGTGCCAGACTTACTTGAAAGTATTAAGAAGCAGCTTTGTAATTACAGTGGATAAATATACATTGTGACAACTATATATCAATCATGCTAAAACCAAAATGTGACTATTAGATATTTGAGAATTTCTTTCCTGAAAGAAACACGATCCGTGAGTAGTCGTAGGAGGTAGCTCGTAAAACAATAGATCCAGTGTTCTGAAGGAATCTACAGTAAGCCTATCATAATTCAGATACGTGAATATATATATATATACATATATATATATATATATATATATATATATATATATATGGGGGGTGATGATAGAGAGTGTGTGTCTGTGTGAGTGTCTGTGTCTGTGTGCCTGTGTGTATGTGAGTGTATTTGTAGTGTGAAATGATAAATCTAGTTTAACCTCACTATGGCTTACTATATATATGTGTATGTGTGTATGGGTGTGTGCGAGTGTATGTCTGTGTTATACATATATTATGTTATCATGCTATACATTATGTATACATATACATATATGTATATATGTATATATATGTGTGTGTGTACGCGTGTGTATGTGTGTGTGCGAGTGTGTGTGTGTTATACATATATTATGTTATCATATCATACATTATATATATATATATATATATATATATATATATATATATAATATATATTAGAGAGTTTTATAATTTGCTTGAAGCATTGTGTATATATTGGTTAGGAGGTTGGGCTATCACAATACAAAGAAATGTAATAACTAGACTGCTTCAGTTCCAGTGATCTTTTGTAAAAGAGATATTATCTCGAAAATCCAATTAAATACAGGTTAACATCATTGTTACCGTATTATTATTTTTCTTTACACCTGCATTGTGATAGCCTTCTAAATCAACCTCCTAACCAATGTATATATAATATATATATATATATATATATATATATATATATATATATAAACGTAAAGCAATCGGGTTGACGTGAGTTAAGTTGGTAACTAATCAAAAACATGCGAAAACATGCACTCTTTTGTAATGTTACTTAATGAACAGGGAGATGCCACCGAGTGAGTTTGCGTATGGTGTGACCGTTTTATTCATGTGCATGTTTCGTATATTAGTGTACTTTCATGTATTCCCTTCTATAAGTTCAAGACTTTTTTATTTTCTGAAAGACATTAATCTATAAAGAAGAATATTTTTCAATTCTTTTGATGCTTTTCTTCTACTTTAATTTTATTGTTATGGTTTTTATCATGTGACTCTTTGAGAGTCTATCACTGGAGTCTTTGTGACAGCAAGTCTCCAGGACTCTGCAAAGTATTCTAGCTTTGGTCTGTACGGCTTCGATTCTTCCTCTGAATGCCAATTCATACAGTGTTTATTCCAGCCCTTTGAGGGGGACCGTTCCAAAGGCCTCCAACTACAATCGGTTTCACTATCACCCTCATTTTCCACAGCTTTTTCAGTTCTCTGGCAAGATCCAGGTATTTTTCTATCTTTTCAATTTATTTAATTTTCACCTTGTCGTCCGCTGGGACGGAAAAACCTACAAGATGACAAGATGAGAAGATCTTTTTTCCTTGTTAATTAACGCGGGAATGGAGATGAAAGAAAGACGAAGACCGGCTTGATGAATCGATATGAAGAGATAAAAAGTGACAGATTGAAAGACAAGTACAAAAGAATAGGTAAAGTACAAAAGAGAGAGATTAAGCGAAGACAGACAAAAAGAAAGACAGAGAAAAAGAGAGAGAAAGAGAGAGAAAGACGAATGCCGGCTTGATAGATAGATAGATATGAAGAGATAATAAGTGACAGATTGGAAGATAAATAGAAAGGAATAGGTAAAGTAGAAAGAGATAGATAGGGTGAGAGACAGACAAACAGACAGAGAGAAAGATAGAGAAAGAGAGAGGGAGAGGGAGAAAGAGAGAGAAAGACGAATGCCGGCGTGATAGAAGGATATATATATATATATATATATATATATATATATATATATATATATATATGAAGAGATAATAAGTGACAGACTAGAAGACAAGTAGAAAAGAATAGGTAAAGTAGAAAGAGAGAGAGGGAGATAGAGTGAGAGACAAACAGACAGGAAGAGAGAGAAAGAGAGTGAAAGAGAGAGACAGACGAATGCTGGCTTGATAGATAGATAGATAGATAGATAGATAGATAATAAGTGACAGACTGAAAGACAAATAGAAATGAACAGTGGAAGTGGTAAGAGAGACAGAGAGAGAGACAGAGAGAGAGAGAGAGAGAGAGAGATAGAGGGAGAGGGAGAGAGATAGCGTGAGAGAAACAGATAGAAAGATAGAGAAAGACGAAGACAGACTTGATAGACGGATATCGAGAGATAATAAGTGATAGACTGAAAGACAAGAACAAAAGAATAGGTAAAGTAGAAAGAGAGAGATAGAGTGAGAGACAGACATGAAAAGAATGAGAAGATATAGATATAGGGATAGAGAGAGGGGAATAGAGATAGATATCCAGAGAGATACAGAGAGAGAGAGAGAGAGAGAGAGAGAGAGAGAGAGAGAGAAGAGTAGAGACATAAGATGATAAATAATAAGAAGACAGATAGGCAATGAAGATTGTTAGGGATAAGAAACGAATGAGAAGATACAGACATAAGGAGATAGATAGATATAGAGAGAGAGAGAGAGAGGAGGGGAAGAGATAGATATATACAGAAAGATACAGAGAGAGAGAGGGTGAGTGAGGAAGAAATAGATATATACAGAAAGATACAGAGAGAGAGAGAGAGAGAGAAAGAGAGAGAGAGAGAGGCAGAGTAGAGGCATAAGATGATAAATAATCTTTTTTGTCAACATACGTTGAACTTCTAAGTATCCAACCAGTCTATATTATCTTACCGGGCTTTTTTCGTTATTTTTCTTTTCTAAAGTAGGAACTCGTAGTATCTAAGTGTAGGGACAAATTAAGCCAGAGAGGAATTAATTCACTATCAACCACTTGCGAGACCAGTATGTCAATCATAACTTCAGACCAACTACTTGTTTTAGAATGATTACATGACAGAATGGACACAGAATAAATATGCAATTAAAACAAAATCTGAGTTTGACAAAGAAAAGAAACATTAATAAATTTATATCTTTTTTTTTTTTCTTTTTTAAATTCTTAGTTCCACTTTCCATCAGATCACCGCCCGGAAAGAAACCCTTGAACAAGTGCAAACCACTCAATGATCCCCCTTTAAAAAAAAAAAATTAACTAAGCGGAGGCGGGGAAGTATAAGAAAGGACGTCTTTTGATCTAATGCTTTTAAGACGATTGACCCTGATCCTTACATAATGGATTAATTCCGAAGTGTTTTATTTAAACGTCTTTTCCTTCCTCCTTTTTTGAAGAGTGGACGATAAGCGGCGTCTCCATCGTCAATTATATCTAGCTTCTTTTATTGTCGACAAAGGAGTGAATACCACATTTTTTTTTTCTTCTTCTTTACCCGGCATTTTTCCAATCTACTTTTTAAGCTCCGGGGCGTAAGGCATTCTTTTTTTTTCTTTTTTTTTCTTTTTTTTGGTTGTGTGGGGTTCTTTATCTTCTCCGCGGCTGTTGTACATTACTATTGTTGTTTGACTGACATCTCGTTGGGGGCGATAATTGGAGCAGTGTAAAATCTCGTTCTGAAAGAATGTCCCGTCTGTCATTTTGACCTGTCATTTGCCTCGGGGCCATTTTAATCGTATGAGTATTCCGGACAGCGTGAATTGTAACGCGCGGGAAAACCAGAAAGAAATGGCGGGAAAGTGATGAGGTAACAGCTAACGATTTTAAAAGGGGTTGTCTCAGAACGAGGCCGAGAACGGGAGAAATAGATTTACTAAGCTTAGATTATCCCAGTATAAGGTCAACGGTGGAAGAGGAAGATTATGTTGCGGCAGCTTCAATCCCTTTCACTAATGGAAAACAACTAATAACTATTATATAATATATATATATATATATATATATATATATATAATATATGTGTGTGTGTGTGTGTGTGTGTGTGTGTGTGCGCGCGCGTGTGTGTGCGTGTATAGATGAGTAGTTCAATATATTAATATATATATATATATATATATATAAACACCTCGCGGCACTGTTTACGTTACTGAGAGTTTCACGTGTAACTACGATCATCAGTCGGGAAATCGAGCCTACACGTAACCAAAACATTCTTTGTTTTTTTGTTTTTACCAATTAAAAAACTTATAAAATACTTAAATTTAAGTGCTTGTCTGCTCTGATTTACTTTGTTTAGTTTTTTAATGGCACATCATCTTTCCTTGGCCATTTAATGCCAAAGCCATAATTGTAGAAGAACAGTAGTGGGGTTACGAGAGGGTTCATATCTTTCCCAACGGTATTATCCCGATAGTAAACGTAATAGCGCAACTGCAGTTCGAACTCGCTTACTACGATTGCATTGTCCAGCACGTTAGCCACTACCCTACGAGATTTATCCCATTTAATTTTTTAAATAAGAAAACGGAATTGGTGTCGAAATATCATCATCATCATTATCATCATCATCATCATCATGTCACGCAATTAGCACGGATATCCAAGACAATCTCTCGCCAACCTTCTCTATCACTCATTGTCCCCGAGAGGTCCTCTGCACAGCATCCAGTATCCGCGCAGAGCTGGTCAATGTAGGTCCTTGTTGGATGGCCTACATTGGCATGTTCATGTGCTGGTTTTCACAGGAGAACGTCGCTTATGAGTTCGTCCTGGCTTCTCCAGCTACCAACAGATTCATCTACGAGGTTAATTCTTTTTAATTTCTTTAATGATAAAAGCTATGTAGGGCTAAAATTCCCCTTCAGACAACGTCTCCCCATTTCTTTAAAGTTTTGTAAAAAAAATTAAAAATTGTAAATTGTCACTTTTGTATTTTTTTTCTTTACAACAGTGCCTAAATTTGCATATAAGAATGTTTTCTATGAATTTATCAATTATAACAATGAAAAAAAAATCATGTAAAAATGAGCACGTCTTCAAAAAAGAAAAAAGCGACAAACATGCGCCATTTTGAGAGATACAGATTTTTAAAGACTGTAAAATAAATAATTTTAGATGTGATTTTTTTTTAAACCGCTCCTTTTCACAATACAGCAAAAATGTCGTTAAGTTTCATTCATTTTTTTTTTTTTTCAATAGTTTTGATTAATTTTAATTCATGCAAGGGTACAAAGAAATATGTGAAATTTTAAGAATGCCTAGTAAAAAGATGTATTTCGTTTGTTCTTTCTTTTGTTTTTTGCACGGCGAACACTTCTTTAATCATGTGAACGCTGAGAATATATATTGAAAACAAGTCGCGAGAGACTTCATTTTCTGTTGTTCGCTGTTTGACATGAGAGAGAGGGGGAGAGAGAGAGATAGAGAAAAACGAAAGAGAGGAAGAAAAAAGTGAGAGAGAGAGAGAGAGAGAGAGAGAGAGAGAGAGTGTGTGTGTGTGTGTGTGTGTGTGTGTGTGTGTGTGTGTGTTTTAATTTTTTTTTTATAAGTTCTTTTCTCTGAAAGCACCAAATATTATTATATCTCTACTCATTAGCTATTGGTCTTTCACTCCTCGGATCTCCAGGACGCTTTTCTATATTCTAGTCGATCTTAACCTCCTGACTATAAGGTTTCGATTTTTCCTCTGATATCTAATTCCCTAGTCTCTTTTACAGTTCTAATGATGCCAACAATAATTTGTATCACCGTCAATCTATGTGCATGTGTGTGTATGTGTGTGTTTGTGTGTGTGTGAATAATATCAATTATTTCTGCGATAGGATTTGACTAAAATAGAGAACTCAAACGTTCATACGGTCAAATGAAGAAAGTTTGCACCCATATATATATACGCACACACATATATATTATATATATATATATATATATATATATATATATATTGTTTAAAAAGTATCGAGATCTTTGGTACTTTTTGACACACATTGTATTCTGAAAAATTTAATGTTCGATTCATTCTTCATTTCTATCATGGTAAATACAGTTTTAAAATCTGTACTTTTTGACATACCTCGTATTCTGAAAAAAATTAACGTTACTTTTATTGTTCATTCCTATCTTGGTAAATACAGCTTCAATCTCGATACTTTTTACACACCTTGTATGTACATACATATACATATACATATATACATATATGCGCAGATATTCACATATTTATATATACATACAAATAAATAAATGAGAACTTTAAATTTAAGATTTGTATTAATTTGTGATATATATATATATATATATATATATTATATATATATATGTGTGTGTGTGTGTGTGTGTGTGTGTGTAAATTTTATTTATATATTTGACTTTTCTACTTTGAATACTATCACGGAAATATTTGATGTTATATATATATATATATATATATATATATATATATACGCAGTGATTGACATATAAGATGACTGCCTCGGGTGAATCAAAGGATAATGACAGTATTTCATCTGAGAGATTCAAACAACACAAGAAAGGCATGAACGAATCAAAATAATAAGAAATGATGATACGATTTCGAATGATTCTTCGAATGATGAGAAAGCCTAATCTCAGAACTTGATTTGGAAGAAATAGAAATAAAACAAAAAAATCGCCAACTATAGAAAGAGACTGTATTATAGATTTGGGAATAAAATTAAAAGTTTGACAAAGACTTGCAAAAATCTCTCTCTCTCTCTCTCTCTCTCTCTCTCTCTCTCTCTCTCTTTCTGGCAATATAAGTATCGTCCGAAAATCATTACTTGGATACCAACGGAGAAATGGTTTGCTTAACTCGAGATATGATGAGGAGGAAAGTCGGTATTAGCAAAACGTCAATGCCGTGAGCAAGTCCGTTGGAACGACCATTGAATCGTCTTCGTTCTAATAATGACATCGGTATTATTGTATTGGCAAGGAAGGATGGTCATCTCCCACTCCCCCCTCTCCTTCTCTCTCTCTCTCCCTCTCTCTCTCTCTCTCTCTCTCTCTCTCTTTTCTCTCTCTCTTTCTTTCTTTCTTTCTCACACTCTCCCTCTCTTTCCTTTCCCCTCTCTTATCTACTCCTTGTTGTATTTACTCTGTTGCCCAGTCACACGATGCCGCGGTGCGACTGGGTAAAAACACCCCTGCCAAATCCGTCATTACGAGGCGAAACAAGGAATTTCAATATTCGAACTGTTTATTAGATATTGATCAACTTCCAGCTCAAAGGCAACACAATTTATAATTATTTTCTTCCCGCTTTTTTTTTGTCTCTTCTTTTCTGGCTTTTCCGCCATCTTTAATTTTCTTTCCTAACTTTCGTTTCCTTTGTTTTTGACTTTTGTTTTGTGTCCGTTTTTTTTTTGTTTTTTGTTTTTTTTTTTTCATTTCCTTTTTCCGAAATGTATTTCTTATTATCTTTCATTTCTTGTCTTCTTTTCTTTACACTTCTACTTTATCATTTTTTTATTTTTTTATTGCTTTTCTGTGGTCTGTCCTCATACTAACTTTCTTTTGTTCTTTTTTTCTTTAATTTTTTTCGATCTTTTTTCTTTCTTCTTCTTTCTTTCTTTAATATTTTGTTTATACTTTCTCTTTCATTCTTTTTCTTCTTTTCGTTCATTTTTTACTTCTTTCCTTTATTCTTTTATTTTTCTTTCTTTTATTTTGTATTCTCTTTGTACATTTTATTTTATTCTTTGTCCTCTGTTTGTTAGTTTTTTTCTTCTTTTTCTTATTCTTTCATTTTTTTCTTTGCTTTTTTGTTTCATATTCTATTTGTACTTTCTCTTTCATTCTTTTTCTTCTTTTTGTTCATATTTTCCTTCTTTCCTCATTTTTTCATTCTTTTTATTTCATTCATTTCTTAAGTAATTTTTCCCTTTCATTCCTTTTTATTTGTTCATTTCTTTTTCATTTCATTCTTTATTTGTTCCTTTCTTGCTCATTCTTTACTTCGTTTGATTTCTTCTTCCTTTCCTTCGCTTACTCTTTCTTTCAAATATTTCGTTACTTACCTTATTTATTCTAAATATTTTTTTTCTTCTTTTTTTCTTCGCTTACCTCTACATTTGTTCTTTCTATTTCATCAATTGCTATTTTTTCTCTTATTTTATTTCTTCCTTTAATTATATCTCATTCCTTTCTTCCTACTTCTATAACCTGTTTTAATGTACCGTCTCTTTCTTTCTCTTTTAATGCGTTTCTTTCTCAGTCTTTCTTTTAACTTATTCTTGTTTTTTTCTTTCCTTCCGATTTCTTTCATTTTCTTTCTTTCTTTCTTTCTTTCTTTCTTCTTCCATTCTTTTATTGTCTGTTTTAATCTATTTTGTATTTTCTCCCCACTTTTGATGTTTTCTTTCTCAGGCTTTCTTCCTCAATTTCTATTACATTTTCCTTCTTTTCTTCTAATTTCTTTCATTTTCTTTCTTTCTTTATTACTTTCTTTTTTTATTCTTTCTTCTATTATTCTATTGTATGTTTTAATATATCTAATCTTTCTTGCACATTTTAGTATTTTCTTTCTCATTCTTTTTTCCTCAATTTCATTCTCACCCTATTTCCTTCCTTTTCCTCAATTCTTTATTTCTTTGTTGCTTTTTTTCTTCTTCTTCTTCTTCTTCTTCTTCTTCTTTCTTCTTCTTCTTCTTCTATGTTGTCTGTTTTATATATATAAACTTTCTTCCATTTTTCATATCTTCTTTCCTTTTTCCTTGATTTCTTCTCCCTTTTCCTTTTTCATTTTCTTTTCTATTTCTTCCCTTTTCTCTATTCCTTTCTTTTTTTCATTCTTCCTTCCTCCATTCTTCTATTGTCTCTTTTAATATATCTAATATTTCTTCCACTTTTGATGTCAAGTTCCTCAGTATTCCTCCAATGTCTTCTTCCTTTTCCTACTTCCCATATTTCTTTCCTTTTTCTTTCTTTCTTCTTCATTCCTTTTCTTTATTTCTTCCCTCTGAAGGCGAATGAAATTGAAACGAAATATTACCGTATTTCGACTGGCGGCCTGCAGCGAACTTAAAAGGCCAACATGAACAAACTCAGAAAAGTACGACAACTTCAAGAACGACAAAGAGAAGAAGGGCGGGACAGTATCGAAACTGTTATTAGTACAACATTTATCAGAACCTCTTCCCTGCAACTGTGCATCCCTCTCCTCCGCACAGCATCACTCCCCTTTCCCGCGTCACTCTCCTGAAGGAAACCAGTGGGTAAATGAAGTCAAAGGCTGTTGCCACAGTAACCTCAACGATCGATATTGGTGTACACAGACAAAAGTAATAAGTAATATTGACCATATCTGAAAATACATTTGAGCACCTGACATGAAGGGTTTTTAAGGAGCTATCATGAGTTCGATTCCCGCTAGAGCCAAACTAAGCTAACCTTAGTAAATATCGTTTCATCATAATAATCATCATCAGATTGCTCTCTCTCTCTCTCTCTCTCTCTCTCTCTCTCTCTCTCTCTCTCTCTCTCTCTCTCTCTCTCTCTCTTCTCTCTTTCACCATCAGTTTCTATCGGTCAACCACCGGGCAGGTCTTCAGCAGAGCATTCATAATTCACAGAGAGCTAGTTGTAGATTTTTGTTGGTTGGTCTACATCGGGGGTCCACTACAGATTTCACTTCCTCGTCATTGGAATAATGTTTGCCTCTCATATCCTCTTTCATGGGACCGAAGGGGTGATTGTCTGATGCAAACATTATTCCAGTGATGAGGATGTGAAATCTGTAGTAAAGAATTGGCTCAAAGAACAGTCAACAGAATTTTACGTGGCAGGGATACATGCTCTCATTCGAAGGTAGAACATTGCTATTGAGAGAAACGGTAACTATGGGGAGAAGTAGGGATGTGATCCATAGAGAACCTACTTCTTTTGATGTATGATACATGTTCCTGTGTTAGTAATTATACCTGTACTAAACAAAATAGCATTATTTTTTGACACACTTCTAGTTCAAAAGCTAACCTAATAGCGTGATTGGCGTTCAAACTTGTTTAATACGATGTTGCTGATCAGCATGTTCGCCAGTACGCCACGGGTATTCTCCTTCAACATTATTGTTTTTCTTCAATGGATTAAAAATAAAGCAAATAATTTCTTTTCAGTCCGAACGTCCCCACTATTCAAATCATTAATTTCCTCAAAAGAGATTTTCTCATAAAAACAGCTTTTTTCTCTTAACACATAGATACCAAAAGATATTATCTCTAACTAGCTTAACTTCATGGTAGCTGTTCATTTCTCTTAAACTCTACTGTCCAATCCTCTGTGTCCTTAAAGGATAACCACACACCCATATACATATGCCTGGGCTTAACACATTC
Source organism: Doryteuthis pealeii (assembly GCA_023376005.1). Taxonomy (NCBI): domain Eukaryota; kingdom Metazoa; phylum Mollusca; class Cephalopoda; order Myopsida; family Loliginidae; genus Doryteuthis; species Doryteuthis pealeii. The sequence continues at coordinate 59,595,976 of CM042148.1, read as the reverse complement.
TATTTTTTTTTCTGACTATGTTCTCCCTTACCTATAGTGCCACACTATATTTTTAAGCAGATAGTGCTCAATACTATTGATAGAACGTTTATATTTGAGTTAAGTTAGCGTGGACGTGGACATGGTGTATTATGATTTGCTTTTAGCAGTGTGTGTATATTGGTTTGACGAACAATGTCAATAAAGCTAAAAGCTCAAACATCATCGACTTTATGATTAGCCTGTAAATTTAACAAAATAGATCAGTCGTTACCGCATAATCCCAAGTAAGCGTTACCTTTCTTTGAGTTAAATGTTTGTCAATGAACTTCAGCTGCAAATCGCCGAGGATGCAAGGCTTTTACGTTGTTAGTCTGTTGCTATGGAATCGTTAAAGTCTGCAAACGCGAATAATCCACAAAGGATCTATTTACAATCGAACATTGAAGCCAGGCCCTTGATGGGAAAGTAGCGGTGAATGTAACTCTCAGAGTAGGCGGTTATTTTACGTGTAATGAATAAAGAAAGTAAAGGAAAGAATTAATACACACAAAACAACAACAAAACAAACAAAACAAAAAGATCCAAGTACAAACAGATCGTTCAAAATTCTTTTAGAAGAGTGTAAATAATACAATATATCCGCTCTTTTCTCCCCGAAGGAACTCAATTTCTAATGAAAAACGAAAAAGAAGAAAAAAATGCACGAATTTAATACACGGCCATCTTGTCGTCTGCTTTTATGAAGTTGTCAAGACATGGAGGCGCCAAGAATGCGAGAGATCGAGAACGCCCAAGGGACATGGAAAGATTGGAAACTATGTCGGAAAAGTGCTTAAGCGTCCAAGATATATATTTGCAAAGAATTACACCAACTTTATCATTTCGACGAAATTAAAAATTCCACCGGGTTGAATCTTACTTTTTTTTTACATGACTTCGTATTCGGATACAACTATCTCGTATTTGTATTATTTTGATTTTTCAGACTATTGTACTCATCTTTATTGTGGTATGTAAAAACATAAGGTTTCGGTCACTGTTTCCTCCGGCCTTCTTCAGGTGTCCCCTGTCTATCTGAGCAACATCAATGACCGAAGCTGGTAAATCATTTTGTTCAAGACAGCATGCTGCATCATTTGCATACAACACTCTTTAAGAGCACTTAACGTAGAGCACTCCTTAGCAGATTATCCCTACTAGCCTATGATATTGAGTTTAATATCAACAGAATAATCAAATCTTATAGCCTTGTGCCAAACTAAGCAAATCTTTGAATATACGCGGAGACCTACTAAAGCAAACACGTCTTACTAATAAAGGAATTCTCTTTTGCAATCAAAACACAGTCTCGAAGAATTTTTGAAGAACTCAAATATTTTTGAAGAAATTCAAATATTGACGTCATTATTGTTGTACGCCTATCAACGTTTCGGCCGATGCTGAATGCGTGTAGTTTTGGGGTGTATTAGACATTTACCCAGCCCGTTCGCCACGGGTAGGATGTGACATCCAGCGAGGATCAAACTCACTATTAGTAGTAATGGATCTGCGATACGATCTTGCTAACCACTACACCACGATGAGACGCTTTAGTTTTTTAGTGTTTATGTGTTTACCTATATATGAGTTCGTGTTTTCTTGAAAAATACTAAGTATCGCAGAGTATTGTTTAGTTCTCAAAACCCTGTGCCAAACTTGATTGATTGATTGATCTTAGCGACATGTCAAACCATCCAGGGTTATTCTATGCCAAGCGGTAGGTTATGAGGGATGGTCAAATTTATTGTTATGTCTTTTTTTCAAGAATGTTTATTGATTTTGACAATAGGTTGTTTGCTACTAAATGGACTGGAAATCAGTATGAGATGAGTTTATAGGGTAAATTTAAGTTTATATGGTAAATCATAAGCGATAGTTAGGTAGAAAGTTTTTTAAACAAGTTTTTCTATTTAACTCACAGATGAGACCCTAACAGGTACAACCACTCCGGGTCAGAGTTGACCTGGGAGCAATGGTGATGAAAATGTGCTTCACATTCCACAGACCTCCAGAACTGGAACCTCATCATCAGATAGAATTAACGTTATTCCCAGGACATAAAGACCCTCATCCACCGCCTTCTAGCACCCATAGGGTAAACAAGGTTGGGGCTTGCCATAAGGGCAATATGGTTGGGGCAATCATATATGTGCTAAGGCTTGACGTGACTCGCCGATTGATCTCCTACCGCCCGTCTAGCCCAAGTAAGGACCAAAGTGGAGTGTTGCATGTCATTGACTGCTCAACCACCTGGTGTGCCAAACTTAAGTTTAGTCAGTGGTTATTAGACTCTTTAATGTTGCTCAGACAACCAGTCTAGGAGAAGGAAAACTCTGAATTAAAACCTGTTAAACTCCGCCTAAGAAATTGACCATTTCCCATTCTACTCGTGCAAATGAGTTGGTAAATATATCTAACCCAAATCGGCCACCATATATTAATTATGACTTTTTCCTAACTAAAAAAAGTGACTTTTCTGTCAGTGACTTTTTCTACTGTGTCTTTATTACATGTCACGAATGAGATAGACGAAAACGAGGCAGATATAAATATATAGGAAATCAACACTGTTCGATATCTTTACTAAATTCATATTTTCCCTTTAAGAAAAAGAGGAAAAACACGAGATATAAGGATTTACCAGAGATAAACCCGAAACTTCACTGAGCCGCATATACAATATGTCTGCAAAATAAATTTAACTGCTTATCCAATCGTCCTATCTTTAAAAAAAAAGCCGCGGGCAGAAGCTGTCGCAAAGTCTATTTGATACTCGGCTGAAATAATATTGGGCCTAACAAGAAAGCTTTTACACATACACAAACACACCACACACGCACACATATATATATATATATATATATATATATATATATATATATATATATATATATATATAGAGAGAGATCTGTTTTTAACTAATTCTTGGAACATATAGATGTTAGATATCGTTTTTAGCGGAGGTCTGTGGCCCTGGGAAGGTTAACGACTGCGCCAGGGTTCCTTGTTGTGTCAACCCCGCCAGGAAGAAACAGAAGATGTTTGGAGCAGTTATGATTTTTGCAGATACCCCCGGGCGGATGAGAGAGGGGCTTGGTTGGTGGTCTGCATTAGAAGCACACGATATCGCATTGAAAAATTCTTTGAATAGCTTACATAGAAGAAAAAAAAGGCGTTACACAAGAGGGTTTCAGCTTAATATATTATTCTGACTCCTTAAGATAACAAGCAAAATCGTTGCACGGAAAATTTCTTTCAAGATGAAAGACTAAAGAAAATACGGCTTCAAAACGTTGTGGTCACTTTTACTGACCACACAATTGGCTTTGTTTTTTAGGTACAAGTCAATCAGGACAAAAAAGATAAGGAGCGGTCGAGCAATTAAAACATAATAGGCGTACCGCGTTCGAATCCCATCTTAGGCTAATCGTAATATTCCTTGAGGTACGAATGAATACACATCAACTTACTGTACAAGTTTGTGTGTCTCTAGCATGTAACTAGAGAAGAGATTGGGCGAGTGAACATGTGAACAAATCACTCTCCCATAATTATCTCACATGCCAAAAATCGATGCCGGTCATGTAACATAAAACCATAATGTTCTTCTAAACCTACTAAAGGATTGTATTTCTTCTATACAATATTTCTTTTATAAAATAAAAATGGACATTATTAGGTACTATATATTACCACATTCTACATTTAAACTTTATATCTGAAGATATGAATATGTATTCGTATAAAAATTAGTAGACGCACACACACACACACACACACACAGACACACACACACACACACACACACACACATATATATATATATATATATATATATAATATATATTGTTTAAATTAGTCGGGTATTTTGGTTAATGCGTTAGTTATTAAAGATGTCGAATAATAAATCCTTCAGGCTGTGCTACATTCGTCAGATAGAGTTATTAATATATGTTCTTATATATATATATATATATATATATATATATATATATATATATTCCAACAAATTTGCTTAAAAATAATGGATTCCTTATTTTTAACCAAATTTATTTGAATGAAAAGATACCACCCAAAAATGTATATACATATATATATTAGATGTATATAGATGTATATATATATATATATATATATATATATATATATTTCTTTTCATTCATCAAAAAGTTGTTACCATGTAATCATGGTAGTAGCATAAGTAGTTAATCCAAAAGGGCTCAATATATCTAGTAAAATATAGAGCATTAATATTTGTAGTTGAAGAAAAGTTTTTTCTCTACCACGGTTTCGGTGTTCTTGGTACACCGTCTTCAGGAGAACTAAGTAAATCTGTGTGGCTAATAAAAAAAAAATATATATATTATATTATAATAATATATTGATTATATATATATATATATATATATATATATATATATATATATATATATATACTTAATTAAAATTATTTTAAAAATTATGATATATATATATATATATATTTAATTAAAAAATGATTTCAAAAATAGGGTATATATATATATATATATATATATATATATATATATATATATACCGTTTTTAGAAAAAATATTTTTTAATTCTAATTGCCAGTTATGATTTAATTATAATTGAAAAATAGTTCCATGAAGCTATTTTTTTTCTTTTTTCATGAGAGCGAAGCTAGAAGAAAATATGATGGGAGAAGTCCCCGTCTGATATGTTGAAGCTGATTAAGTCAGAAAATCGATCAGCTGAATTATTGTAATTAATAAGAGATCGAAACGAACGACAGTTCGGAGCCAATCGAACGGGGCCTCGTCTAATGAATGTGACACGCGCAATGCCCAGTTCATTAAAGTAATAATTAAACTTAACAACTTCGAATCTTCACGTTTGTGTCATTCAATTAACACCGATTATAGTTTCACTTTAATTATCTTCCATTATCCGTCTTCGTTGGTGCGGCTATGTTATTATTATTCTTTTTTTGAAAAATAATATTTCTCTTTCTTTTTTAATTTTGTTATAAACATTTCTTGGGGTTTTCTCTTAGCCCTAATGAAATCAAATGAATAAAAGATCACCTTTCATTTCTATCTGACGTTTCCGGTCCATCGACTTTCCCATACATTACATTCTCAAAAAACCGATCAGGCTTGAGTGGAGATGTGGGTCGTAATAGTAATTGTCTCTAGAAATGGAAACGACGTACAGAGTTCAAATCATAGACCGTTTTGCATTCTACGTTTGTTTTTGTTTTTTTTGTTTTTTGTTTTTTTTGTTTTTTGTTTTTTTCTTTCGGCTTTCCACCATCTTCGGTCATTTTTGTGGACGTAGGTACGCCTATGTTGTGGAGTTCTGGACTCAAGATGCTACCCAAATATACCTATATATATATATAATATATATATATATTATATATATATATGTTGCGTTTACGCTTTATATAACGGTCGTAGCGAATATAATGTATATATATATATATATATATATATATATATACATTTATATTCGCTGACGACTGTCAAATAAAGCGTAAACGCAACACTCTCCTATATAAAAGGATGGAGCACTCTATGGCGGCCTTTACATACATGCAGATGTGTGTATTAAAACAGTTAAAATCCCCTTCGCATTCTATCTAGCTATTAAGCTGCCCGACTGATGCTGAATCGATCGGATTTCAATCCCGGCCGTGGGTGGTTTACAAATGTCTAGCCACACTGAAGAGACTTGATAAGTCGAAACATGTGTCTGGAGATGACTATATACATTTATATATATAGAGAATATACATATATTTATAATATATGTATGCTGATAATATACATATTGATAATAAAATATATTGATAATAAAATATATATGTGCGTGTGTGTGTGTGTGTGTGTGTGTGTGTGTGTATGCGTGTGTGTGTATACCGTAATTTTTTATATTTTGTATAATAAAAACGGAATGGTCAATTATTTAGCTGAGTTGGCGACAATGATGAGAAATAAGAATTCAGTGGATAAGCGACACCAGGTAATCAGGATTTAGATTTTTGCATTCCAGCTTGGATGATTTGGACGGTCTCATTTTTAGAGGGTGTTGCAAGATGATAACGGTCATACAATTAAGGAACATGAGTATTAATATGTAGATTAAACAGACCTTGTTCTCTTCCGATAATAGCTGAGGACGTGGAAGGCTTTGAATGGTGTTGTTTTCAAAAAGAATATACCATGAAAAAATAAACCGTAAAACGAATTTATCTTTATCCAAAAGGCCCTTTAAGTCAAGCGTCTTGTTTCGCCCGAGTAATAATAAAATTGTTTTACATTATTAATACTGTTGGTCTTATCTACATACTAATAACATGCAATTGTATTTATATATAGATCAAAATACCGGTTTACATCGTTAACGGGAAGTCTAATTTGCATATTGATATTAAAAATTTGATTTTAATAAATATGTGCTTGGTATCATTGAACGGTGAATATGGTGTTGTTTTCAAAAAGAATATACCATAAATATATATAAACATTCACTATCATATTATCTTGGTTTTTGAGTAAAAATAATAAAGATTTGATTTATATTCGTAAAGATAATTAAAAAATAAAATTTAAATGATAACAGCATTTTAATGTTGTAAATAGCAGACATTTTTTTTTCAGAGTGGCTGGATCAGCACAAGGTCTTTTTTACGTGGGGATTTTTATGGGACCTGCTGTGGGGAAAGCAATTCACAATTCAGTAATAATGGATCTATGAGACTAAATTAAAACGAAAATCCCCCCTCTACCCAGGCGATGCTGTGTAGCCGCTTCTAGTGGAAAAATAAACCGTAAAAGCAATTTTTTTTTCATCAAAAAAGCCCTTTAAGTCATGCGTCTTGTTTCGCCCGAGTAAAATTCAACAGCTACCTTTTGAAAATCAACAGATATTAAAATTTGAATAAAATCTGTCAAATTCAAAATTTTCATCCCCCACCCTAACAGTTAGTTTCCTGTTAATAAGGAATTATTGTAGAATATAATTTAAAATAATTGTGAGAGGTTTTATGAGATTTATAAATTACAAATGTCAATATTCCAATAATTCTCTTTGTTATGCAAAGCCGTTTAATGTTATTTCAGCCTTATGAAAAATTGAAATCCTGTTTTTTCTATTTATTAAAAACGAACAGATTTTCTTTTTTTAATGATTGGACAAAATTCATTGCCAAAAGAGAAAACACTGAAAGCAATATTTTAATGTCATCTTTTTTCATTCATTCTCTTTTTCTTTTTTTTTTGATAATATTTAATCATCCAAGAAAAAAAACAGAAAATCCGTGCCTTCAGCGAAAGCATAAGACTGTTAATGGCGTCTGCTCATGCGCAAATGCTCAAATAAGGAATCATGTTTTATTAAATAATTTTTTTCAATAAAAGATGCCTAATCCCACATGTCATTATGCGTGATAAACGATTAAAACCAGTGTATGTGTCTAGGGAAAGGGTCAATATCTCAGAAAGAGTTCCTTATTAATAAATGTGAGATTAAAATTTCGATTAAATATATTCTTTGAATTAAATTATTAATTTTTACTGTTTTTTTTTTTTGTTGTTGTTGTTTTTTTAGGGAAAAAGAGAAAGTATTTTTTTATTTTTATTTCAGCTCACTCAGAACGTCAATTTATATATCTAGAAACAGTGTAAATCAAAGTACCAGAATCTGAAAAATTGTATCGACCCAACCCGTTCGTCACGAGTAGGATGTGACACAAGGTCGCAAGTATGGGGCATCCAGCGGGGATCAAACTCGTTATGCAGTAGTAATTATCATGCTTGCTGGTATTTAATCAACCTGTACGCCACGAGTAGGATGTGACACAAGATCGCAAGTATAGGGCATCCAGTGAGGTTCGAACTCGCTATTCGCTAGTAATTATCATGCCTTTAGGTATTTACCCAACCCGTTTGCCAACATGTACGATGG
>CM042148.1:59570502-59580502 GCA_023376005.1 Doryteuthis pealeii | reverse complement strand
CAAAATAACGGTTTCTTGAGTTTTCTCACTTATTGAAAGTGTCAATATTGACCTGCATGGAATTGACTGATTATCATATATTGAGCTCTTTTGGGACTTATAAAAACCTTCATACATATTCAATTATGGATGCTAATCAACGAACGAAAACGAACCCTTTCTACACATTTTCAGACTTAATACATTCAAAATATCCATCATCTTTCTAACTACATAAATCTTTTTTTCTCCTTGACTAGTTTCATTGTCCTGAAGAAGGTTTCTTTATAAACCGAAATGTTCGAACATCGACTAATAAATTTCCATCTATTGTAACATCCTGTATTTGTTCTACATTTTCTCCATATATATCTAAGTTGTCGTCCCGAGTTCAAATCCTGGATGTGGTAATTGCATTTCACTTAGCGCTAATTCCCTTGGGAAATGTATGAATCCTACTCTCCCTCCAGCTATGGATAAATAGTAGGACAGACTGGGCTCTTTAACCTTGGTTAGGCAACCGGTCTAGAGAAGGAAAACTCTGAATTCAAACCTGTTGAACTCCGCTTAAGAAATTGATCTTGTGTCACATCCTGCTCGTGTGTAGGGGCTAGTAAATATATAATATATCTAAGTTGTGTATCTGTATTAGTGTGTTGTAAAGAACTAGGTATATAAAATGTTTGGCGGGTTAGTGTATATTCGGTCTTCTTAAATCAATTAAAGCATTTATTAACACAATGTAATAAAGCAATGTGAAACAATATTGTAGCCAATATCAAAGAAATCTGGGCACTATTAAAGTCAAATACAAACACGATATCAACCGCAGAGGGAAAGATGCTGAGCACACATGCCGTATTTGCTTTCAGATTACTTCGGTTAAAGCAATAACGTGTTTATCGCACGAGCCAATCCACAATTCCACTGCCGCCCGGGGAGATTGACTGAACACGTGATTGAAGGCTCAATAAGTCTCTACACTAAAGGGTCAGACGATTTGAGGCGCGCGCCTTCGCCTCAACAGAGAAATAAATGTTTCGATGCGAGTCTTGCAATGCAGCAGTGGGTCAGAAATTAATAATGTCCTCCCATTTCCGCTTGGCTGTGTAAAAGTGCAGGCGACGCTGCTATCGGCCCAGCCCCCATGGCTTTTATTGAGGTGCTATCGGCAAACGTCTCTCTATTTATAGAGGGCTTTTTATTTGCCGAGGCAAGTGAAAGCCAGTTCATTTTACCTGAAGCGTCTGTTTACCGTGCCCGATCAGCCGATGTGTCTTCATACGAAGTCTGACAATAATGAGAGGTCGAAGACTGTAGCTGTCGATTGGATAGTACCAACAGGTCGACAACAAAGAATTTAACAATTGACTCCAGCTGAAGACTGCATTCATTTTATCAAATACTTGCATGGTAACCTCGCACAAGCCCGGAAATAAAGAAGGGGTAGTCTGGCGCAAGGAAGGGCATCCAGTGAGGATTAAATTTTAATAATGATCTGTACGAATAGTTTTATAATAATTTATACGTGGATTGTTAGGCTTTAGTTCTTTACTGAACTTTGCTTAGTCAGGCATAAGGCATCTAAATACGGGCGCCTAATGCTGAACAGACTCATGACTAGCTAATTATAACTACATGACCAGATTCTCAACACACCAACACACACACAAACACACACACACACACACACACATATATATATATATATATATATATATATATATATATATATATATATATGTATATATAATGAAGGATAGAAAATAAGAAAAGCGTTTGCTTAGAAATAGCGGTGAAAGCGGGAAGTCAATGGCAATTGGTAACTGATAGTTTCTCGACAGTGTATTTTTCAAACAAATGAATAGTTGCTATCGTATTTTCCATATATGTTGTATGGTGCTTATATACGCACACACACACACACATATATATATATATATATATATATATATATATATATATATATTTGCATGAAAGTAATGACAGAATTACTTCCATGCAATAAAGATATATATGTATATATACTGATACATATTTATTCTTATATATATTAGCTCCATCATTGATATTTTGCACTCCACTAATAATAATAATACCACAAAATCTTGGTCCACCACTAACTCACCAAGTGATCCAAGTCATATATATATATATATATATATATATATATTATATATATAAGCAAAATAATTCTCAGACACTTTGTTTAATCATTTCTTGGAAAATTTAATGTTTATGCATGTGTATAAAAATATGAAAGCAAATTAAAGAATTTCACTCTCCAGTGGTTAATATAGCATTTGAATGCTTTAGTATCGACAATACAGCATGTTTGCAATAGAAAATCTGATGCTTTTCTTTTGGGAAGATTCTTGATTCTTTATCAACTTTTGTGACCATTGACGAGTAACAATAAAGAAATATTAAATATTCTTTCGACGGTGTAAAATCGATTGATGGACAAACGGGAAATTTAATTACCATAACAAAATTAATAAATGAACAACAACAACAACAACAACAATGATAATAATAATAATAATGAGGCTGATAAAATTCTCTAGGACTTTGAGATACAATCGGATCACCCGATTCCAGTCAGTGTCCTGACTGCAGCGCAGCTAAAATCAGCAAGAACATTTAGAGGAGTCCAGGAAAGCTGAGAGGACTCATTGTCACTCCGACTTCTGGGAAAACCACCGGTTATTACTATTGTAATAAACCTTCAATAATAATCTCATTATAATGTTTTTCTGTCTGTAACCGAAACTATATTACTACTCAAGTAATATTTACGTCACATTCTCCATGATTCTATTTCTATTTAATCAATTAATATAAAACTGTTTGACCATAATAACATGCAATTGTATTTATATATACAACAAAATACCAGTTTTTCAGAGTAAACGTAAAGCTAATTTGCATATTGATATTAAAAAAAACTGATTTTAATATTATTGATTTCTAATTATTTGGTTTTATCTTAATGAATATGAGTAAAAACTCTTCAATAAATCCTAAAAGAAATCATTAACAAGAAGAAATAACTGTAATTTTATTCTTTATAAATAGAAATTAGGAAAATTTAGCATTGAAAAACGGAAGTGATGAAAGAGTAAATTTCAGTTGTTCTATTTTCCGATTATACCCTCCGTTTCAAATCTTTTTATCTGCATTCTTATTACTTTCATTAGCCTATTTAATCTAATATTTTATTAGAGTAAAACTTAAATACTTGCACCCGGAGGGTGCATATATTTGCTAGTAATAATAATAATAATAATAATAATAATAATAATAATTTGACCATACTACCAAATGGTTTATGCACAAACCAGAATTTTCCTGTTAACAGAGCAGTCCATGACATGCAACACTCCACTTTGTTCCGTACTTGTGCTAGACAGACAGTCTGAGATGCCTCCTCCAATCAATCAACTATTCGCGTCAAGCCTTAGTATGTATAGAATTGCCCGACTGGCTGTAATGGCAAACCCCGAATACTTTTTATCCTAAATGTGCTAGAAGAGTGTAGCTGGGGGGTTTAATTTCTGGGCATGACGTTAAACTGCATCTTCTGGTGAGGTTCCAGTTATGTGGCTCTGTGAGTATGAAATACCCCGGCATTGCCATTACTCTCCAAGGTCTACTCTGACCCGGAGAGTAATACCTATTAGAATCTCATCTATAGAACAGATAGATCAAAAAGAGAGTTTAAAAAAATGTTTAAATAATGAATTTTATAACACGATGAGTTTTTGTTGGCGTCAACTAATTTTTAACGAAAAAGGAAAGTGTTGAAGTTTTTTTTAGTTAACGTAAATGGTTTTGTTAAAATGCAAAATGCAAAAATCTAAATATCATATAAATTCTGATTTTAATTTGTGTTTATAGATAGAAGAAAATGTTACAGTAGTGACTTGCTGGCGCAGAGGACATCGAAAGAGCAGCTGACCGGAGACACATGTGGTAATCACGGAAATAATTCATACCGTGACTGATATAGGACCACAGTTTAAAATATTTGCACACCAAACAAGAATGAATAAAACAAACTTTTAGGTATAAAATAACCCACGGATTGACGTGCCATAAAATCCAACCAATCAACTTTATAGGATTTGCAGAAGAGTCCTGTAGACCTGAAGAGACTTGCTGTCATTCAGACTGCAATGAAAGACCGCTAGTGGGGAAAAACTTGCAAGAAGTGAAATAATAATAATCATAATGACGTTACACTTCAAATAACAAGAAATTGTGTTGACGAAGATTGTATCTGTTACTCCTGTTAATCCGTCTAAATCCTTTCAGTAGTCATAAACAGTAATCCTCTTGCGACCGACATGAACCGGATTAAAATCACGAGACAAAAGATGAAACATTCGCCTAGCGACACTCAGCCGTAACTCAGGTGAAAGCAGAGCTTAAAGACGCACCTTGTACGACGGAATTGGTCAAGGGATGAACACGACAGATGGTGCGTTTAGACACAACGACAATCACGAAGACATCATTTGCCCGCTCCTTCAATTCAAACTTAACATCTATATAGCAAGGAATTTTATGCGCCCAATAAGTCGTGACAGCCATCTCTGGAAGACAGTAAGTGTTCACAGGTCTTATGAGGCTCATAATATGTTATCTCCAGTGGTTGGTTGGTTGGTTGGTTGGTTGGTTTTATGGGCATGTCAGCACTTGGGTTATTTTATACCAAAGACGTTTTTGTTTTATTTATTTTTGCTGGATATTATTTTTGGTTAAATCCTACCTAAATTCCACCATCATATGTCCCCCTACCGAAAGAAAAAAGTACCAAAAATCAGAGAATTAACCGAATTTAATAAATTTTTCAGGGTTGATACATTAATGAATGAACAATATAATGCATTAGTTATTTTATTTAAAAAATGTTCATTTTTTCAGGTCAATTAACATTGAACCACGTATGTTTGTGAATCTGTGTTACTCTCAAAGATACGTGTTTCAAAGTTAACTGACCTGAAAAATTATAAGAGTTTTCAAATAAAAAAAATGGTGCATTATATTGCTCATTCATTAATGAACACTGAAAATTTCATTAAATTCGGATGCTTCCTTGATTTTTAGTATTTTTTCTTTCGGCGGTGACATCGATGGTGAAATTTATGTCCGTTAAGTAGGATTTAACCTAATTTTTTAATAGAGTTTTAGAACTAACTTTTCATCCATTTAACCCATAGATGGGACCTTAAAAGTTACTACCAATCTTGGTCATAGTGGACCTGGGAGTAATGGTGATTTTTCCAGAGTTCCAGAATTGGAACTTCACATATCCAGGACACTAAGACCGTCAGTCACCGCCTTCTATTACAAATATGATAAAAGTATTGGGCCTTGCCATAAGGTCAATAGGGTTGGGACAATCGTATTGGTACTGGGGCCTGACGTGACAAGCCGATTGCTCGGACCGTCCGTCTAGCCTAAGTAAGGGTCAAAGTGGAGTGTTGCATATTATGGACTACTCATCAGGATCCCGTCCTTAAGCATCATGGATCGCCACCTACGGCTGACAGGTGATTCCATTGGAAGTATTTTGCCCATCTGCAGAGCTACAGTCTGTGTATTCTACAGTCCCAGACGACAGGACGGTGAACGGGTTTTGTAAATACTTGCGATTCTTAGGCGGGTTCTCAATCGACTGAGTTAAACCAAAACTAGGGTCAAAATTCTATTATGTATTTATCCAAGCCCTCCACCAAGGGCAAGATGCAGAACAAGTAAATATTTTAGCGAGTAATGCTGGTTTTAAATTTAATTTCTTTCTTCTAGATTGGTTGCCAAACCAAGTCTAAAGAATCCAGTCTATTTTGCTATTTTCCCAAGGGCATTAGTTTTTTTTTTTGCGTATATTCGTTTATTTGTTTCCTTGTTTGTTTTATTTTTTACGGCATATCAAACCTTTTCGGGTCATCTAATATCGAATCAAGTCATTTTGTTAAACGAAGGACTCTGATTGCTTACAGTGCCTGCTGTTGCTTAAGTGGTCACTCAAATAAATATTGTATAGGTTTATCGCTACTTATCTTCGGTATTCAAGTGGGAACCGGTGATTTCAACGTGACTTTATCATAATAGAGATATTAGCGCGAAAGTTAAAAACAAACAAACCAGTCAGGATTTGAACTCAGGTCTCCGAATCCCTTTTTACAATGATAATCGTTATGCTACAAGCACCTCTTTCTAATTTGCTAACCTTTGCTTAATCTATCGCACAGGCTGTTTGTAGACTCTTTTGTTTTTAAGTGGTCACCCATCGAAGTTCGGCGCTTGCTAATCGCTACTTAACTTTGTGATCTGTTAGAAACAGGTGTTTTGCAGTGAGGGCTTGACCGTAAGCTACTCACGGGAACTTGTGCTACGTCTCTCGATCGAGTTCAGGAAGTTGTTAAGATGGTTTGAAAAGAAGCCAAGTGTGATCGTAAATCCATCGCTCCTGGCATCTCCGCAACGGCTTTATTACCCCAGATGTGTACGAAACTTTGGAACTATAAGGTTGTTTTGTTTAACTTGACTATTACTTATTTAGCAGCAGGTAGCTGGGAGGGAATGTCTTGTTGATACTTAGTCGGTTTCGGAAGACAGGGAGTAGCAAGACAACACCTACGGAGAGGGATGAGAGAGAGAGAGAGAGAGAGAGAGAGAGAGAGAGAGAGAGAGAGAGAGACGAGTAGGAAGGAAAATGTCCGTACTAGCGTTCTTTTGTATTTTCTCTTGTAAAATTTTTTCAAGATTAATTTTTATCATGCCAAACACGCAAGCAGTAATGCGATTATTATTATTTCTAGCATAGGAGCTGTGATTAAAGTTGAAACAAATGCACTCTTGGAGAATTTTCTGAATTCCATCTTACCTTTTTCAACTGACTAATAAATACCCAGAACCGAAGATTCTGCAACTTCTGTAATTCTTTTTTATGTGTTTGCATACTCCCGTCTACAAGAAATAATGAGCAGTGCTCAAAGTTTGTTTTTTTAACTACGTAGCCTGGGTGAGTTCATATGGAGGATGAGCTGTTGCCCAAGCAGCAAATCCCCCCTCTCTACACTGTCGCTGTGATCCAAAGGTAAGGAACTGAAATCCAGTGCTACCCAGAAACTCCTGCAACACTACAGCTGCCAAACTGCATTGGTTCCTTACCAATTCTTTTTTACTAGCAGGATATACCACAGTATGATAATTTAATCATTACACTATTTGATATGTTTATTTAAGAGCTATTGTAAATAGTTCAATATGCAAAAAAGGATAATCGTCGGACGGCCTAATGTCGGTATCAGCCAACAGCGAGGGAGCATATCCCCTTTTCACTAGCGCTAGACCAAGGAGATTATTTTAGCGTCTGAGGTGGAGCGCCACACCTACCATCAGTTCCTCACTTTACCGCACAGATCCCTGTGCTACTCATTCGCTGAGTTGGCGAGGGCCGGTATCGAACCAAGAACCTTGTGATTCCTAGCCGAACACTCTACCAACTGAAAGTCTTGATTTAACTCTCTCGAATTCTCTTTTTTTCTTTCTTTCCTTCTTTTTATCTTTTCATTATGTTTGTTCGGAACAGATTAGAATTATCGCTTCCGCGCGGTCACTCTTCTCTTTACCTTTCTCATACTCTCTATCTTTCTTTTTTTCCTTTTTTCTTTCTTTCTTTCTTTCTTATATTTTCTGTCAAAATAATTCAAATTAAAACTTTAATTCTAACTCATAATACTGTAGTTGGTGTAGCTTAGAAAGGGAGAACAGTACATGAAATTAATAGTTCTGCTTTTTTTTTAGTTGCCTAGCCGGTGATATTCGGTACAACAGAATCTACAAAAGTGTGTTTGTATTGTAAACAATGGTCTTTTCATCACATCTTTTCGCGCTGTCTACCTTAAGACAAGTTACCGTTGAAAGACGATGTTGATTTAAGAACAAGTTACTTAAAAATAGGAACAGGCTGAAATATATATATATATATATATATATATATACATATATATATGTGTGTGGAGAGAGAGAGAGACAGAGAGAGAGACAGAGAGAGAAAGAGAGAGAGGGGGAGAGAGAGGAACAGGTTGAAATATATATATATATATATATATATATATACATATACAGCGAAAGAGGGAGGAAGAGAGAGAGAGAGAGAGAGAGAGAGAGAGAGAGAGAGGGGTGGAGGACAGGATTGGTAATTGATATAATCGTGCAGTTATACGAAGGTTTGTCAAAAAGTCAGTATGCTTAATGTGAAAAAAACATTTATTCTACACCACAAATATTCTGAAGCTGTAAGTAAACTTTTTGAAGTACAGATATTGCCTGAGATGTATGGAAAAACTTGAATAAATAAAATAAAATGTTTAATATATAGTAGGGACCTCTAAAACATTTCTAAAGATTTTTCATTTAATTATTCAGACTTATTATTATTATTATTATTATTATTATTATTATTATTATTATTATTTCATTATAGAAAAAAATGTTTCGTTCGGATTTCATAAAATGAAATAAGAGGTCGACCTAGTCAAAAACTATTTCCTCTAATATATTTTAGGAAAACAACTATTTTAAACATAAATTCATCTAAAGTTGAATAAGTATCAAAGCATTAGTGAAAATTTGATTCTTAATGGATTTTTCATAGATTTTTTTAAAAACTTAGTGACTTAAGCAGTGACGTAGTTTTGGTTACAGACAAAGAGACCAAATCTCCATTATTTTTCTTGTCAATACACATAATTCGTAAGTGAATATGAATCATTTGAATAAAACACATAAACATACATATACATACAAACACACACATCTAAACACACACATATACACCCCCACACACTCACACAAACATACACACACACACACACACATACACACATATATATATATATATATATATATATATATACCCTCTGTGAGATTTATATGACATATTGCCACGCTGGCCCTTGACATGTTGGCAGGGTTTTCTCCTAAAGTTCTAATTTTTTTATTGCTCGTGGGGCTAATTTTTTAAATCTAGTTTTGTTGGTATTTAATAATCATAGTTGAGTCAGACAGGAGGTCACACGGTGAGGTTCAATCTCCTTAAAATAATGATGATGAATAGAATCAGATTTACTGATGACTACACAACAACAAGGTACCCAATTTAATGTCATGAGAATAGAATTACAGAAACAAGTAGAATGTTAAGCTACTCTGTTTGTCCCCCTCCCTCTCTCTCTCTCTCTCTCTCTCTCTATATATATATATATATATATATATATATATATATAATATATATATATATACAAATTTCCTGGTTTGATACGGGCCCTCACCAACTCAGCGTATGAGTAGCACAGGGATCTGTGCTGTAAAGTAAGGAGCTGATGGTAGGCGTGGCGCTCCGTCTCAGAAGCTAAAATAATCTCCTTGGTCTAGCGCTAGTGAAAAGGGGATAGACTCCCTTGCTGTCTAGCTGATACCGACATTAGGCCGCCCCGACAACTTTACTTTACTTTTTTATATATATACATGGATCTACCTATGTTCTCCTATCGATATTCAGGGTCTTTATGTATATCAAATGACAATATATATATATATATATATATATATATATATATATATATATATATATATATATATTAGTAAACTTATTTGATAAGAAGGAATGTAATGAAAAGGAGTAAATATGCAAATATATAAGAGGGTCTTTCAAAAGGTTTTTAAGCCTCACCCAGATATTTTATGACTGCTCGGGCCACTGTTTTGTATATTTTTAGATTTGTAGCACAGCCCTCACCTTTGTATGTGCCCCACCTGCACATAAATTAAGAAATAAATCTGAATTAGTTTTTTCTCGTTTTCTCAAAAGTGGCACTTCTTTCTGGGTCAGCGTTAGAACCTTTCGAACGACCTTCGTGTAACTTTGAAACTCTCGGTATTGGACGAAGCGATTAAAACTTGAAAATACACTACTCTTGTAGGCAAAATCCAATTAAAGTCGTTA
>CM042148.1:59555502-59565502 GCA_023376005.1 Doryteuthis pealeii | reverse complement strand
AAAGAAAGAAGAAAGGGAGAGATCCGGAAAAAGGAAAATACAAGTCAATGGAGGAAACGAAAGGTAAAAAAGGAGCAAAATGAAAGAAAAAAGAAAGAATGAAAGTAAGAATGAAAGAAAAAATAGGAAAGAAGTATGCCTGAAAAGGGAAAGATACGAAAAATTAAAGAGAAAGGAAATACAGCTCAATAGAAAGGAAAATAAATAAATGTTCGAAATAAAAGAAAGAAAGAAAGAAAGAAAGAAAGAAAGAAGAAAGAAGAAAAGAAAAATAAATAAAGAATGACTGAAAAAAAAAGAGACGAAAAAGAAAGAAAAAGAAATACAACTGGAAAAGAAAGAAAGAAAGAAAGAAAGAAAGAAAGAAAGAAAGAAAGAGAAAGAATAAATAAAGAATGACTGAAAAAAGGAAAGAGACGAAAAGAAAAAAGAAATACAACTGGATTGGAAAGAAAGAAGAAAGAAGAAAGAAAGAAAGAAAGAAAGAAGAAGAAAGAAAGAAAAGAAAGAAGAAAGAATAAATAAAGAATGACTGAAAAAGGAAAGAGACAAAAAAAAAAGAAAAAGAAATACAACTGGATTGGAAAAGAAAGAAAGAAAGAAAGAAAGAGAAAGAAAGAAAGAAAGAAAGAAAGAATTATTGAAAAAGGAAAGATACGAGAAATAAAAGAAAGAGAAAATACAGCTGGATTGGAATAAAAAGTAAGTGAATCAAGAAATGGTGAAATAAAAGAAAGAAGAGACAAAAGAAAGAGTCAATGAAAACAAGGAAGTCTTTCTTTTTTCATGAAGAAAGAAAAAACACAAAGAAATAAATGATGAACTGAATAAAAGAGATACGAATGAAATAGGCTGGAAAGAATCTAAATACAAATACGATAAGCATGAAAAAAATTGAGAACGAGTTAGAGTTTAGAAAAATCTAAGAAATGAAAAGAAGGAAGAAAGGAAGGAAATAATGAAAGAAATGAACGAATAACGAGGGAATTCTTAGAAAATAGAAAAAGTAACGCTAATAATGGGCACGAAAAAGAAAACAGAAACGCAAAGAACTGAAGACGATGAAGTGAGGCAAAGAACTGGCAGTTCTATACAGAAACCTCAATTTATCACCATTAAATCAATCATTGCTCTTTAGAGTGCGAGTAAATAATGTCCTTAAAATCTTTTACCCACCCCCGCCGTTCCAATCATTTAACCATCAAAAGAGAATTTAGATTTCGAAACTTTTCTGTTAAATGAAGCCCCAAGACAAAGCAAAGAAAGAGCCGTTTCCGAAATATCTCTGTTGTAGCAGAGAAAGAACGACGAAAAGATTCAATTAAAAAATATAATTTCTGATGATTGAAGTTAATGAATGAGGGTTTCACGAAAGGATTTTTGAAACAAGGTTTTTCGCCGCGCGAAACAGAAAAATCCAAAATGACGGTAAACGTAGAAATGGATGTGGACGGGGGCGTAAGAAAGGTCGCCCCCACTCTCTCTCTCTCTCTCTCTCTCTCTCTCTCTCTCTCTCTCTCTCTCTCTCTCTCTCTCTCTCTCTCACAGAGTTAATGAAGGAGAGTTTCACGAAAGAATTTTTGAAAGGTTTTTCGCCGCGAAACAGAAAAATCTAAAATGACAGTAAACGTAGAAATGGATGTGGATGGGTGATGGTAAGAAAGGTTACCCTCCCCCCCCCTCTCTCTCTCTCTCTCTCTCTCTCTCTCTCTCTCTCACACACACACACACACACACACACACACTCACACACATCCCCTCTCACTCACATACACACACACACACACACACACACTGATGCCATATTTTAACCGAATGATGATCTAATTAGGGAATAAAATGAGATAGCTCTTCAGAAAGAAACATTGAAGACTCGTGTCATTCACTCTTGAAGACGAGAGATCAAGTGGTTTCTGCTTCGGACCTTTAGGGTAATATCTTGTTTCTTTAATCGGTAAATCCAGGTTTTGAGTGCAAGAATAAATACTTAATCCTTAAGCAAGTCTTTTTGGTGTCCTTAGAGTAGAATTATCAATACCAGAAACATATTATTATCAAAGCATGCCGACAGTACGGATTCTCTTGAATCTTTCTCGCCATCCGCCCCTATCGGCCACCGATCTTGATAAGTCCTCTAGTGTCCCCATCCAGTGTTTACACTGTCTATGAATGTAAGTTTAATCGGCCAAAACTATTTACCAACCCCTCCACACAATCAAGATGGGACAAAGTCAAGAATTCAGAGTTTTCTTTTTCCTAGACCGGTTACTTTGTCATGGTTAAAGAGCCCAGTCTGCCCTAAAAATTACCCATAGCTGGAGGGAGAGTTGTTGGATTCATTCCTTTCCCAAGGGTATTAACTATAGTTGAAATGCAAACAGCCTCGCATAGGATTTGAACTCGGGTTCATTTCCTACGACTCTAACCATTACACCACGTGCCCTAGGAAACATATACAACATTATCAAGGTGTACCGACAGCACGGATTTCCTTGAATCTCTCTCGCCATCCGTCCCTATTGGCCATCGGTCTTTATAAGTCATTTAGTGTCCTCATCCAGTGTCCGCACAGAGTTGATGAATGTAAGTTCAGTCGGCCAATACTGGTGTGTCCATGTATAGTAGTCCTTATCAGAACGTCGTTTATGGGTTGATATACCGTTATCCATCACCCAACCAACCAAACAAATAAAAAGAATAGAAAAATTGCTTATGTCTACCAATCGGCATTTGAGACTTCTTGGACTTTATCAAGTGGTGAGGTTCCAATTCTGGAACTCTAGGAAGAGTGGATTACCCCTATTGCTATTACTCCCAGGTCCACTCTGACCTGGAGTGTTAGTACCTATTAGGATCTATCTGTCGGTTAAATAGATAAAATCGAATTCAAAAAATGTATTATTTGTATTATTCGGACTATTGTCCTCATCTTTATTGTTATCTGTACAACGTTTCGGTCGATGTGCCCTCCGGCTTTCTTCAGGTATTTCTTGTCGGACTCGGGAACCTTCTCGGATTCTGGAACCTTCTTGTCATAATCGGGAACCTTTTTGTCGTTATCGGGGCCAGCACGGAACTTTTTTTTAAATGTGTTTAAACAAAAAAGGAGTTAAAAAATGACTATCCAACAAGAATGAATTAAACAAAAACGTCTTTGGCATGAAATAAGCCAAGGGTTAACATACCGTAAAATCCGACCAACCCAACCAACCAACCGCACAAACACATATATCAATCCTAATTACCAGTTATACAACCAATAAATAAAGGGGATTAGACACAAAATTGCACAGAAGTGTAAAAAGGGCGGGTCTATTTGTGCGGGTTTTATTTGCGATAAAGTCTCGAATATCTTATGAAAGCTTCCACAGATTCCAAAGTTTGTAGATCTTTTTAACTGCAGCCTCGTTTCCATATCTAGATCAAATTTAATTGCATTTTGATATACTTTCTTATCTATCCAATCCCCTATTTCTTTCATTCTTTCTTTCTTTTCCCAATTCTCGTTATTTATTTATTTATTTCTTCTTTTTTTGTTTTCAGACGCCATATAATATTGCTTATTTCTCCCTCGTTCTGTTATTCATTTCTTTTTCTTTTTTCATTTTCTTTTTTTTTTCCTTTTCTTTTTCTTTTTCCTCTCTGTTCTTATTCTTTCTATTCCACTTTCAGACTTCTCGTTATTTATCACACCTTCCTTCTCTTTCACCATTTCTTTCCCCTTCTTTCTCTTTCTCTTTCTCATCTTTCTCCTTGTCTTTGTTCCTCTTTCTCTTTCTCTTTCTCCCCTTTCTCCTTGTCTTTACCCTCTTTCTCTTTCTCTTACTCTTACTCCTATTTCTCTTAGTCTTTCCACCTCTTTCTCTTCCCTTTCCTTTTTCCTTGTCTTTTTACTTCTTTCTCTACCTTTTCCTCATCTATCTCCTTGTCTTTACCTCTCTTACTCTTTTTATTTCTATTTCTATCTTCCTTCTCTATCTTCCTCACTCTTTCTCTCTTTCTCTTCCTTCTCTTTCTCATAGCCTTTCTCCCTCTCTCCCCCTCTCTCCCTCTCTCTCACCCTCTCTCTAACTCTATCTTCCCCCTTCTCTTTCCCCTCGTCTTCTTTTTCCTTCTTTCTCTACCTCTTCCTCCTCTATCTCCTTGTCTTACCCTCTCTTTCTCTTTTTATTTCTATTTCTATCTCCCTTCTCTATCTTCTCCCTCACTCTTTCTCTCTTTCTCTTCCTTCTCTTTCTCATAGCCTTTCTCTCTCCCCCTCTCTCTCCCTCTCTCTAACTCTATCTTCCCCCTTCTCTTTCCCCTTGTCTTCCGGCGGTAGTCAATGCCAAAAGGGCACTTCAAAATGGAGCCCAAGTGCAGCGATTAAATTTTACTCGCAAACCAACCTGTGCTAGTCTTTAACACTGATGGACTATTCCTGGCTCGTTTACCATTGCCTGTAACAATGGCATCAATTAGGAACAAGTCTTGCATGCGGCATCGGGGCTTTTCTTACTCTTGAGGACGAACCGCCATCGATTAGCTGTCATTAGCATAAAGAAGAAAGGCCATTCGCGCGAATGAGCAAGGGAGGCCGTTTTACCTCCATCTTCATCAGCACCGGGCGAGGCTGCAACTTTTCCCTGGGATTTGTCCGCTGAATTCTTTAGGCGGTAGGGGAGGAGGATAGTGATTGAGTGACGGCTAGGGAGAAATATACTGGCTCTTACTTTTAAATAAGCTTTCCAACTTGTTCCGATCGCACAGTTATACCTATTGGTTCTTTGAGGCATAATTCGTTTGAAATCTAATTAAAATTCTTCTCATCGTTTTTCTGGCTTTTCTCACCATGTATGTTTTTTATTTTTGTTAATTTTATTCTTCTCTTTTCGCTTTTTATAAGTTCTTTGTTCGTACTCTTTTGTTTTCTTTCACTTTTTTCACGAGAAGAAGAAGAAGAAGAAGAAGAAGAAGAAGAAGAAGAAGAAGAAGAAGAAGAAGAAGAAGAAATGGGGAGAATGCAAAGAAGAAGAAGAAGAAGAAGAAGAAGAAGAAGAAGAAGAGGTAGAATTTTATTACAAATCTTTATATTCTTCCTCGTTTCCCAATATTTATTCTTCCTCTCCTTCCCTTTTCCTCTTTCTTTCTTACAGATTCTTCTTCTTCTTCTTCTTCTTCTTCTTCTTCTTCTTCTTCTTCTTCTTCCCAACCTTTTCTTTTCCTCTTCTTCTTTCCTTTTTTCTACTTTCTTTTCTCTTCTTTCCATTTCTTCTCCCTTCACAATATTTATTATTCTTCTCTCTTCTCTCAATTTCTTCTTCTTTCTTTATCTCTCTTTCTATCCCCTCTCCTTTCATAACGTTTCTTCTTCTTCTTCTTCTTCTTCTTCTTCTTTTTCTTCTTCTTCCAGTGGGACTGGCCGGACAGAACCAGGTCGATGTGAAGAAGAAGAAGAAGAAGAAGAAGAAGAAGAAGAAGAAGAAGAAGAAGAATCTGTAAGAAAAGAGGAAAGGGAAGTAGAGGAAGAATAAATATTGGGAAACGAGAAAAAATATAAAGGGTTGTAATAAAAAAATTCTTCTTCTTCTTCTTCTTCTTCTTCTTCTTCTTCTTCTTCTTCTTCTTCTTCTTCTTCTAAACCCTTTTTCCTATTCTCCTTTCTTTTTTTTTTCATTCCGTTCCTTCTCCCTTCATAATATTCATTATTCTTCTCTCTTCTATCAATTTCTTCTTTCTTTATCTCTCTTTCTATCCCTTCTCTTCATTCTTCTTCTTCTTCTTCTTCTTCTTCTTAAACATTGTTTTCAGTGAACGTATTTCTCCATTTCTTAATTCTCCATCCTTCCTTTCAGTTCTTCATCTTCACCATCTTCCTCTTACACCTCTATATCGTTTTTTTTTTCTTCCACGTTCTTCTTCGTTGTCATTTTCAAAGCAAATCTAAAATGTTATTAATACGAACAACAGCTTCTATCATACTTTTCATAACATTAAATAAATACACACACACACACACACACACATATATATATATATATATATTATATATATCAGAACGAAAGTGAAAGTTGACTGTTTTGTTTGTGTTTTTTGTTGTATTTTTTTTTCTTTGGGTTTTTTCTACTTATTTATTTTTTGGGGGTGGGGTATGGAACGATGACAAATTAATAGTGAAAAGCGGTATTTTTTTTCTTAAATTTTGCCGTGTTGTGTTCAAAAGCTTATTAAATCTCCGCCCTAAGCAACAACTGATTCAATCAGAATTTTTTTATCTTTTTATTTTTTTAAAAGATTTTTTTTCTCTTTCAACTTTTTCAAATGCCAAACATTTTGCAAAAGACTTAGAGAAATCGAATTGTTTCTCTAGTGTTTCTACAATATCGGAAGGCGAGGCATTTTTCGATTTTAATAAATTGAAATAACACCAGTCTATTTAAAAGCAATTCTTCTGTCTCCAAGAGAATGCCGTTCTTTGAAATACTGACAACTTCAATCCTGTAGATTTTATGATTCGCTACTTCAGCTGTAGAAAGTAAAAGACAAATTCACTAAAATAAAATAAAAAAACAAAGTCTGAAAATCGATTCCGAATTTCAGGAAAGGCTTGAACTCCCTTCCCCTTGAGCTCTGATCAATCGCCAGATACGAGGATGTGTAAAAAAAGTAATGCCATTTTGTTTAGAACAGGTATAATTACCAACACATGAACATGTATCATATATCAAAATGAAGCTGGCTCTCTGTGGATCACACCCTCTTCTCTACACAGTCACCTTTTCTCTCAATAGCAATGTTCAACCTTCGAATGAGAGCATGTATCCCTGCCCCGTAAAATTATGTTGACTGTTCTTTGAGCCAGTTCTTCACAACAGATTTCACTACCTCGTCACTGGAATAATTTTTGCCTCTCAAACCCTCTTTTATTGGGCCGAAGAGATGATAGTCTGAAGTGCTAAATCTGGTGAGTATGGAGGATGCGATAAAGTTGTCCACCCGAATGAAACGATTTTCTCCCTTGTCCTGATGCTTGTGTGTGTTCGAGTATTTTCATGCAGAAGGAGGATATTGTCGATTGACAATTTGGGTCTTACTCGTCGAATTCTTGCTCTGACCCTCGTTAGGGGCTCAATGTAGGCCTTATTTTAATTTTTTTAAACTTCCCATGAAATAAAGAAAATGGCATTACTTTTTTACCCACCCTCGTATATCGTAGAATCAAAGTAATTGATATATTATAATGCCTAACGTAGAAAAGAGTGATCCCTAATAAATTATCTGAAGGCAAACCACTCTCCCATGAATGCTTTACTGACCGAACAGAAATATTTTTCAACAGATATTACAAACGTTGTCGTTAGCTCAGTCGGTAGAGCATTTGCCTAGGAATCGCGAGGTTCCTGGTTCGATACTGGTTCCCACCAACTCAGTGCATGATTAGCACCGGTTGGATTATCTGATCTGTGCAGTAAAGCATATGGGAGCTGACGATAAGTGTGGCGCTCTACTTCAACGAAAAAATCTCCTTTAATCTAGTGAAAAGAGGATATACTTCCTCGTTGTTCGGCTAAACATCGGCAAAAGACCTAATACAAAAAGATTATCCTGGATGGGTCACTAAACTATATGCGGTGGTTATCAGAGCGTTTCGACCGATCTATTTCTCCGGTCTTCTTTAAGTGCAAATTCAATGAAAAAAAAAAAAAACAAACAGTACTTATTATGTTTTTAAATGACTGTTAAAAAAAGGACCTGTTTATCTCCCTATCTCACAAACCATCCGGGTAAAACGGACAAAACATGCTGGACATTGCTGGAGGACCAAGGACGAACTCATAAGCGATGTTCTCCTGTGGAAGCCAGCACATGACATGCTAACGTGGGCCGCAAGGACCTACATTGACCAACTCTGCGCGGATACTGGATACTGTGCAGAGGACCTCCCTGGTGCAATAAATGATAGAGAAGATTGTCGAGATATCCGTGCTAATTGCGCGATATGATGATGATGATGATGATAAAATATTTTACAAATACACAATGCCGCGTTTGCTTTGCGCGTTTACACAAAGTCTAGACACCCTTGCAAAAGCTTGTACCAAACATGTTTATTCTAACAAGACTTATTACCGAATCAATACATTAAATCGAAGAGGCATAATCTGCCACCCACGGTCAATTGCCACCCACCAACAATTTTCCTTTTGGGTACTTTACTCTGTCACTAAACTGACGTAGCAGCCAGGTGCCCGAGGGTCATCAGCAGGTGTCAACGGAGGCAGAGGGGGAAGGAAACGGGGGAAACGTCCTTAGATCTTGTTAAGTCTTTGAAGTTGCTTGGTTTGAAGGTCCGACCGCACACGTGTGTGAAGAAGCCATTCTAACGTTTTGCCCATCAAGGACGTGGATGTGTAGCGGGGGCTGGTGAACAGGGATGAGAGAGAGAGAGAGAGAGAGAGAAAGAGAGAGAGAGAGATTGAGAGAGAGAGAGAGAGAGAGAGAGAGAAAGAGGGGTGGTTGGCAGAAGGAGGGAGTGTTATTGGATAAATGCAACACTATGCGACTCGGAGATTGGGAAATATGGCGGCTGGGTTCATTAGTGCAACAGCGACATTTTGTGTCTGTGTGTTTGCTTATTCAAGTAAGTAAGTCTATGTATACAGTACGCCGAACATACTCGTGTATAAGTCGAATTTGTGTACAGATTGACCTCTGGTTATTTTTTCAAGTTATTAGTTATTTTAAAATTTCCCTTTTTTCTACGGCGACAAAAGACGGTAGTTTTAGAACATTTAAGGAAATTTAGATATTACGGTACCCATAAGGGCCAGTTTAGCTCAGTCGGTAGAGTGTTCGGCTGGGAACCTCAAGGTTTCTGGTTCGATACCGGCCCTCTCCAACTCAGCGTATGAGTAGCACAGGGATCTGTGCGGCAAAGTGAGGAGCTGATGGTAGGTGTGACGCTCTATCCCAGACACTAAAAAAGAATCTCCTTGCTCTAGCGCTATTGAAAAGGAGATAGACTCCCTCGCTGTATGGCTGATACCGACTTTAGGCCACTCCGGATTTACTTCATACTGTTACTAGCAGAAGTACCCGGTTCCTGACTTGACTAAAACAATTTTAGGAACACCGAGGGACGAGAAAGAAAGAGAGAGAAGAGAGAGAGAGAGAAAGAAAGAAAAATTGATTTTAACGATAAAAGGGCCTAAGAATTCGCGTATTATAATAATGTTAGGCATTTGTAGACGGATGCTAAGACAAATATTGAACAATGAATGAAACGTTATTTTTTTCAAAGTACAAGGTGTGTTAAAAAAAATATCAAATTCAAGATGTATTTACCAATACAAAAACTGAACAGTAAATAAAACGTTAATTCTCTTCAAAATATTAGTTGTGATCAAAGTCTATCGAGGTTGAAGATGTATTTACAAATACAAAATTTGAAAAATAAATAAAACTTTAATTACCCGAAAATATGAGGTGTGATGAAAAAAAGGATGTAGATGTATTTACCAAGACTAATATGATCAATAAATAAACTGTTGATTTTCTTCAAAATATGAATTGTTAAAAAAGTATCAAGAGTAAACCTGTAATTTCCATTACAAAAATTAACAATGCAAAAAAGAGATATTTTCTTCAAAATATGAGGTGTGTTAAAAACAAAAGTACCGAGAATGAAGCTGTATTTACCAAGATATAAATGATCAATGAATAAAATGTTAATTTTCTTTATAATATTTCACTTGGTATTCAACATACTTATTCCAGGGAGTTTTATATTGGTTTGAAGCACCTCTGAAATTCATCTTTCCTCTCTTAATATGTTGTGAGTGGGTGAGCCAAAATCAATCGCGTGGTCTCTGGGGGCCGTCCCGCCAGTACCACCTATCCCGGGCCTAAAAAGGGCAAAGGCCAGGTTTATTGCTCTGGTCTGAAGCGCCACTGAAGAAATGCCGAACGGATCACGCAGACTTTGTACTGGCTGTCCCATGAGCTGCGATTCGTGCGCAGT
>CM042148.1:59548002-59550502 GCA_023376005.1 Doryteuthis pealeii | reverse complement strand
ATGATACCATGTTCAGTTCATTATAATTGAGCAGAAGGTCTAAGATTATAATAATAGATAGGGAACTTTGAAATATCACATCATACAGGTGGAAAAAATACCAAGGAAATTCGGTACAGCCATGGGGGAAAATTGGCTGGTGAAGAGTTAAATTTGCTCTTTATCCATCCATATATCAACATCCATAGTCTGTTAGATTTTTTTTGATTTTTTTTTTGTTGAAAAGTTCTAATTTCTTGGCATATTTTTCCATATCAAAATCTCTTAGAAATCAGATCAGAAGTTCAGTCACCTTATCTTGCAAAAGTTCACGTTTTTTCCCTTAATAATGATTGACCAACAAAATAAAAACGTGTGTATTTTTATTAGCGTATTGAACATTTTAGAAGCAAAGAATTGTCTGCTAAGGACGCCAATTTTCTTTGATTGGAATTGAGTTTGTCTTTTCCTGAAAATATGATTTTCTTCTAACGATCTGCTCTAACCAACATACTTGGAATGGGAACCAATATAATTGCGTCAGTCTCTACGAATGTTGGCGGCCATCTTTGAAATAACCATCTTTAAGAAACAACTGAAGCGGGAAACATCTTTCATAGATTCATATATATTTATATAACTTTCTTTATTATTCTATATATGGAAATCTATATTTATTTCTTCTTTCTATATTCTTCCTTCATATTTTTCTTTTCTATCCCGTTCTTTCTCCCCTTTTTACACAATTTTTCTTTCTTTCTTTTCTCACTTTCTTTTTCTCCCTGCTTCTAGTTCTCTTCAACCTAAAAAAAAAAGTTAATTCATTTTTAAGCCTGTCATTCCAGCTTACATTTCGAATGTTTTAAATTCATTCGTCCTTTCAAGATGCTCTATTGTATATTTTCCACTCCGACAAACTACTTTAACATAACTATTTTATAATTGCGTTCCGACTAAATTCACAACTTTTAAATTTTATTTTTGTTTTTTTATTTTTTTTTTTTTTTGTATTTGAAACTTTGTATTATTTTTCTGTATCAAATATTTCGTCTATTTCTCCCCCATCACCCTTCTCTTCGTTTTCCTGCTTCGATTTGAATAACTTTTCGGAAAACATGTCCGTTAAATTCATCGTTGGTAAAGTTATCGCATGTAAATTATTTGTGGCTAAATTCAGAATTCAATTATTACTTTTAAGAATTTAATAAAAAGAAAGAACTAAAGGGTTAGGGTTAGCGTTAGGGAAAATCTATATTATCTATATATTAATAAACCTACCTACGTGCGTCACCACATCCGATCCGGAGAAGCTTCGTAGTTGGGGAGTAATGGATATCTGTTCTGCTACTGCGACTTGATGACATATTGAACTATTTAGCAATAGCTCTAAAGTATATATATATCCAACGTTGTAATAGTAATTAATGGTATATCCACAGGTACCACTAGTATGATATGATTATTAGATTATATCATGAATTTACCGGCGATAAATTTACCGAACTCATGTGGGACTTTTTTCCTGTGGACACTTACACATGGACACACCAGAGTGGACCGACTAAAGACTTACATTGTTCAGCTCTCTTTATATAGTGGATGCCGTGAGGAGGACTTGTCAAGAGCGATGATCGATCGACGGGTGGCGAGAGACAGTGCGAAATGATGATGATGATGATGATGATGATGATGATGATATTTACCTGCGCTAAATTTACCGTAGGATGAATTTACCAATGATAATTTTACCATACGGTGATTTTACCTAAAATAAATCTGTTGATTGGTGAGTTATTTTACGTCATGTTAACCCTTTTCAAGTCAATTAATGCCGAATCAAGGTATTTTGTTATTCGGTTTCTTGCAGTACCTACTGTTGCTTAAATGGTCACCCATCTAAATAACGAACAGATGTGCCGTTGCTTAACATCGTTGATCTAGCGGGGAACCAGTGCTTTGGACGCGATTTGAGCGTATGCCTGAGATCTTTTAGGTAAATCGTACAAGATTAAGAAAATTCACCATTCTGAAAGAAATAATCCTAACAAACGAATGTATTCAATTCCTGACACACGAGCCTGGCGAAATAAATAGAAAGAAAAGAAAATAAAAGAAATACCTTTCAAAGCAAATATTTGTCATCAGCTATCAATCGGTTTAACCTCATATTATAAAACAATTACTTCTATTGAACTTTTGTGTGTGTATATATATATATATATATATATATATATATGTGTGTGTGTGTGTGTGTGTGTGTGTGTGTGTGTGTGTGTAATAAAGGTTTATATAATGTAATATATATGATATGTAATATTCTGCGCTAATCGTTTTTATTTGGTATTTCGAAAATTAGGCTATATATTATATTATATTATATCATGTTATTTTTCAAAATCCCATTAGATCGTAGATGTATTTATCTATTTCAAATTGGACGTTTGTTCTAATAAATTTGTTTTTGTCTCATTTTTAACAACTATTAGATAGTAGAAAAATATTTCTTTTATCGACAAAAATG
>CM042148.1:59538002-59543002 GCA_023376005.1 Doryteuthis pealeii | reverse complement strand
ATATGTGTGTGTGTGTGTGTGTGTGTGTGTGTGTGTGTGTGGTAGAGAGGGGGGTTATGGAACTAGTTGTGGTTTTCTTTAATATTTCTCTTTTGCTATGTGGAAAGTACAAAAATAGTTTTCAATGTTGATAAATAGTTATTTCTGCAATATGACAAAAAACTATACAATATATCTTGCATTGGTTCCCACACAGCCGCTATCTACAGGATAAAAAAATAATAGCACATACGATATTCTGTCAGCAGCAGAAGAAGTAACCAAAAAAAAGGATCTTCTTGCAATATGGTAGAAAATTACTTCTTATGGTTATTCCATATTTGTCTTGGGGGAATCCAACGAATATTTTCAGTGATCATGAGGAAGTTATTTTTATTACATACGACTAAATGAAAACATTCAATGAGGCTGCTGTTTGTTTGTGTTTCGCACAGATCGAAAAACTCCATCGGAGTAATCATCATAAAAAATAATTTCTTCGTACAAAAGGAAAGAGGGAAATTGTTAATGTGTTTCTTCCTTTTATAATGAGTTTTGTGTCGGACACTCAAAAAAAAAAAAAAAAAAAAAAAGCCCGCGAATGAATCTTATCAGAAATGATACAACCAAAACGAATTATTTTTCATAATAGAAGTGGTGGGAATAAAAAGGCAGAAAATGAAAACATATTCTTCGTCAATATTTGAACGGAAAAAAAATTCACCGGGTCCATCAATATCGTAATATTAGAAAAACACGGAGTCAATTGAAAAGACTCAAAAAAATCGAAGAAATCGGTGTCAGAAATAAAGGCCGATTCAGAAAGAGGCTTGAAAATTACACGAGTGGATTTTTATAGGATATCTGGTTTGGTTTGTTTTGTTTTACGGCATATCAACCTCGGTGGGTCATGTAATGTCAACAAAGTCTTAAAATAAATGAATTCTTAATGGATACTCAATTTTTAAGCACATTTTTCTATTTAACCCAGAGAATACAACCCTAATAGGTACTACCACTCCGGATCAGTGGTTGTCATCACATGGATGATAGAAAGCAGTGGCTGAGGGTCTTCATATCCTGGGAATGGCGTTAAACTCTATCTGATGGTTAGGTTCCAGTTCTGGAGGTCTGGGGAATATGGAGCACCCCTTCATCACCATTGCTCCCAGACCCAATCTGACCCGGAGTGATAGTATCTGTTAGGGTCCCATTAAGAATGAATTTATTTCAAAACTTTGTCGGCATTAAATGACCCACTGAGGTTGATATGCCGTAAATCAAACCAAAACTTTGCTGGCATTAAATGACCCACTGAGATTGATATACTGTAAAACAAAACAAACAAACAAATAAACAAAAAAAATTTATTAAACCACATCTAATAAATGATAAGCTGTGCCTATTCATTATGTAACACTAATATTGGAGCTTGGTGAATGGGGACACTACTCAATATCCTTTAGCCAATCATTGCTGTTGAGATCGAGTCTCACTTGCTACCCCATAAAGGCTAGGCCCAGGCCAACTGGTCTGAATACAATTTCCAATTCCTATTCAAGACTCAAAAAGGCGCATGATACGCGATTATGTAGGTTATGTATGATACGGTACATAAAGTTGAGTGTCTGTTCATGTGTGGGTGTATATGTGCGTGCATGTGCCTGTGTGCTTGTCAAAATAACTGCCTTTCACTTTGGTGAGTTGTCGCATTTGACACTAATGATCATTTCTGGGTTGCAAGATGGCCCCTTATTTCTGCCCCCCTCAATTTGCATATCTAACTTCTAAAAAATTAAAATGTGACAAATATCCGGTATTTCCAAACCAGTCTTTTTCTTTCTTTTTTTTATGTAATAGCATGGCGTATGTCACTGTGTGTGGGTCATTAGGAAAGAGGGGGTAAACACCTGCAGGAAGTCTAGAAGACAACGGAGGTTTTGATTGACAGGCTAGAGGTCACGAGGTCAACCTCTTGTATAAGAAACGAACCGAAAGAACTAGGCTTTAAAAAAAAAAGAAGAGTGGATGGCCGTGCGCTGATTGGTTGATAGATTTATCACGTGATAAGAAAAACAGGATATGTTATTTACTTAGATTCTCTAGGCAGTTGGATTTTCAACATCGAGCTGTGTTGTTGCCTGTGGTCGGGCCCACGAAGGTCCAATGCTGTAGAAGGCAGAGCTGGAGGCGATACTGTGATGAATTTTATGGAGAATCTATTCTCCTCCCTCAAAACGACGAAACACACTCTCAGTCAGAGCATGCCTAAATAAGAAAATACAAATTAAAGTGAGAAATAAATAAATATATATATATATATATATATATATATATTATTATATATTATATATATATATATATATATTTCCAATGCAGTACACACATTTTAAAATGCCTATAACACCTTTCTCACCAATTCTTCTCCTTCCAGCCTCTACATTAATGTAATTTTTTTTAAAACTGGAACACTGATGATGGCACTTCGAAGTGCCGAAAGTACTCGGGACTTGAACTTTGGTGGAGTTATCCACGAATTCCACCCAAACATTAAAAAGTTGGCCAGAAAACTCGAAAAGATCAAAAATAAAATTGTTAAACAGATGTGTCTTTTGTTTAATTCTACACACACACACACACACACACACACACACACATATATATATATATATATATATATATATATATATATATATATATATATATATATATATATCCTGCAGAGGATATAGACAACATATTTTATGGGTTAAATAGAAAAAATTAGTTTTAGAAAATGTGTCTAAAAACTGTTTTAAAAATAATTGATTTTTTTTAATTTAATATCCATCAAGAATAAATAAAACAAGACGTCCACGGTATAAAATAACCCCAAAAGAGTTGACATGCCGTAAAGTTCCAATCAACCAACCAACATAGACTGGGCCCCGCCGACAAGGTGAAAACATTCAGTGGAGCGAATAATTTTGACACCAAGCGTAAATACTAAACATTGTTGAAGTTAGATATGCGAACTCAAGGACATTTGAATGCGCCTTGATGATGGTCGGAAAGATGACCTGTCGAAATGTCGTGTTGAAAGCAATAAAGGATGAAGATGCTAACCATTCCAATCACCAAATCTGTGTCGGAACTGTAATTATACACAGGAATAAACCCGATCCGCTATAAAAGAAGCCATCTTCTCTTGCAGTTGGGATGGAGCGGCCAGTTTTGGCCGAGTCATTAGTCGACATTATTTATAGTCGCTTGTAAACATTCATAAACGTCATGTGCCGTAAGAAGACATTCACGTAAAGCGGAAGATATTCTCAATTGGCAATTCTTTATGATTGCTTCTTTTCATAATTCTACATATTGGGATTAAATGCCTTTAAATCATTTTGATGTTTGCTTATTATCGGCAGTAATCTATGACATTTTAATCGCTTTCTTTCCAACTTCCCCCTTTCGATTACGTTTATTTCTTTTTCCGAACCGAGTTTATCTTGACGTAAGTCTATTTAGCTAAGTGGTTAGCATCGCAACTGAGTGAACAAAAGGTTCAAGGTTTCTTAGATTCTTTTTTAAATTTATTTTAGCTCTCAATAGAGAGCTAAAATTTAAGGTACGTGCCAGCTTCAGATACGCTTATGTTAATAAGTTTATTAAAATCATTTCAGTTTCCAAACCCAAAAAAAAAAACATTTTTCCGAACCGAGTTTATTTTGATGTAGCTCAGTGGTTAGCATCGCAACTGAGTGAACCAAAGGTTGAAGGTTCCTTAGATTCTTTTTTTTAAATTATTATTTTAACTCTTAATAGAGAGCTAAAATTTAAGGTACGAGCGAGCTTCAAGTACGCTTATGTTAATAAGTTTATTAAAAACATTTAAGTTTCAAACCCCCCCCAAAAAAATTATTTTTCCGAACCGAGTTTATTTTGATGTAAGTCTATTTAGCTCAGTGGTTAGCATCCCGACGAAGTGAACAAAAGGTTAAAGGTTTCTTAGATTTGTTGTTTTTAGCTCTCAATAGAGAGCTAAAATTTGAGGTACGAGCAAGCTTCAGATACGCTTATGTTAATAAGTTTATCAAAAACATTTAAGTTTCCAAATCCCAAAGAAAATATTATTTTTCCGAACCGAGTTTATTTTGATTTAAGTCTATTTAGTTCAGTGGTTAGCATCGCGACGGAGTGAACAAAAGGTTCAAGGTTTCTTAAATAGAGAGCTAAAATTAGAGGCACGAGCGAGCTTCAGATACGCTTATGTTACAAAGTTCACTAAAAATATTTAAGTTTCCAATTTTATTACGACAAGGAGAAATATCATTTTTCTGAACCGAGTTTATTCTGACGTAAGTCTATTTAGCTCAGTGGTTAACACAGTGACACAGTGAACACAAGGTTCAAGGCTTATTAGCGAGATTAGTCGAATTTTCAACAATCTTCCGAATTTCGTATCGTATAAAAATACAGTGTTACCTTGATTTACGAATGCCCCAACTTACGAGTTTTCCGAGTTAGAAGCTGTAAACTAGTGGATTTTTTGCTTTGTATTGAGAGCTAAAATTTTAGGAACGAGCGAGCTTCATATACGCTTATGTTATTAAGTTCATTAAAAACATTTCAAGTTTCCAAATGCCAAAGAAAAATATTATTTTTCCAAACCCTATTTATCTTGACGTAATTCTATTTAGCTCAGTGGTAAGCACAGGGACGGAGTGAACACAAGGTTCAAGGTTTTTTAGCGAGATTGGTCGAATCTTCAACAATCTTCAAATCCTCCGAATATTGTACAGTATAAAAATACGGTGGCACCTTGACTTACGAGTGTCCCAGCTTGAGAGTTTTCCCAGTTAACAGTTTTGTGTTGTGAGATAACATTTGATGAACGAGCGAGCTTAGGATACGCTTATGATAATAAGTTCATTAAAAACATTTAAGTTTCCAAATTTATTACGCCAAAGAAAGATACTGAATACTGATACCAAAAATTAAATATTTTACTTGCACCATTGTTTGAGGAAATAGCACCAAAG
>CM042148.1:59518002-59535502 GCA_023376005.1 Doryteuthis pealeii | reverse complement strand
ACGCATGTTTACAGATGTCTAAGGGCCAACAGCATGCGGTAGTTCGAAGACATTAACGTAGTGAAACATAAATCTTTGGATAACCCCAATCGTAATGAAATGTCCAACACTGTAGTGGTCAGAAATGCCGTCTGAAAGTTATTCAACGGCAAATTTCGCTCGGCCAATTATTCATAAATGCATCCCTTCAAGCAAGCATTAAAATGGTGATACCTACAGTGTCGCTGTCTGCGAGGAATTCTTCAGTTAAAAGGTATGAAAGACATCCTCGCTCCGTTTCCGGTAAGTTCAACTAAATTGTATTCATATTTACTCTGTACGGCCTAAAGCAGAATATGGTGGCTAAAAAGAGTGTATTGCTTCAGATTCCAAGGGGGTCCGACCTTGATTTTCGAGATATCAGAATTCCACTTTCTGCATAATCTCGTATGGGTTCCTTTGGGAAATTCTTGACTGTTTCTGTCACAAAGCAGGTTATGAGATTCTTTTTAGAATCCTTAAGCTATGGGGAAGATTGTGTAGCGCCAAACCTTTGCATTATGTTAGTCACGAAATAGAAATCAAGGTTAATTTTTCCTTGGTATATATTGACATTGCTTTCTGTTGATGAGATATTACTACCTCCGTATGTGAACTTGTCAACTAATTTAGGAGGCTTACCATCCTGTGTGGAAATACCTTCATCTTATTTAACATATATAAACTCCATTTTGTCTGAGTTCATATATAGGCCAATGCCTTTTGCCGCTTTCTCTGTGCTATACAGCAAGTGTGTTTGCGAGAAATGCTAGATGTTGGCTTTTTTAACGTGACACCTTCAAATTAATTGGTTGAAAGCAAATTGCTTAAGGTCAGTTGCTCAAAAAATCAATTCTCGAAATATTAATTGATCAAAAGTCAGATTGCTCGAAAAGTAGTCTTTCAATAAAAAAATACTTCTTAAGAATCTTAGCAATGCTAAAAAAGATATTACAGGAAGATTGTGTAGTACAAGCAATCCCATTACGTTAGTCACAAAACAGGAATCTTGGTAAATATCTTGAAATCAATTGCTCGAAAGTAAATTGCTCGAAGTCTGTTGCTCGAAAAGTTATTTCTCGAACTATCAATTGATCGAAAGATAAATCACTCGAAGTCAGTTGCTCGAAATTATTTTTAGAATTATCAAAAGAATATATTTTCTTGAACTATTAAGTGATCGAAAAATCAATCGCTCAAAGTCAGTTGCTCGAAAAATTATTTCTCGAATTATCAAAACAAATTATTTCTCGAATTGATCGAAAAATAAGTCGCTCGAAAAGCAGTCAATAAATAATATTTCTAAAGAATCTTAGCAACGTACAGTGCTAAAATAAGAAATTATAAATCTTAGCTATGGAAAATGCTAAAAGAGATAAATAATACCCAGGACAAACATGGTATGTGTAAAAAAAAATCAACGGTTTTATTTGATATTATTTTTTAAATCTTCATTACATAAAAAAAAGTTAATTTTTCTGAGTAAATAAAAACGGCTTAGCTTCAACACAGCTACAAGCGATTTGAAGCTTACTCGAAAACAAAAAAATTGATACAAAAATAAATAAAATATCTTTATCTTCAATTCTGATTGAATAATAATCTTTTTTATATATTTACAATAGATTATATAAAATATAAATATGATATATAAATTCTAGAATTAAAATGTTAAAACGCATTAAGATAATAGTATTGAACAGTATGCATTAAAAGAATGAGTAATAAGTGTTTAAAAGTTAAATATCTCTTAGTGATTGTTTCAAGAATGAATATCAGTTTTCGAGCACTCTGTCTTTCGATCAATTGATAGTTCGAGAAATAATTTTTCGAGCATCTGACTTCGAACAATTTGTTTTTTAGCAATTGATTTCGAGAAATTGACCATATACCGTGGTACCGTGACTCAGTTTCTTCGTAAATCAAATCAATTTTCCCCATTGAAATAAACTGAAATGACATTAATACGTTCCAGCTCATACCAAAAACACCCTGATATTTTTGTTACATTTTTAATAAAAAATAGCATTGAATTAATTAATTAATCAACAGAAAGAAAGAAAGAAAGAAAGAAGGAAAGAAAGAAAGAAAAAGAAAGAAAGAAATATTGATCGATCAAAAGAAAGGAAGAAAGAATAAATAATTAAAGATAGAGAGAAAGAAAAAAGGGAAGGAATTAATAAGACTAGAAACAATGACAAAAATTCAAGAATGAATGTCTGGTAAGAAAGAAAGAAAAAGAAAAAAGAAAGAAAATAACAAGAAAGAAAAAGAAAGAAAGA
Source organism: Doryteuthis pealeii (assembly GCA_023376005.1). Taxonomy (NCBI): domain Eukaryota; kingdom Metazoa; phylum Mollusca; class Cephalopoda; order Myopsida; family Loliginidae; genus Doryteuthis; species Doryteuthis pealeii. The sequence continues at coordinate 59,533,202 of CM042148.1, read as the reverse complement.
AAGAATTGATAACTGACTGATAACCAGAAAGAAAGAAAAATACCAGAAAGAAATACGAAAAGAAAAGAAAGAAAAAAGTAATAAATAGAATATATAGCTAGAAAATACAAAGAATAAATAAATCAAAAGAAGGAAAAAGATGGAAAGAAAATCAGAAAGACAAAGAAAGAATTACTAGAAAATGATAAAAAAGACTAAAAATTAAGAAAGAAAGAAAGAAAGAAAGAAAGAAAGAAGAAAAAGGACAAAGAAGAATATATGAAGAATAAAAAAGAATGAAAAAAGAAAACATGAAAGAACGAAAGAGGCAATGAAAAAAAAAAAAGAAAAAATGGAGAATAAGAAAGAAAGAAACAAACAAAAAACAATGACAAAAGGAAAAAGACATGAAGGATAAAAAGACAGAAAAAACAAAAAAACACAATGAATAGAAACAGTGACAAATGGAAAAAGAAATAAAAGAAAGAAAGAAAGAAAGAAAGAAAGACTAGAAATTAGGGAGTTCGTTATTCTTAGTTGTTGTGATTTTATAGTTGAAGTCGTTCCGTTCTTTATTGCCAGTTACAGGTAATAACGCGTTAAAACAAAACAAATGATTCTTTTATGTTCAAGCGCCTGTAGAAATTGATCTACGGCCTGATAACAATGAGACAGACTCGGAAAAAAAAACATCGAAGCCTAAAAACAACAATGATTCGATCAATCAGCAATAAGATGCTTCCGGCAACAGAATGGATTTGAAATAAAGACAACCAAAAAGAAGAAAAAAAAAGAATAGACATAAAAATAAGTTTCTATTATTTCGCTTACGGCCATTATAGCTAAAATTAATTGTAATTTATTTTCTTTCTCTTCTCCCACACTTGACCCGAAGCTAATTCAGTGGTTAGGTCGTTAGACGACAGGCTTAGAGGTCCAACGTTTGTTTGTCTGTCGCGACCGATTTTGTAGAAATATAGATAAGAAGTTTTTTTTCTGGCATATCGAGACGTCTGTGGGTCATATCCTAAAACGTCTATTTTCCATGCACTCTTTTTGCTGGTGTGTCTTTGTGTAAGAGTCTATGGGGGAACGTCACTCATGAGTTCGTCACGTCAAGCCCTAGCACCTATATAATTATCCCGATCCTATTGCCATTACGGCAAACCCCAACTATTTTTATCATATATATGTGCATATATGGCAGTGGCTGAGGATCTTAATGTCTTGGATAGGACGTGAAACTGCATGTAGTGGTGAACTTTCTTTTCTGGAGTTCTGGGGAGTGTAAAGTATTCCCTTATCACCATGATTCCCAGGTCCACCTTGAACCGAAGTAGTAGTACCTTTAGGGTTCCATCTATGGCTTAAATAGAAGAAAGTATTTTAAAATATGTGTTTAAAAATTGACTTTAGAAAAAATTTGAATACCCATCAAGAATGAATAAAACAAAACGTCTTGGCATAAAATAACCCAACAAGCGTAGACAAGCCGTAAAATCCAACCAACCAACCAACCAACCAACCGAAAGTCATTTAAATTATTTTGAATATTTTCTATGGACTAATTGTTATGAATGTAACAGTCACACGATAGGTAACAAAACTGCCTGCGCAATCCCATGAGAGAGTGTCTGTCCACGCACACGCAGTAAGATATCCCTTTATTGATTGCCAAATTTGCATCAAGGCCACGCGAACAGTTATCGAGATATTAGAAAATATGGCTTTATACAAGACAATGCATAAACGTGTGCGTGCGGGCGTGCGTACGAATGTGTGTGTGTGTGTGTTGTGTGTGTCTGTGTGTGTGTGTGTGTGTGCGTTCGCGCTCGCGCGTGTTTATTTAATGTGCATTGTTTGTCTTTTCTCTTGAAAGAGATCATTAGTTATGACGAATCAGATGACTTTTATGTAACTACAATAAAATTAAACGAAGAAATGAAAAAAAAGATACTGGATGAAATAGATGAATAAAACAAGACATGTATATGGAGATTTGGACATCACGTGACAAGCCCAGAGCGAAAAACAAGACTTTCGGACATTCTACTCCCCTTCTTCCTCTTCCTCCTCCTCCTTGTAGTGTGTGTGTGTGTGTTTGTGTGTGTGTGTGTTGTTCTTGTTCTTCTTGTTCTTGTTTTCTCATTATTAATTATTAATATTATTATTATTATTATTATTATTATTATTATTATTATTATTTATTAATTTTCGTTCGTATTATTTATTTGTTCATTTTATTTATTCATTTCATTTCTCCGGCTCCTCCTTCTTGTTCTTGTCGTTGTTGTTGTTGTTGTTGTTCTTGTTCTTCTTCTTCTTATTATTATTATTATTATTATTATTATTATTATTATTAATAATAATAATAATAATAATAATAATAATAATAATAATAATTCATTTTTCCTTTTATTTATTCATTTATTTATAGTATTTTATTTCTTTTTATATTATTTCATTTTATTTTATTTATCTTTCTTTCTTATCAGAAGAAGAAAAAAAACTGCAGACTTCTTTAATAAATCGATTTTTTTCCTCGAATGAAGGAGGAATCGTAAAACGAAGTAAAAAGAAAAAAATCGACTATAAAATCGAAAATAAATGTCAAGATTGTGCCTGATAATAAAGGTTTATATTAAAAAGAAAACATCTAAAGATGACTAATTGATCATATTCACGGAAACATTACCATGTTTCTGACTTCTATTTCTCCATCCCCCCTCCTCCTACTCTTCTTCTTTTTTTTTTTTGTCTAATGCTATATTCTAAAAGCAAAAGTTATTTCAAATATGGAGGCTTTTTGGTACGGTTAATGGTTGATCAACGCTGGAGGCACGCCGCAAGAAAGAAAGATCTAAGTGACCAACCAACCGCTGCTTTTATGAATAGAACAAGTGGTTCTAAGAAAACAATCTTGTAAGTGATCCTATGAATTAAAGCAAATAGCTGAAAAGGGAATGTTCCCACTTCGAAATCATCAACCTACAGACTATAGACTACAGACTCTTTCTTTTTTTTTGGGGGGGGGCTGTTTTGTTTGTTTTGTTTTTTGTAGTTTTTATTCTCGTTTTTATTTTCTTTTTATTTCCTTTTTTTTCTTTTATCGGATTTTTACGGATTTCTAAGTGCCCGTCAGATCAATATGGATCAAGTATTCTATTTTTCGTCACCCCAGTGTATATGCATCATATAAAGAAATATTCTCTCTCTCTCTATGTCTCTCTTCTCTCTCTCTCATCTCTCTCTATCTATCTATATCTCTCTATTCTATCTTATCTCTATAATATCTATCTATATATCTATTTATCTAATCTATTATCTCTCTCTATCCTATCTATCTATATCTCTATTATCTATCTATCTATCTATCTCTATCTTTCTTTCTCTCTCCCCTCTCTCTCTCTTTCTCTCTGTTTATATCTAGCTATCTTTCTATCTTTCTTTGTCTGTCTGTCTCTCTCTCTATCTATCTATCTATCTAATTTTCTTCTCTCCCATGGATCTCCTTTTCCTTTTCTTTCTCTCTCGCTCATTCACACATTTACTCACTCGCTCGTTCTACCACACTTAGATTAACTGATTGTTTTTCTCTCTCTCTCTCTCTCTCTCTCTCTCACACAACACACACACACACACACACACACACACACACAGACACACACAGACACACACTCCATCGGTCTCATTTTCCTTTTCCTCTCTCACTCACTCACCCTATATCCCTTACATTAACTGATTTTCTTTCGAGCACACTCTTTTCTCTATCTCTCTCACATACACAACTGTTTTTCTTATCCATCTCTCTCTCTTATCAAATCTATCTCCCCTATGCTCTGTTTCTTCATCTCTCTCACTAACTCTCTCTCTCAAAATCTTTCTCACTTTTCATCCCCTTCGCATTCTTCCGCCACGTCTCTTTTCTCTGCATCTTTCTGTCTCTCCTCTCTGTCTGTCTGTCTGTCTGTCTGTGTCTGTCTGTCCCTCTCTCTCTCTCTTTCCATCTCAGCATCTCTGTCTCTCGTTTTCCCCTTTCTTACTCTTGCTCACTTTCTTCATATCTATCTATCTATCTATCTGTTTATACCAGTCTCTCTCTCTCTCTCTCTCTCTCTCTCTCTCTCTCTCTCTCTCTCTCTATATATCTATCTATCTATCTATCTCCCCCTCTCTCTCTCTATATATTATATATATGTATATATATATCTGTATATATATATATATATAATATATAATATATATACACACACACACACACACATATATATATATATATATATATATATATATTATATATATATATATACAATCAGTCTATTCACATCTATCTGTCTATCTATCTATCTATCCATCTACCTATTACCCTCGTTCTATCTTTTACTCCCCATTTGTTTAATTACCAGTTGCTTTCAACGTGTCACGCCCTGAGCTGAACGCAATTCAAACGAGCCAATCACTAAAGCCAACGCTGTGTTTACAAAACTCGACTCTTCATTTCAGTTAAGAAAATCACACCAAAAATATGTATAAACTAAACGTGCCATTTTCTAGGCCAATTCACTTTCAACATTCAACAGATTGTCCCGAGTGGCGTAAATCACGGCACGTTCGGGATTAGCGCCTAACAAATCTGATCGGCTAAAACTTGATCTTCAAGGCCACGATTAACCGGGACCATCAAGGTTTAATTAGCGTACCCTTCCTCTCTAAGTTATTTGTTCTCAAAGAGAATCTGTTATACATACTAGCAAATTTATGCACCATCCGGGTGCAAGTTTTTTAAGTTTTAATATAATAAAATATCATGTAAAATTAGAAAGGCTAATAAAACTGAATAAGAATGCAGATAAAAAGATTTGGAACAGAGGGAGTGTAATCGAAAAATAGAACAACTTTGAAACTAACTCTTCCATCATTTTATATTACTCCCGTCTTTCATTGGTAAATTTAACTAATTTAACTATTTAGTTAAAATAGGAAGTAAAGGATAATATTATAGTTATTTCTTGTTAATGGATTTCTTTTAAGATTTATCCCCGAGATTTTTGCTCATATTCATTAAGATAAAACCAAACAATTAGAAATCAATAATACTAAGCATATATTTATTAAAATCAATTTTTTAAGATCAATATGCAAATTAGCCTTCCCATTCACACTGTAAACCTCTATTTTGTTGTATATATAAATACAATTGCAGGTTATTAGTATGTAGATATGGTCAACAGTGTAAGTAATGTAAAACAATTTTACTAATAATTGAGGTTTAAATAAAAATAGAATCATGGAGAATGTGATGTAAATAACGAAGGGATTTGTAAAATTTATAGTAATATAGTTTCGGTTAACCCACAATCTCCATTATAATAAGATTTATCAACCCCTCTGCACGAGCAGGATGGGACACAAGGTTAATTTCTCAATCGGAGTTTAACAGGTTTGAATTCAGAGTTTTCCTTCTAGACTGGTTGCTTAACCAAGGTTAAAGAGTCCAGTCTACCTTGCTATTTACCCATAGCTGATGGGAGAATTGGATTCATTCAAGGGTATTAGTGATATGTGAAATGCAAACAGCTTCGTCCAGTATTTGAATTGGTCGACGAGTCCATTTCCTTCGACCTAACCATTATACCACTCGCCTCTATATTACTCTCGTATAAGCAGATCCAAATGAGGATAGACGCCAGATAAGAAAAATTGTTAATAAAAAATAACAGCGGTATATATGGGACCTAGAAAGTTAATTTCAAATTAGTGCACATCATCTTTCGACCTCTTGAGAATTGTCGTATACTTTTTCCTTTTCCTAGCTACGGTTAAAGAGCCCAGTCTACTCTGCTATTTGCCCATAGCTGGAGGGAGAATATATATATATATATATATATATATATATATATATATATATATATATTATTATTATTATTATTATTATTATTATATGCTCCCAAAATCCGGTAGAGCTCTCTAGGAGCGACTTTAATTAACTTTCACCGCCAGCATAAAGCAATGATCATCAATTGTTTACAGATTTGATCTCTCTGGTGATCATAAAATATATAAACAAATGTATGTAATATAGTGAAAAATTTGAAAAAACACAGTTTCAAATAAAATGAGTGATATTTATTTAACCAACGCTGCAGTGTTTCAATATGTTTAGTAGATCTTCTTCAGGGCTTTTGTTGATATAAGAAAAAGTAAAATTTATCACATAATAATAATGAGACTGTGATAGTTTTTTGTTGATCAGTTTGTTTCAAATGTTTTGAATAGAAAATTAGCGCTCTTAGAATAGTTCGAAAATTATGAAACGCTGGGATAAACGGTTTTGAAGGATAACATCGAACATTCTTTACGTTATGTATGTGTGGGGTGGGGGAAGAGAGAGAGACAGAGTGAGAGAGAGATGTATGTATTTAATAGTTAAATCACCGCTCCTTAACGACAGCTGTCGATGGCCTAGCGAGTAACGAATCGGGGAATCGGGCTGATGAAAAGTCAGTCGGGTTTTGCTCCAGGTCGGAAGTACTTGCTGTGTCTAGCCACACTGATGAGACGTGAAACGTCGAAACACGGTGTCTGTGGATGACTATATATATATATATATATATATATATATGGTATGTAACACTTTTAACGGAGTGCACATATACTACGCTCTGATCCTATATTTAAAAAGGTAAGACAGTTTAGCTTGTTTTATAAAGGATTCATAACCACTTTTTATCATTTGGATGTTTATCTTTCAAAGTGTCGTTTTCATCTTCCAATTCAATCTTTCGACCGTTGTTTGAATTGGATATCACTACGATTATTATTATTATTATTATTATTATTTTATTATTATTATTATTATATTATTATTGTTGTTGTTACTTGTATTCTTTTATTTTACCTCTGTTTATTTGCTTTTTTTTTTTTATTTGTCTTTGTTTTTTATTTTTTTGTTTTCTCAGTATTTCGAAATGTTTATTTTTCCCTGTCGATTTATTTCAATATCATAATTTTGATTACAGCTTATTAAACTTTGTGACAACTTTTCTATACCGCGACGGGATGTTCGGCTTTGATAGGCGAGCGTTTTCTCAATTGCTAGAATAATATTTGCATTTCGAGAAACATTTGCAGTGAAGCGGTTGTTATTTGAACGTCTGAGAGAGCGAAACGAGTTTATACGATGTGAACAGAAAAATTCTCACAACGCCGACTGCGGCCATGTTTCAATTACATTTTGCGTTTTTATTAAAATATTTTTATTTAGATATTTTTAAATCATCTTTTTTTTTGTTTTGTTTTGTTTTGTTTTATTTTTGGGGGCTTTTTTTTTCCTAAATCTCAGTTTTATTTGTCGTACGATTATCTGAATTATTAGAATTTTCGATCTAAAAAGAATAAATAATAATAATAATAATAATAATAATAATAATAATAATAATAATAATAATAATAATAATAATAATAATAATAATAATAATAATAATAATAATAATAATAATAATAACAACAACACAAATTCGACTTCTTCAATGACTATTGATTTAAGCTCTTCTTTTCTTTTTACATTTTTAATCATTTGAAAGTATCGTTCCGTCTGTTTAATATTTTCAATATATTTCTAAGGAGGTTTGTTTATAAAAGTTAATTTTCTTGTAATATCTATTTTGATTGTATAATGTTCAAAAAGAATATAATAAAATCTTTTGGTATCTTTGGTTATTTATGGAAAATGCAGTTTGTTGTTTCTAGTTTCATAAAATGAACGAGTTATACTTTCCCATTCAGCAATTTCTTTATATTGATCGATTCTAATATGTCCTTCAGTCAAGACTGCAAAAGAATACACCGATTGCCCCTCGGCATAGGGGTAAGATACACCCCCCACACACATACACAAATTGGACCACCTGTTGGTCTCGGGTGACGACTCATGATGCTTAAGGATGGACTCCTGGTGGCTGAGCAGTTCATGACATACAACACTATATTTGACCCTTACTTAGGTTAGGCCAGAGGTTCTCAATCTGGGTCCATATGGACCCCCGGGGACCATATGATATTTTTTGAAACCCAGGAAAGTAAAATGTATCTAACTATGAAAATACAATGGGATTTGTAAACAACGAATGGCTATGGGGGTCCACTAGAGTAAAATAGGATTAAAAGGGGGTCATTATGTAAAAAAAGGTTGAGAACCATTGGGTTAGACGGATGATCAAAGAGGGAGCCTCTCTAACCCGACAAACATGCCCAAAGGACATACTGCATTGTCCATAACTTAGAGAAAGGCGCAATTTTCCGTTCAGTTTGCAAGCGAATGATAATTTTGTGGGATCTTTTATCGTGCTCTCCATAAAGGTTCTCATTTACCCAACCCATTCGTCACGTGTAGGGTGTGACACAAGGTCGCAATAATGGGACATCCAGTGAAAAAAGTGTCTCCTAGATATGACCCTAAATTGCATTTCATGGCGACAATTCTGGAGATCTGGAGAGTGATGAGTACCCCTTCATTGCCATTATTCCCAGGTCCACTCTGACTCGGAGTGGTAGTACCTGTTAGTTTTCAATGTATGGGTCAATCAGATCTGTCTAAAAATTAGATCGTAAGCCAAAAAGAAAACTACACAAAAAACGTAAATATGAGTATACAATGGACGTGATTCCCTAATGTCTAGGCATAAAATAGCGCTAGACAGATTAACAAGCCGTTAAAATCAGCCAAACAATTAATGTTCAATTTGCAGGCAAATGATGATATTGGAGGAACTTTGTCCGTGCTAAACGACTTTTTATCGTTCAAATTCTCGATATGACGGAAATTCTCGATATTATGAAAATAAGTATAAAATGCTAATTAGAATGCTAATTTCTACGTAGGAGTATAAATATCATTACAGACCGCCGTTTCTAATAAAAACCCAATCGCTTTACGGGTCGTCTAGTTATGCCAAAAAATAAATTGGTATCCGTTTGATACGTTTCCAGATAGTCGCGTGATGGTTAGCAGTCACGCAAGCCTTTCATAGTACATTCAGTTTTCACTAGCAGCAACACACCTCCCCACCCCACACCCTGTGGTGAACTTTTGCCACATTAATCGAAGCTTTTCTTTTTTTCATTTTTTTCTTTTCCGTTTTTTTTTTTTTTTTTTTTTTTTGAAAAAATATAAACTATGCCGAGTAAGTTCCTAATAACTGTCAAAACAATTTTAGCTTGAAGATTTAAAAATATAAAATTCAGATTTTTTTTTTCATAATAGCCAAATGCACTTAAATAACGGCACAATAATCGGCTTGACTATATCTTGCCGGAGAATTTTTTTAGATTGTTTTCTTTTCTTGTTTTTTTCTCTCTCCTCCAAGTTGCTCCGAAGATGAAATAATTGTATATCTCCTACCCATTCGAACCAAAATATAAGTCAGACAGTAAAGCAGGTTGGCCTATATTGAAATATAAACTTTCTACTTCAACTTTCTCTTTATTTAATCCGATACTGGACAATGCTAAACTTATACATTACACTATATATATACAAAGTGTGTAAAAAAATATCGAGATAGAATCTGTATTTACCAAGATAGAAATGAAGAATGAATGGAATGTTAATTTTTCAGAATACAAGGTGTGTCAAAAAGTAGCGAAAATCTCGATACTTTTTTGACACACCCTATATATATATATATATATATATATATATATATATATATAGTGTAACATCTAAGTTTAGCATTATATATATATGCACCTAATCCAATGCTTTTCTAGTATTACAGTCAATTTTTCATAACAATATGCCAGTTTAGGGACTTATTATTTCATCATATATATATATATATGTTAGGGTTGCGTGAATATGAAATCATGGTTCTGAAATTCTCGTCTATGTGACTTGATTTGAAAATTGCATAGGCGTTTCAAAATCACATGCTCGAGAAACTGCCAGTAACTAAGTAAACTGTTCTCAATATTGTTGATTGAGCAATTAGATCTCAGTTAGGGTAGCGTATACATAAAGTCAACAGCACATGATTACAGTTAGTTTCTCGTTTATGGGATTGTTCGAACCAAGACTTTGTTAGAACAATCGCATAGGCGAGAAACTGTCAATAACCAAGCGCCGTTGATTCCACGCCCACGCTGCCTAACTTACACATATATATATTATATATATATTATATATATGTATATATATATGTGTGTGTGTGTGTGTGTGTGTGTGTGTGTGTGTGTGTGTGTGTGTCTGTCTGTCTGTCTGTCTGTGTGTGTGTGTGTGTGTGTGTGTGTGTGTGTGTGTGTGTTCAAAAGAAACATGTAGATATTTGCAAAATCAATAGCAAGTCTAATTTTTAATTGAATCATGTTACGGTTACGCTTGATGTGTGACTATTTAAGCAACACTAAGTACTGTAAGCAACCTGATATCAAAACGAATTTATTCGGCATTAAATGACCCGAAAAGGGTTGATATGCCGTAAACAAAACAACTAAACTAAGCCAACCGATTACTGATACGTTTGAATAGGTTTTTCGGAATTACTTTTATTTTTTTTTTTTTATATCCCTTGTTGGACAAGTCATTGATTTTCGATCGATGAATAGACGGCGTGAAATGGTATGAGAGACGGGTCACTTTAATAGACTTCAAAGTTGACCTCCCCAACCAAACGCCGTCTCACTTCCCACCCACCCCCGACGGCAGTGTATATAACAAGCGAGGTAAATTTTGTTCTTTAATGTTTAGAATTACTGATCCTCACATCAGATTAACAGAATCATATAATTTCCACATACCGTCCCACCGACCCCCCAAACCCCACGCCGAACCAAGATCCCGACCCCCGATTCCCCATATCACATTCACGTTCACAATGTTACACGGTAATCGTTCTAATGACGAAAGTGAAACTACAAAAAGCCGGCGCTTCGACATCTTAAATGGCTGCCAGGAAGCTGAGTTCCCTCACCCGATTCGCCCTCGCGAACTTTCCTGGCCGAAAGCATTCCCAATATAGAATTACTTGTGTAAATTGAATTACTGTTCAATAGCAGAAGCCGTTATCGTCGACCGTTCCCCTCACCCCCCAAGGAAATGGCCAGACAGATGGGTATTGAAGTAAGGACAAAGATTTATGCAAATGTCGTCTTCAGTCCTCGCCCGTCGACGTCTCTGCTCGTCGAAACATCGCTGACGTTATTGCAACTGCCTTTTATACCTCAAGTAACTTTCTCTTCAACAAGAAGAGAATTCGTTAGTTTGGAAATCAGATAAATGAAGACTATGGTTTGAAACCTTAATATCTCCACATTAAAAAGGAGGAGTATCTAGCTGTGATGCGAGACAAAGGTATAATCTCCAATAATAAATGCGAATGTCAGCGTATCAGTCACATTTCTTAAACTTTACTCCTAGAGGCCGCATCCCAACATATAATAATTTCTTTGGAATCAGGCCGCATCTGTGAGCAAATTAAAACATTCCGGACGAATTCGAACCTGCAATCCTGAAATTTTGGATTCCGAAGTTTTAATTTCTGCAATTGTCTTCGGTGTTTTTTGTTTTTTTTTTTTTTTCTTCTTTTTTGTTTGTTTGTTTGTTTCTTTTTTTCTTTCTTTCTTTTTTGTTGTTGTTGTTGTTTTGGGTTTTTTTCGTAGTCTTCTTGCAAAGAATTTTCTTTTTTTTTTTTTGTATAATAACAATTTTTATAACTTGGAAATAAATTTGAGAATAATCGAAATTAATTACGAAATCCAATGAAAGTCACCCGTGAAAGAGAAATGGTTTTTTTATACAGAAAATAAAGACCTACATACACATGATTATCAAATGCAGCAAACTAGCATAAAAGGTGTACAAGATTATGCACAACCGGGTTGGACAGGTGTTCCAGTGGGAATTGTGTAAGAGAATAAAATTTGAATATACTACCAAATGCTATATGCACAAACCAGATTCCGTCCTAATGAAATTCTCTGAGAATTGAGATGGAAACGGATCACCTAATCCCGGTCAGAAATCAGCTCTAGTGTTAATTAACAAGATAAAAGAATTTATCACCACGAGGATTTTGCCGTTACGATTGAAAATGAAAGAAAGCCAAAATACTTAGACCTTGCCAGAGAACTAAAAACAACTGTGGAACATGAGGATAACGGTGATGTCAATTTTAGTTGGTGTGCTTGGAACGGTCCCCAAATGTTTGGAGGGAAAAGACAGGATCAATTGGAAATCAGACGAAGAATCGAGACCATCCACATCACAAGATTATTAAGATTAAGTAGAATACCCAGAAGAATCCTGGATGCTTGAGGAGATTTGCTGTCTCTCAGACTCCAGTAAAATTCCCTGTAGATTACCTTCCCAACCCATTCATGCCTAGCGTTGTATTCTCGTTGTGCTAGTTTGCAATATTCGCTTAATACATGGTTTATGGTCTCATCTCTGTTACCACACAGTCTACATTTACTCTTCTGTTGTGTCTTATTAATTATTGCCTTGATATAATTTGTTCTTGGTGAATTTTGTGCAGTAATTATCAGCGATTCAGTTTCTATTTTGAGAGACAACTGCATTGCTGAAACCGGCTAGAATACTTAGAAGAGTCCTGGAAACCTGAGGAAACATGTTGTCACTCAGACTCCAGCTAACGCTGATGTGAAAAAACCCAAAAGAGTGAAATAATAATAATAATAATAATAATAATAATAATAATAATAATAATAATAATAATAATGACCATCCAGACTACTGCACTGCTGAAATCGGCTAGAATACTCAGAAGAGACCTGGAGACCTGAGGAGACTTGTTGTCACTCAGACTCCAATGAAATACCATCAGCTAACGCTGATGTGAAAAACTGAAAAGAAGTGAAAATAATAATAATAATAATAATAATAATAATAATAATAATAATAATAATAATAATAATAATAATAGTAATATGGTTGATTCAATATAACCATTTCCAACTATTGCATTAATGTGACCACCCTCCGTTTTTGTTTTTTTTTTTTTTTTTTTGTTTAATTTCATTCATATCGACGTTAATGAGAGTGAGGCCAGTAAAATACCGTAATGACAATTATTTGTCTTGTCGATATCACTGTTCGTCCATTTTTATTGATTAGCAAAGATGAATTACGCTTGTGTGTGTAAATATTTTAATACTTATTCACACCATCCTCACAACATTATTTGCATCAATAAAGAATGGAAATATTCCGCCACCACCATTACCACCACCACCCAAAAAACTTGCTTATACCAAATCAATATTCGGTTAACGAACAATCAAGACACACAAGTCTTAAGCTATTGAATCCTGGGTATGACGTCAGACTGTATCTAATGGAGAAGTTTCAATTATAGGACACTGGGGAATGTGAAGTACCCCTTCATTGCCATTACTTCCAGGTCCACTTTGACCTGAAGTGGTACTACCTGTTAGGGTACCATGTATGGGTTAAATACATCAAAAATTAATGTTAAAAAGATTTGTTTAAAAAAAACTGAATACCAAACAAGAATGAATAAAACAAAATGTCTTCAGCATAAAATAACCCAACAAGGGTTTTCATGCCATAAAATCCAACCAAACAACTTAAGCTATCGATATTTGATTCTGGTGATATTTCGATGTTTATTAACATAATCATCAGAATATCGTTGCCTAATAATAAAAATGAAACACTCTAAAAAAACATGTAAAGTAGTAAATCTGTGAAGTGGCCTATTGTCGGTATCAGCCGAACAGCGAGGAGTCTATCACCTTTTCACTAGTTTACCATCAGCTCCACACTTTACCGCACAGATCCAAGCTCTGCTACTCATACGCTGATTTGTTGAGGATCGTTATCGAACCCGGAACGTTGCGGTTTCTAGGCGGATATTTGGTTAAAACAAAATCGTACTATATGGATTATTATTATTATTATTATTATTATTATTATTATTATTATTAAGTTTTTCACACCTGCTGTAGCCGGTGGTTCAGTGGAGTCTGAGTGACAGCAAGCCTCCTCGGGTCTCCGGGACTCTTCTCGCCGATCTTAACAGTGCTATAGTTTGGATGGTTTCGATTCTTTCTCTGATTTACTATTCACCTAAATTATTTTCCAGAACTTTGGGGGCCGTTCACCAATTACAATCGGTACGACCTTCATCATCCATTATTATTAGAGTTAGCAGTTAGTCTTTAATTGGAGTCTGACTGGCAACAAGTCTCTTCAGTGTATTCTAGCCGATCTTAACAATTCTGTTTTCTGGATGGTCTTAATTCTTCCTCTGATTTTTTTTCTAAATACTCGGGACCGCTCCAAGAGCACCAACTACAATTGGTATCACCTTCACCCGAATGTTTATTATTATGAATTTTCACACCAGTGTTAGTTAATGGTATTATTATTTTACTCCTTTTGAGTTTTCACATCAGCATTAGCTGATGGTCTTTCACTGGAGTCTGAGTGACAGCAAGTCTCTTCAGGTCTCCAGGACTCTTCTGAGTATTCTGGCAGATTGCAGCAGTGCAGTGTTCTGAATGGTTTCAACCCTTCCTCTGATTTCCAAACTTTCCAAACCCTTTTCTAATCCTTTTGGGACTGTTCAAGTGCACCAGCTACAATTGGTATCACTTTCACTTTCATGTTCCATAACTTTTTCAGTTCTCTGGCAAGATCCAGATATTTGTCCATTTTTTTCATTTTCCTTTAGCTTCACCCTGTGATCTGCTGGCACTTATCATTATCATTATTATTATTATTATTAGTAGTAGTAGTAGTAGTAGTAGTAGTAGTAGTATATTTCATAAATCAGGCGTTGTGTCATATTAAAGCTCAAATAAGCGGCTGTATATATTTCATTTTTTTTACTAGATGCCTTCTTAGTTCTGTTAATAAATTACCCAAAATATCCAACTAAAATTCTTTGCCTATACTAAAAAAGAAAATAAAGCCTGAATATTTTTTCTTAAGTGCCAGATATTTCCCCTTGTACAATACGCTTCGCTAACCCCGCCTCGTTCAACATGAGAGAGTCGGTGTCAATTTGTTTCACTTCAGTTGTAATACCAGTATTTGTATATATATATATATATATATATGTGTGTGTGTGTGTGTGTGTGTGTGTATGTATGTATGTGTGTGTGTGTGCGTATGTATGTATACATACATGTATATATATAAATGTATTCATATATATCATAGATAATATGGGTACGATATT
>CM042148.1:59508002-59513002 GCA_023376005.1 Doryteuthis pealeii | reverse complement strand
GCCGGAGGGCATATCGGCCGAAACGTTGTACAGATAACAATAAAGATGAGGACAATAGTCCGAATAACACAGATAATACTTATCAGGATTTATATTATCATTTTATATCATTTATGACCATAAGCTCAGTCGGTAGAGCACCCACCTCGGAATTGCAAGGTTCCGGGTTCGATATTGGTCCCCGCCAATTTAGCGCATGGGTAGCACATAATGGGTAATCTGATCTATGCGGTAAAGCGGGAGCTGACGGTAAGTGTGGCACTCCACCTCAACAAGACAATCTACCTGATCTAGCGCAAGCGAAAGGGGGATAGACTACCTCTCTGTTTGGCTGATACCGACACTTGGCCACTCCACCAACTTTACTTTTATGTTCATAAAGCCAATCCTACTGTATATTTGATGCGTGTTTTTACTTAGACACCTGTAAGTCTCTCTATGTGAACTTCTACACATATGTGTCCCCTGTGTGTTTCTGTGTGCCATTATTTTCTTTTTCTTCTTCGAACGCATCGATTTTCTAGTCGTCTTTTCATTTTCATTTTCAGTTTGTTTTCTTTGTTTGTAATTCGATGAATCGTTTTCGCTTGGGGCCAAAACGAGGCTCACCTCTCTCTCCCATGAATGGAAGGCCATTTTTCTCTTCACTGGAGCGACTCTTCGTAAATTTAGCTCCCCGGAATGTCAGACCAATCAGCAGCATTCCGCCTAAGACAGAAACTCATGAAATTTTGATTCGTTTCATCGAATCTCCCGCCATTTCTGTCTGTCGCTCGATTCGCATGGCGTAATCTGCCGGCGAAGAAAGAAAGAAAGAAAGAAAGAAAGAAGAAGAAGAAGAAGAAGAAGAAGAAGAAGAAGAAGAAGAAGAAGAAGAAGAAAGAAAAGTTTTAAATAATTGCAATGATCGAAGATGAATCCCCCAAACGTTCCTGCTAGTTTTCTTTCATTTTATAAATTACGATCGGGACTCGACGCTTCATTTCATGGCTCGGTATCTTAATCAAAAGACAATCATGATGTGAATGTGTCATCTCAGTACTATATAATGTCATTCAATCGTCTTTTATTTCAATACACACACATACACATTCATTCCGTGTATACATATATATATATATATATATATATATATATTATATATATATATATATATATGTGTGTGTATGTATAATAGTTTTTTAGTATTGGAGAATTGAAAATAAACTGCTCGATTACAGGTGTTAGAGTTGCATTTATTTGTTATAGGTTACAATACATTTAATGTGCGATTGTTACCATTGGTTTCAAAGCAGCGTGTTAGCCACTTATCATCAAGACAACGCACCTGTGAAAGCTTTTTCCACTGCTTCGAAACTAATGGTAACAATCGCACCTTTAATGTATTGTATTCTATAACAAATAATATATATATATATATATATATATATATATATATATATATATATATATATATATATATATATATATATATATATTCAAACAAATTTTGATGAATACGTCAGAATGCGAATTATTTTGTAGTTTTTTTTATGTTTCTTTCAATCTTTTTAATGATTTTCTCGAAAAGAATTATTAGAAAATCAGAAAGAGTTTTTAAGTTGACGCTAAATAACGCTAGAACTTTTTATGGTACGTTTAAATTAGAATTTTTTTTAAATTTCATATATATATATATATATATATATATATATATATATATATATATATATATACAAAGATCAGGTGAAGAAAGCTTCCTAAAGACGTACTAGTTTTTTTTCTAATATCGTAGTTTGCAGAGCTCAATGTGTGCTCTTATTGTCAGAGTCACAGAGCAAATTTATATCAGTAAAAATAACAGAATATTTAGATTTTTAACGATATAGCTTATTTCAGGGAGACTATTGAATTTGTCTCGTATCTCCCATCATCAGATACAAAATGTGAAAACAATCCCCTGATTTAACGCAAGGCAAAAGGGGAGATACTCGCTCTCTGTCCGCCGACTTTACTTTATTTAGATAGTAAGTAAGTCGGTGGATCAGCCGGACAACGAGGGTGTCTACCCACTTTTCACTAGTGCCAGATCAGGGAATTGATTTTGGCTGAGATGGGGTGCTACACCTACCGTTAGCTCCCCTGTGCTTCCATTTATTTATTTATCTGGTATTTATATTATAAATTCTACAAATAGGATATATCTCGAAATTGAACTTATTGACCACCGAAGTGGCATTTAAGTGATGTTTCTGAAGAATCTGTTGGACAATACCGCAAAGAATGGTTTCTACTATTTCTTTTTCATGCTGCTTTTGGCACTTTTTGTATCCTGGCCTATTGATCACTTCCTACATTAAGTCTAATATCGGCCAGTAATCGCTAAAATAATGGGAGAAAAAGGAAAACGAAGAGGCCCGTCTGAGGAATTTTCTGTAATATTACCGATTCCTTATCTAAAGGCTGCAGACACTTTATGGTCTTTCAGGATGTTCTTCGAGAACATTAGACGATGCCGATTTATCTTCCTTTTGGTCACGAAACGAAAGCAGAAAATGTCTCGACAAAAACTCCGGCGATCCTGAGGTGTGAGGACGGGGGTGAATAGGGTGGGGGATTAAAAAAAAAAGAAAGAAACAAAAAGAAAAAAAAAGAAAAGAGAACCTGCTATCCGGGGCAGCGAAGCGCAGACGACTGCTCCTAGCTGCCAATCGATACCCTAATGGTTGATAAAGGTTGACAGTTAATAACACCTGGGAAGCATCGGAATGCTGTATCGGCAAGACAAGACGATGACTCATGCCGGTGCCATTTGAAATAAATAAACAAATACAACAGAGAAGCCGTTACAAAAGGAACCGGGTTCGTTTCTCCCCGTCCCCACTTTTTTTTAACTTTTTTTTTTTTGGCGATCTGTCCTTTTATTTATTTACGCTCCAACTCGTTATTATCTCCCCTGGCCACGACCTCTTCCGTCACTCTCTATTCCAAGCTACATCCCTTCCATCTTTCTCTTCAGCTCTTGATTACTCTTTGTCCATCAATTTTACTTATTTTGTTCTTTTCTATATATTAACTTTAAAAGGAGAGGCGAGGTCACCGTTGTAGGAAATGGACACAGCGAGACGAGATCAAATCCTGGACGAAGCTCTTTGCATTTCACATAGTGCTAAGTAAATTGTCAGAGTGGCCTACTTGTCCATCAATTTTACTTGTTTTGTTCTTTTCTATATATTAAGTTTAAAAGGAGATGCGAGGTATAACGGTCACCATCGTAGGAAATGGACACAGCGAATCGAGATCAAATCTTGGACGAGGCTCTTTGCATTTCACATACTGCTAATAAGTAAAGTAAAGTTGTCGGAGTAGCCTATTATTGGTATCAACCGGACAGCTAGGGTATCTATCGTCTTTTCACTAGCACAAGACCAGAGAGATTTTTTTGCTCAGGTGGGGTGCTACACCTATCCTCAGCTCCCCAGTTTACCGCACAGATCAGATTACCTAATCAGTGCTGCTCATGCGCTGAATTGGCGGGAGCCAGTATCGAACCAGGAACCTTACGATTCCTATATATGAACTTTAACTTCAAAAGGAGATGCGTGGTGTTATGGCTACCGTCGTTGAAAATGGAAACATCTAGAGGAGTTCAAATTTTGGACGAGGCTGTTTGCATTTCACAAACACTTTTGGAATGCAGCTTTTTTGCTCACATCAGAAACCGTTATTTTAAAGCAAACAATATGAAAGATCTGTTTGAAAATGTCAATATGGAGGATATTTTCTCTTTTTTTAGGGAAATAAAATTATACCATAAAATATAGACATGAAACTAATCAATACCATACAACATAATCCCCAATAATGCTAACACATTGTTAAAACCAATTACTAAAAAGTACCATTACCCAAAATCGTCATAACATAGAATAAATACACTCAAAATTTGAACATGCAACATTAGACAGTGCTCATTGTTTTTTAAAACAAGTTTTAATAAATACATGACTGGTATTATATATTTATATATAGTTTGTTTTATTTTAATATGTATTTAAAGTTTACACTTCAAATTGTTTTATTTTTAATCCTTTAATGAATCTGATGATTTTACTTACTTAGGTACAAACTCGCTGACATTGAATTTTTAACTCCCACCCCTCAGGCAATATGTTTCAAAAATTATTTTTACATCGCCCGGAGGTTGTTTTTTATTTTGCTAGTATATATAATTAAATAAAAGTAAAGTCGTTGGGGTGGCTTAAAGTCGGTATCAGCCAAACAGCAAGGAAGTCTATCCCCTTTCCACTAGTGCTAGACCAAGGAGATTGTTTTCGGCGTCTGAGTTGGAGCGCAACACCTACCATCAGCTTCCCACTTTACCGAAGATATCCCCATGCTACTCATACGCTGAGTTAGCGAGGGCCGGTATCGAACCCAAACCTTGTTGTTCCTAGTCCAACGCTCTACCGACAGAGCTAAACCGACTGACCTCCCCCAATCGCCTTTCACCTCCTCCTTCTTCCTACCTCCTCGATTTAAATCCGTCACCTTACCTCCTCGGTTACTCTTCTCTTTTTTATCTTTCTTCCTTCAACAAAACCACCCCTTCCTTCTTTGCGTCCTTTATTTCTTCTCTGTACAATTCCTCCCATTCCATTCACCCCTCATCTTACCTCTACATCTACCTGTCACTTCATGACTTCTTTCTACTCGCCTTAAATCCGTCACCTTCCTCTCCTTCCTTGCTCTTCACTTTTCTTACCGTTCTCCTTCCCCAACACCCTCTTCCTTCATTCATTCCCTCCGCCTCTTCCTCCTTCTCTGTACATTTCCTCCTATTCCTTTCACCCCCTTTCTTCCTTCTACTTCTACCGGTCGCATCTTAACTTCTTTCAAATTCCCATTCTATTCTCTGATCGCCTCTCCTCATCTACCTTCTTGTAGCAAAGAATTATTCGCACGTTTCTCATTTTCCTGAAGTTCTAACATGGTAGGTGCTGCGTTCAAAGGGCAAAGGT
>CM042148.1:59488002-59503002 GCA_023376005.1 Doryteuthis pealeii | reverse complement strand
AATGAGAGAAGCACAAAAAAATGGCGTGTAATGTGGTCCTAACACAGTAAAAACCGATCAGTTGTACCGAAAAATATTCGTTCCTATTCTATTTAGAGATCGTTCACTAATACACTTCGATTTATTTAGCAATCTCTCGATTTCTCGTTTTCTTTTACATCACATATCAGTAAATATATACAATAGTGAATAAAAGAAAATGATCTCCATTGTTCGCGATGATCGATTTAGAATAGCGCCAACGGTTATCACGATTTCTTATTGTTTTCTTACCGCTCAAATGTCCCGACAAGTTCGCATTTTCTGATATTTCCTATCAGTTTGGACACATTCTCTTACAGCGGCACCAAATTAAAGAATCAGGAACTTCCGGTTCGTACAAGTGTTAATTGTAAATGCTGAATGATTTTATTTTTAATGTTGCCGGCCGGAAATACTCACCAACCATCTTTTCAATTTCCATAATTCCATAATCTTATAACGTGTACATACATACATAATAATAATAATAATAATAATAATAATAATAATAATAATAATATATTATATATATATATATACATATATATATATATATATACATATACATATATAATATATATATATATATATATATACATATATATATTAACATTCATAAATGCATATATTCATCTACTTATAATACTTGTGGTTCCATGTTGAGTGGATCTTCGTATACACACCTGTCAACACGCATCCATGTGAGTGTCCTCGATGTGCGAATGGTTTTGTCTGCGAATTCCTGTGTGGGCAAGGATGTACGGTACCAATCATGAATTGCTGTTTCCGTTAATGTGCCGATTTAATTGCATGTCGCTTCCAAGTGCATTTCCTCTTGGAATTTTGGTAAATTAATTTGATTTTTCATTCTTTCGTTTGCATCCGTTCTGCAACAGGTTTCGCATTGATGTTGTAGAAGACCATTAAAAACTCAGAATCGCTGATATCACGATTAGGAATAAAAATCAACTGTATAAAAAAAATCCTGTTCATAGACGTATTTTATATAAAGTCATGCGCTCACTGCACCATATACATGTGTGTGTTTATGTGTGTACGTATATATATATATATATATATATATATATATATATATATATATATCCTTAAATGGGTTACCAGGTAAGTTATTATTAGGATGATTCAAAGTTAGACCTTTATTTCAACAGCGGAATGAGAGATGTTCATGTCCAAATTGAGAGCTTGATGTTCAATATTATTGAACCGAGCAATATCCATGGTTAAGCTTTTTTCTTTACCAAATATATATAATATATATATATATGTTGTGTGTGTGTGTGTGTGTGTGTGTGTGTGTGAGTGTGTGAGTGTGTGTGTATATATATATTTATATACATATATATATAGGACATAAGTAGACATAGAGTCAATAGCGCTGAGTAGTTATATATATATATATATATATATATATATATATATATATATATATGGTGACGAATCTATAAGTGACATTCTCCTATGGACTCCTACACATGGACATACCAGTGTTGACCTACCAGCGAAAAAATACATTTATCAGCTCTGTGCTGACTCTAGGTGCCGTGGACTTGACCTGCTAAATGCGATGGCCGATACGGAGAGATAGCGAGAGAGATTCAAAGGAGTTCATACTCTCGGCACGACTTGATACGGTAATATTTGAGAATTTGCAGGATATTCATAGAACGTTGCTCTATCATAAATGTTGCTATGACATTCCGTTTTTGTTGGATTATGTTTCCATACATACAGTATAGTCCCTACTAATATTTTATTAAATAAATAATTTTCTTCTAAACGAGAGATGATAAGATTTTACAATTTCTAGTAAAACATTAGTCTGTTCTTTCGATTGCAGTTATACAAATAATATTATCGTAGGTATATTTAATATATATATATATATATATATATATATATATATATATATATATATATATAATATATATATATATATATATAGGTATTCCCGCCTAATTAATTAATTAGTAATTAATTAACTTTCAAAATTAGGTACGACTTCAATTAAGCACATATTCTCCCAAAAATTGTCGGCTAAAAAGCCATATCAAAAACACATCGTTTGTGTATTTACTTCTCATACTGTCGTGTAGAAAAAGTCACTATGAAAGGAATATAACCTACTTCTAAACAAAAACGAAAAATCTAGGAAAGTCCGGTTGGTGTAGGGGTTACGGTCCTCGCCTGTCAGCTTTACAGTCAGGGTTCGAATCACGCACAAGGCGGTCTTCCTCTCTATAGCTCTGCTGATGAGGCCTAATAGGCCGATATGTACATACAGAGATTGATTTTTCTCGATTTTTAGCCTTAAATTTGAATAGGTATTCCCGCTTAATTAATTAATAAAAACTTCCAAAATTAGGTACGACTTCAATTAAGCACATATTCTACCATATATATATATATATATATATATTATATATATATATATATATATAATTTCTTCCGATTAGATACAGACACATTTGAAAAAGTATACACACATATATATAGATATAGATATAGATAGATAGATAGATAGTAACGTATCCATATATTCATTACCCAAAGCATTGATTGTAGATTTTTATTTCTAGTGGAATATTATTCCACCCGGTGGTTGGAGTTATATAGATAATGTATTATATATATATATATATATATATATATATATATATATATATAATTAAATTAAAAAGTTTTCCCCAAAACTAATCTCCATCAATATAATTGACAACATGGTTTTGTGTTATGTCTGAAAATATCACATCTACGAGAGACAAAATAAAGTCTAGACGGACAAAGCAATGTACGAGTCTTCAATATTATTATTCCCTTTGTGGAATACATGAAGCGTAAATGACCGAAAGTCTTTTAATGGCATTATAACGGTTTATAGTGCCACGGAACTTCGTTAATTGACATCGAAGCGACTATCTTTCATTTTATGTTTGTCATTATTCCAATCAGTATTCTTTACGCTGCGTTTTTGTTGTGATGGGTATCCAGTGACACTTGGGATACACTGACACCTCCTCTAAAGACTCTTCACAATTATTGATGATTTTAATAATGCTAGAATCTTAATGATTCCAATTCTTCCTTAGGCCTTTCTCTTTCTTTCAGTCATTTAGTAAATGTTTCGAAAAGTCGCCGTGGTGTAATGGCTAACGTGCTGAACTAGCGGGTTCAAACTCCAGTCGAACTACTACCTTTACTTGTGGACTAATACCCGTGGAAAATATATTGGTACAATAAATAATAGGTACCTTTGTTGACTTATATTTATAGACTCGCCGAGAACTATGTGATCAACCTCTTGGCCAATCAGTAGCAGTACTCTGCTGCAGAAACAATACTTAAACTTGAGCACACTGAGCATACTGGCCATACTTACTTTGACTTTCGTGGACGACGGACAAAGGATTCCATAACTCAGGACTTATACGCAGGATAGGACTTATTCACTCACCAAAGGATTCCATAAGTCAGGACTTACTTTCTTTAAGCCCTTTTCAACTGGCCAAGGATGGCATTTAAAAACTTAACAGGTTATGGGCCCAGCACGCTTCCACTGTAATTATTTAATTATGTATGATATGTGTAGCTTAAACTCAAACTAACGGTAGTGGACAAACAGGAAAAATGATGGACATATTTTGAACTGCGTTTGACATCCTCTTTTTGATCGCTAGCGTGAACGTGAGGAAGAGTTTAGGAAATTCAGATGTTAGTTGGGCGGTGAAGATGACAGTTGCAATGGTGATTTATCTGTATTATTTAAACTACATTATCACACACGTTGTTTGTTGATCTAGATCTTATAAAATGATAAAAAGCTCTAAGATAAAGTAAATCTTGTGTTCGTTAACTAAAGACAAACGACAACACGATACGTCCTAGTATCAGGTATTGAACATCCAGCCCAGATTAAGAACATCAACAGGCCCATACAGAGACCAAGCTAAGATGGAAGATACAGAACTGTTGAAGAAGATGAGATAACAGTCATGCAGAAGTTAAGTATAAAAAAGATAAGTATATATATATATATATATATATATCTGAGGTGGAGCGCCACACCTACCATCAGCTCCTTACTTTACCGCACAGATCCCTGTGCTACTCATACGCTGAGTTGGCGAGGACCGGTATCGAACTAGGAACCTTGTAGTCTCTAGTCGAAGCGCTATTGAAAAGGAGATAGACTCCCTCGCTGATTGGCTGATACCGACTTTAGGCCGCCCCATCGACTTTACTTTACTTACTTACTTATATATATATATATATATATATATATATATATATATAATATATATATACAACCACAGATATGCAGCTATATTCTATACTATGCAAGATATGTCTCCAGGGGAATATGGTATGCAACAATAGGAACGTCCTCATCCACCCAGCTATGAGTTGAATAGTACCATTGCTGTTATTTTACAAGGACTGCTTTGGTATTAGATAACCCATAAAGGGTGATATGCCATTAAAGAAGAAGAACAAACCATTAAGTAAAAAATTCATGAGGTTGCCGATAATAAGTAAACTTCCTAGTTTTCAGGCAACGGGTATAGTGAGCATGACACCTGAAACTGATGGTGAGGTTCTAGTTTTGAAGACCTGGGCATTGTGGGGTACTCCTTCATTGCCATTAATCCTAGGTCCACCTGGAACCTGAGTGCAAATCCCAGACGAGGATATTTTCATTTCACATAGGGCTAATACTCTTGGGAAAGTTATTAATCCAAATATTCTCTCTCCAGCTGTGGATAAATAATGGGGCGGACTAGGCTCTTTGACTTTGGTAAGGCAACCAGTCTAGGAGAAGGAAAACTCTGAATTGAAACCTGTTAAACTCCGCTTAAGAAATTAACAATTTGTCGTATCCTGCTTTGTGTATCTATAGGTTAAATAGTACTACTGCTGTTCTACAAGGATGGCTATGACATTAAATAACCTACTTGTAAGTGTAAAATGTAATGTCTCCTTTGTTTTTAATAATAAGTTTAAATATCACTCTAAATCATCTGCTATTTCGTTTTTGTTTATCTCTTTATTCTGCTACTAAAAATAATTGTTTTTCTGCACTTGTTTTCTTCCCGAGATCAGAAAGGTCAATTGTAAATTAACCTTGTCATTAAAATTCTTTCAGCGTTCACTCCCGTTATTATAATTCCATTGTTGTTCTTCTGTATTATCATTCAATAAATAGGAGGAAATGTAGAGACTGCACAGTAATGATGAGGAATTCGACCTGTGGACTCTCTCATCGATTTCGCCGCATGAGGGTTCATACAATGAACAACCTACACAGTGTTTTGTTTATAGTGGTGAAGGCTTGTGTTGGACCATCCACACTTTTTGGCACTGTCGATAGGAAAGAATTGGTGCACAAGGAGTTCCACAAACCCAATGAACGCCTGACCTCAGGTTTCCAAATTCAGAGAATTTCCTTCTGCTAGACTGGTTACCTATACAAGGTTAAAGATTCCAGTCTATCTTACTATTTTACCCATAGCTGGAGGGAGAATATATGGATTCATGCGTTTCCTAAGGGTATTAGCAATATGTAAAATGTAGACAGTCATGTCAAGGATTTGAACTCGATTCGACTCGACTCGACCTGTAATTAACAATTGTAGTTGGTGCTCTCGGAACGGTCCCAAAATGCCTGGAAAAGTGAATGGGGTATCTGGATATTAGAGGAATAATCGAGACTATCCGCACTATATGTAAGTAAAAAGCCGTCAAATTGGCCTAAAGTCGGTGTCAGCCAGACAGTGAGGAAGTCTACCTCGCTAGACCAAGGAGATTGTTTTGGCGTTTGAGGTGGTGTGCCACGCCTACGATCAGCCACTCACTTTACCGCACAGTTCCCTGTGCGGTCTCATACACTGAGTTATCGAGGGCCGGTATCGAACCAGGAACCTTGTCGGAAACTGAGTAACATAGTGTAATGGTTTTACATACAAATAAGATACGCAACATTGAATGAAAATGCAAGACCAGGTTGTAGGAAATTAACAAGACTTTATTTAACACTGGATCGAGAAATGATTCTCGCCTAAAAGTTATCGAGGCTGATATCAAACCCGGAACAATGTGGTTCCTAGTCGAATGCTCTTCCGACTGAGCTAATGTAGCACTATAAAAATCAGCTAAAATACTTCAAAGAGTCATGGAGACTCGAGGAGACTTGCTGTCATTTAGATATGAGAGAAAAGCCACAAGTTAAAACTGCTATGACCTCTAGGAGTAATGTTTGTTTTTTTAGATGTTACACACTGACACACTGATATTTGCATTTATTATTTTAGATTTTTAGATTTCGCTATATCTATAAATCCTCAGTCTAATTATGAACAACAGCAGCAACAAGTATTACTGTATACGGCCATGGGTATACAGGTATACTAAAAATCGAAGGAATACAAGATATGTATATCAACGTTAATGTTAACGTGGTATACAAAAGCTCATGAACTTTCTCGACGGTAGGAGCAATATTCAGTAAATTCTTATATCTTAAAAAGTAAGACCATTAAGCGATATTTTATGCCGTTTTTGTTACTTTGTAAAGATACTCATTTTTATTTTAAACTCAATTTTTAAACACATTTAATTTGTTGTTTTATTAATTAGGCTCGGGACTTATTAAGTGATGTGTTAGTACCGTATGTAGTGTCCAAAAAAAAAGAAAAAAAATCCCCGAAGGAGTTTGTTAAGTTATCTATGTAAAAAGTGCTCAATACACTGTTGTTGTTGGCATTCTTCCGTCTATTAAAGACGATGGCGTAGTGTCCATTTTTTAAATTATCTGCAACTGCGTGAGTGGTTGAACGGCAATACACTAAGTAGAACATAATTATAAGGACCTACACGAGTCAGATACTATCTACCTAGGTTTCATCCGAATGGTTCTTCTGTGTAGCATGTCCTTTTTCTTTTTAATAAAAACGGAATGGTCCATTATTTAACTGAAGTGATGACACTCATAAGAATTCAGCAGATTTACATTTTTGCATTTCATCTTGGGCAATTTGGATGGGACGGTCTCATTTTTAACCAGAGTGTGTTGCAAAATGATAATGGTCGGAAGATTAAAGAACAAGCGTATTAATATATACATGTTTTCTGAAATACAGAAAAAATGAGTGACCCCTGAAAATTTGATGGCTGTGTAAAGAGATGGGTTTAAAAAATGCTTTATTGTGAATCAACAATATCAATAAGAATTTGATTGAAAGTGTTACTTTCTTTGTTCTCTCGACATTAGAATTCATAAACGTATGAATTTAGCATATCTGCTTGAAAATATCCTCAGTCTACCCTCTAACCCTAACCCTAATCCTACACCCTAGCCCTAACTCTAAACCCTACGTACTGAAATTTTCTTTTTTGTTGATGCATTTAATTCCGTAGGGATCAGTTATAATTTAAATCGAAAAATCACATCGTGAAATTATCAGATAAAAAATTCAGCTTCATGTCAGGCTATCTATTTATTGATCCACTTTCATGTATTGACATTGATGCTCTTTAAAGTCAGGTTGCTATGAGAGAAAGGGATTGAATTGTCACGTTACCAACGGACGCGTGGCGTGGAAAGCCGTCACCTTCAATCTCAGGGAATACAAGTGTATGTATATTTAAATGTCTATGTGCTTGTGTAGAAGAGTGAAATTGAGTTTTAAAAATGTTAAATCAAATGTTTTATATTTAATTGAAATCATTTTCAAATATGGTGTGTGGTGTTTGGTAAGATGAAATACAAAAGCGACAGGAAGGAAGGAAATTTGGTGATTAGTCGAGAATGTAAGATTTGATGCCAGCAGCTAAAATACAATATAGAGAAGATAATTAAATGTTACTTTCCGTACAAAATAATATATATATATATATATATATATATATATATATATTATATTATATATGTGTGTGTGTGTGTGTGTGTGTGTGGTGTGTGTGTGTGTACAAATAGCTAAACTTTTATTTTATTTTCTGTTTAGTCTTCCATATATGAATCTTTTTGTATTTAACGACACATACACACACACACATACACACAAAGCAAACAAAGCACTTGCACATATATTTATGGTCATATGTATATTTATAGACACATATATTCATGGACATATATATATATATGTGGAGGGTGAGAGTACATGAATATACATATATATGCCCGTATTTATATTTACGCGTGCGTTATCTTATTGCTCTGTGCCCCCGTGTGTGTATGTGTAGATGAATATAAAAATATCATATATAGCAAACTTTCTAAATAGAAAATAATATAAAAGTTTAGCTATATATATGTGTCTGCGTGTATGTGTGGGTATGAGTATATATAATATATATATATATATATATATATATATATATATATATATAATATATATATATTGATGACTCATCATTTGTAAATATAGCAAATTACACTATATATTATATATAATATATATATATATATATATATATATTGTACTTTGCTATATTTACAAATGATGAGTCATTGAATTCGTGATATATATATATATATATATTATATATATATATATATATATATATATATATTATATATATATTGGAGAATGTTATTATTTGCTTATAAAGATGCCAAATGCTAAAATAGCAGAACAGATTTAAAATCAGAGATTAAATGTTATGGTGTATATTAACATCATAATAGTTCATATCTGGTGTTATATATATATATATATATATATACACACATATATATATGTGTATATATATATATATATATATATATATATATATAGAGAGAGAGAGAGAGAGAGATAGAGAGAGAGCGTGAGAGAGAGAGAGATGAGAATATATACAAATATACATATATGTAGATGTCCAACAAATATATGCATACATATGTGTGGCTGTGGCTGTGCTTGTACTTGTGCGTGTGTGATAAATATCTTGGATACTAATATCGGACAAAATTGTTGAGAAATATTACAAATTATTATAAATGAAAAACCAAGTTGTTAAAAATAACAATTTATTTACATAACTAATTTTTTTTTTCACTTCTCCAGCTTCACTAAATCCTAGGAAATTCTCTTTTTTTTTAAATGATAACGAAAAAGTTTGACATAATCGCCATGGAAACAGACGCAGAATGTTTACTTGTTTCGGAAACTTTTGGAATTTTAAATTAGAACATCATTTGAAAATCTATTTTCACAGCTCGGTCTAGTCACTTTTATATGTAATGATATATGGTCGTTTTCTCAAAAATGAATGAATAAAACCAATGAAAATATATAGGATATTCTTTACGTTTGTTTTGTGTTTTTGTGTTTCGTTTAAGACAAATAGATAAATGTCCAAAAAAGACAAAACTTTGAAAAGTGACAGTCCAGAAGGAAAAAGAAGATGTAATTACTATTGACATAGTCTTGACGTAGACGATAGAATGAATCCAATGATAAATGTGGTATTTCTGATTTATTGCTGACGGGGTTAAGAAAAAGAATTAAAAATCTAATTGTTCAACTGATTTCAGCTTTAATGACTTATTGAAAGACCAAATTCACCAAAAAAAAAAAAAAAAAACAAACTTTGCCCCAAACTTTCCAACATTAATGATTCTGCAAGTTTATTGGACTAGTATCCTAATTCTTTTTATTTTAGTCATAATGTTTCGAGTTTATCTGACCAGTATTCTCATCCTTGTTGTTTTAGTAATACTGTTGTGAGTTTGTCTGACTAGTATCCTAATTCTTGTTTTAGTTATAATGTTTCGAGTTTGTGTAATATGTATCCCCATCTTTGTTGTTTTAGTAATATTGTTTGGGGTTTCGTCTGATTAGTATCCTAATTCTTTGTTTTAGTCATAATGTTTCAAGTTTATCTAACGTTTCTCTGAATGTTTGATATGAGGCTTGATGATTAGTATTATCTGGCTCCCGATTACGACGAGAAGGTTCCCGATTACGTCAAGAAGGTTCCGAGTCCGATAAGAAATACCTGAAGAAGGCCGGAGGGCACATCGATCGAAACGTTGTACAGATAACAATGAAGATGAGGGCAATAGTCCGAATAACACAGGTAATATTTATCTAATGTATCCTAATTCTTGTTGTTTTAGTCATAACGTTTCGAGTTTGTCGAACTAGCATCTTCATCATTGTTATTTTAGTCATTCTGTTTCAAATAATATTTGGTCTAATAAAACTAAAATTATGTTTTTTAGCCATCCCTTTCTCTTATTTCCGTCAAACGATTGTGAGTTCCACATTAAAATAGGAGTAATGAATTAATATATTTCTAATATTTTAGGTTTCAAATAACATTGAGTGCTTTTTATGTGACTTCAAAGATAACTCGTTCAGTTTGTGTCGCATCTCACCACCGGATAAACCCAACCATACTGTTGCTAGTTCGTCGTTGGGATCATCGAGCTATATTATATCGGACGATAGAGAAGAAAGATTTTCAGACCGTTGTGTAAAGACACTTTGAAGCTCAGTGGGGAAAAAAATCAGAAGCAAATTAACTCTTACCTAACCTGATCGAAATTAGTTGTTCTTTCCATTACACGCTGGGATACGAATCTTTTATTGGAAATTGATCAGTAAATTGGGCAAGAGATTCAATATTGACCTTATTTTCGAGCTGGGTGTGATTCCGTGCAAATAAAATAAAGTTTCATTTTATGTTTAGTCTGAAGAGTTTGACGGGTGTGGACGGAAAGGAATAGGAAAAGGAACACGTGATCAGATGTACTTGACGATTGATAAACTATTAAGTACCCTTTCTCGGATTTTTTTTTTAGATGAGGCTTGATAATTAGTTTTATCTGGATTATTTGGATTATTGTACCCATCTTCATTGTTATCTGTACAACGTTTCGGCCGATGTTCCCGCCGTAGGCCGGAGCGCACATAGGCCGAAAAAGTTGTACAGATAACAATGAAGATGAGGACAATAGTCCGAATGATCCAAATAATACTATTAAGTTCCGTTGTAACAGCGATGCATGAGTGAAATATTCTAATTAGTGATTCATTTATAATAGCAGTCCATAATGATATTAATGCTTCTATTTAGGAAGGAATGAAGGATTCTAATTAACATTTTATAGTCAGTAGCTATCCATGATTATATTGATGCTTCTATTAAGGAAGGATTAAATAATTATAATTAGGATTTAATAGTTATCACCGTTATATCGAGAATTTGAATGATTAAACAATGATGCAAACTGAAAATTGCTTTATTCTCAAAGTTAGAGTATTTTAAGTGATTGCTCTAGCAAAAATCTTGCTATGATGTGCCTTTTTGTTGGGTTACGTTTGAATACATACAACATACCCTAACTGATCTTTTACAAAAGATAATTTTCTTCTAAATCAGAGATAACAAGATATATATATATATATATATATATATATATATATATATATTATATATATATATATATATATATATATATATATATATATTAGGCTTTTCTTGGCTAGCAAACTTATGTTGCAAAATTTTTATTGATTTGTAAATTTGTATAAAGTGTGTCGTACACAAAAATAATTAGAAATTGCTCAAAAAAAATCTAAAGTCTAATTTAGAACTCTCAGTATCATTTTCAAAACCCAGCCACAAAACTAGCCTCACGTATTGGTATATCTTTTTAAAAATTTGAATTTTTTTCATTAACACCGACTGCCAATAATTGCAGAAAGCAGATCGATAGTCGATATCTGAATAATCGATAGGTTTTTGCTTTAATTCTGCACCAAATTACCTTCGTACTGTCGGCTTAGAATATGCTAACTGCATTTCCTGCAGAGGGGTGGCCCTGGGTATGTTACTAAACTTAATCTCATGGTGAGTCTTCTGTTCTGGGGATCAGGAGAGAGTACAGGGCCTCTTGATTGCTGTTACAAATATGTCCACTCTCACATGAATGGTACTACCTGTTAAGGCCCCAATCGCGGGATGCGACACATGGTCAATTTTTAAGCGAAACATACAAATCCTTATACGTAATATATTTTACTAGCAGGGTCATAGGAATATACCACAGTAGAAAGATTTAATTATTACAACGTTTGATTTGTTTACTTAAGAGCTAAATAGTTCAATCTGTTTAAAATTATGTGATAGGACTGTGTGAGAATAAATCTCTTAAGAAATTATCCATTTTTCACAAAATATTAAGATCTATTTAAAAAATATTCGAATCCATTTCCCAAAAAATAAAATCCAATTTTTATTATGTAGTTTCTTTAGAAAAAAAAGACGACCGATGAAAATCCTGGATTTTATTTTGTTACAAATGGATTTTAATTTGATTAAAATGCTATAACACTTTAAGCCGCAAAAAAATAAAAATAAAAAATAAAAAATTGGTGAAAAAAATCTAAGATATAATTTCGAACTCTCACTGGCATTTTCAACACGCCACCACAGAATTAACCTCACGTGTTCGTTTTATCAAAAAAGAAAACAATACGTGCCGAGATTATACGAGGAGACCCGCGAGATTCCACGAGAAATAACCGAAATGCAAGAAACATAATCATAAAAAGCGTAAATGACTTAACCATGCAATAAAAACAGCTCTCGGTTTTCGAGAGCTGGGCAATAATTATTTCATGGAAGGTAATTTGTTTTGTTTAATGCCTAAACAAGAAGTGCACGGTTCGTTGGTTTCACCTGAGGAAGTGTGGAGGAATGGAGTGTGGAGGAGTGGAGCGTGGAGGAAAGGGGGTGTGGAGGAATGGAGTGTGGAGTGATGAAGTCCAAATGTCGGTCCAGGAGAGTCACAAACATACGTGAAAGCTATCTAAAAAGAAAAAAATAAAGAAATAAAGAAAAAGAAAACCCTAGAAATAATGAGCTTGCTAGCAAGGAGACCCACCGACATACGGGACAGAATAACTAACCCAATTAGCATTACGAGCGAGGTTTTATGACGTTATTATATTTGCTTCTATTCGCTTTTTTTTGTGGAGTCCAGACACAAGAGTCTTAGTTTATAGGATTATCATGATTTACTTAGACTGACAAAGAGGCGTCAGATTGTTTACGGTACCGGCTGTTCCTAAGTGGATATCACACCCTGTCGGTGAGGCTTATAATACACTAACTTTAAGACCCCCATCCCACTCTCCAAAAAAGCAGTGTACACGGTATAACACTATACTACATCATATAATGAGACTTCAGCTCTGGAGATTTGCGTAAATGTGGAGTCCCACATCATTGCCATTACTTCCAAGTCCATTCTGACTGCGAATGGTAATACCATTTCGGGTCCCATCTATAGATCTAATAGATCGATTAAAAATAATTAATATATAGGAATACTTGATGCCATATAATTGCATTGCACATAGCGCTAATACTCTTGGGAAAGGCATGCATCCAACTACTCTCCTTTCAACTATGAGTAAATAGTAGGGCAGGCTGGACTCTAACCATGGCTAGGTAACCAGCCTAGGAGAATAAAAACCAGCCTAGGAGAATTTAAAAATTGACCGTGTGTCACATCCTGCTAATGTGGAGGGTTGGTAAATATATATAATTGCATATTATTTGTATGAAGAAGAGTTGAAGCTACGGTTTGGTTTAATGGCATATCAACCTTTGTGGGTTATTAATGTCAAAGCCATCTATATAGAAGAGTAGTAGTGGTACTATTTAATCCATAGTTGGGGTATCAAGGGATTTGTACATTGACCAAGGGTATTAATCCGAAAGTGAATATAATAATCCGACTGGAGTTAGAACTCGCTTACTATGATGTTGCAGTCGAGTACGTTAGCCACTACGCAACGGAGACTTCCCCTAGTTGAAGGTATTATTGTTTCCAAAGGGGTATTATTACTTACTTGGTACCATATAACTGAATCTATCTATCTATCTCTCTCTCTTTTCTCTCTCTCTCTCTCTCTCTCTCTCTCTCTATATATATATATATATATATATATATATATATATATATATATTATAACCATATAACTGCATATATATATATATATTTATATAGCTTCAATTAACTAATAATAATCCTTAGGGAACACAAGAAGAAATATTCCATGGTATTTTAACGAACCCTGTTTAGATAATATATACATACATATATATATATATATATATATAAATATATATATATATATTATATATATATATATATATATATATAGGAGAAAGGGGGAGATTCAATTTTGACGTTGCGGGAATCACATTAAGAATGCCAAATCTAATCAAAATGAAGGCCATAAATCTTTGTCGACTGCGAAATATTAAAAGCTGATAAGAAAAATAAAAACAAAATCATATCCTTTTTAGCATAAACACACCCTCACACACGCGTGAGTGGAGCCTTAACATTCACGCATGCGCATTCGATGATGGGGATTGGCTTTGTTAACAGACCACCCTGAAAAATGAAATCCGTAAACCGTGTCCACATTCTGGTATAATTGCTAATCTCAAACGGTAAACTTCTTAAGAAGGCATGAACTGAATATCCCTTGTTACTTTTTCCATCAACGGTCATACTTTAACAAATAGCAAATGGATGAAGGAAAGAGATTAATTTGCTTTATGTAATAATTTATTTCAACTGCAAAATGTAGCATCATCAGACAGAGCCAAAAAAGTGTCATGTGAGCCTAAGGAGACATGTTAGGGAGTGTCAACCATTTTTTGCTCTGTCTGATTATGCTACATTTTGCAGTTGAAATAAATTATTACATGAAGCAAATTTCAAATTGTATCAAATGTATATATATATATATATATATATATTATCTTATTATAATGGAGATTGTGTGTTTTTCTGTCTGTAACCGAAACAATCCCTACTCAAGTCATATTCCCTTAGTTAAATGACATCACATTCTCAATGATTTATTTTATTTAAACCCAATATTAATAAAATTGGTTTACATTATTAATACTGTTAACCATATCAACATACTAACAACATGCAATTAT
>CM042148.1:59480502-59483002 GCA_023376005.1 Doryteuthis pealeii | reverse complement strand
CGAGACGCATGACTGCACATTCCCTAAAAACTAATGGGGCGTCGGGACACTCACTTTTGATAGCCTGCTAACAAAAATTCTTATATTTTAAAGGAAATTTTACAGTCTGGCGGCTCCCATGTCCTCTCCAGGCATTTAAAGGAATAGAAGAGTCATTTTGAGACATAACAATGTAATGACCTGCCCATTTACGTGTTTGGTTCAAAGACGGATTGTACATATGAGGTTCATGCTGTAATAGAAAAACATTCATAGAGAGATTTGGAGTTCAATATATATATATATATATATATATATGTGTGTGTGTGTGTGTGCGTGTGTGTGTTAGTCTGTCTGTCTGTCTGCCTGCCTGTCCATCTGTCCGTCTGTCTGTTGGTCTGTGTCTATGTCTCTGTGTGTGAACTGATATTTGTTCATCTTAAAGTTGTAGTTAATTTCGAAATTCTTTGTTAAAATACAAAAACGAACCCCTAAATAAGGCATAGTAATGTATGAAATCAAATCACTTTCTCTCTCTCTCTCTCTCTCTCTCTCTCTCTATATATATATATATATATATATATATATATATATATATATATATATATATATATATATACTCACTCACACTTAACACTTACACTCACAAACACGCACATATATGTGAGTGTGTGTGTGTGTTTTTTTTCTGGTCTGTGTATATATACAAATTTGTATCTATGTGTGCGTGAATTACTATCTCTCCCCTCTCTCTCTTCCCTCTCTCTCTTTCTCTCTCTCTCTCTCTCTCTCTCTCTATATATATATATATATATATATATAAGAGAGAGAGAGAGAGAGAGGAGATAGATAGAAAGATAGATAGATATCAAACATGTTATTTGCACAATGCAAACAGCTTCGTCCAGGATTTGAACTTGTGTCGCCGTGTTCATTTCCTACAACGATAACCACGAGCTGTTGAGATTTTTCCTGGCCGATCAACACTGGTGTTCATGTGTAAGTGTCGATAGGAGAACGTCATCTATGAGTTCATCCTTACTTCTTCAACAGTTCCAGCATGTATTGTTAGTCTTAACTTAAATAGTTTTTGTGTGATATGGCGTAAGTGGTCGTACAGCTGCTATTTTTGTGGGGTGCTGCTTCCAGTATTTGTTCTAGCCAAGCCAACAGAGGCATTATTGGAGGAATACTCGAAGTATTAGTAACATAATAAAAGTAGATATGTTGTTACTTACTAATTAATCGGAAAATTAATCTTTTTATTACATTTTATATATCTGATTTTTAGTTTAGATTAAAATTCACTTAATATCCACGCGTCATACAGTGAATATATTAGCGCACCTTAGTAAGAGAAAAAAAAGAAAGACGTTAGATAATCCCGTGGCGTAGTGGCTAACATATAGGACTGCAACATCGTAGCAAGCGAGTTCAAACTCCAGTCGCGAACTTATGTTCACTTTTGGGCAATATTATTGGGAAGGTAGAAACCCCTTCGTCCCCAGCTCTGAATTAAACAGTATCACTACTGTTCTTCTACAAGGATGGTTTTTGGCATTAAATAACTCATGAAGGTTTATAAGCCATTAAAGACAAAACCAAACCCAAGGATATGTAGTATTATTTGGATTATTCGGACTAGTGTCCTCATCTTCATTGTTATCCGTACAACGTGCCCTCCGACCTTCTTCCTTTTCGGACTCGGGAACTTTCTCGGACTCGGGAACCTTCTCTTCGGACTCGGGAGCCTTCTGTTCGAACTCGGGAACCCTCATGTCGTAATTGGGAGCCATCATGGAACTTTGAACCTAACCCTTTATTCAGGCCACATATCCTGTTTTCATTCTGCTAAACAATAGCTGGGTACAGGTGTTAAGCTGTGTTAATTATTATTCTATGTTACTGCTACCCCTGACCAGGATTGAACCTGCAGTCTAGAGATAACTGTCACTTAGAACTGTCTTAACTCCTTTATCCACTAGGCTATGTGTCCAATCGGACAATTCAGTGTGAATTTTGGGAACGTATAGACCTAATGTCTTGTTTTGCCTAGAATATCTACCTATTCACTTATGTATGATTTTTTTTTTTGTCTTCTGTGAAATAATTATTGGATATTTCTGACAAGTAAGATTTTGAATTCTGTTTTTCATTACATGTCACTTCCATTTTGAAATTAATGAGTGACTGTCATATAGTACCAAAATAATGAGTATGTAATCGTCTGTTTTTCCTATAAATAATGTCTAACGAAACCTCGGAAAAGAGAAACAACGAGATCTCACGGGACTTGTTAATTCAACTTAACAATTGCTAATTATTCTATTCACATTGTATCTTTGCTTAGTAAACCTTTTTCCCTATCCTTAATGCTCGTTGTGTATCTTCCTATTATTTCTCTATTAATTCTGATGCTCGAGTCACAACGGTAACAAGTACACCGTAGCGTAGGTTTATGGTAATAGTTTTTATTCAGTTTCACAGTGTTTAAGGGTATTTTAAGGTGGGATTATGTTTT
>CM042148.1:59468002-59475502 GCA_023376005.1 Doryteuthis pealeii | reverse complement strand
TACCCAGGTAAAAGATGTAATTTTTAGTCAACTGCTCGACCATGTCATATTTGACAACTGATGAAACAACTGTGCTTAGTTATTGCTTAAGAGAGAAAGGGAGGGGAATAAAGAGATAGAAAGATAGATAGACTGAGATGAGACAGACTGATAGTCAGACAGACAGAAAGTCAGACAGACAGACAAACAAACAGACAGAGACACACGCACACACACACACAAGAAATATTTTAAAGCCTTAAAGCGGATCTAAAAAAATATGTTCATTAATTTTCACCGAACGGATATTGTTTTTACTTCATAGCTTTGATTCAACAATTCAAAGAGAATTTATTGAAAGTCTTTATTATTATTATTATTATTATTATTATATTATTATTATTATTTGGATTCAATTTCTATCGTGTGAATGGTTATTTCGTCCCTGAAGCAAATATTCAAAATGACCCACCCTTCCTACATCACCGTGCTTGCACACAAACATTTGCGCACACATACATCCGCACACCAATAGCAAACACACACATGCTTTTTACATAGATACACACAAATATACAGAAACATATACACACTCGGCAACAAAACAAAATATTATATGCATACACATCGCGTATACAGTATTGCCTGTAAATGTGTACTCTCCTAACACTTTTTATAAAAAGTTCATTTACTTTTAAAGGTACCAGGATTTTCATTTTTAATGTAAAATTGGCGGTATTTGTCTGATTTTTTTAGATGTGGCTTGAAAATTTGGATTATTTAGATTATTCGAACTATTGTCCTCATCTTTATTATCCGCATCTTTATTGTTATCTACACAATATCAGAATGTGCTCTCCGGCCTTCTTCAGACATTTCTTGTCGGATTCGGAAACCTTTTCAACCTCGAAGAGAGGGCTCCCTAGTTCGAGAAGGTTCCTGAGTCCGACAAGGAATACCTGAAAAAGGCCGAGTGTCACATCGGCCGAAACGTTGTGTAGTTAACAATAAAGCTGAGGACAATAGTCCGAATAATCCAAATTATATAATTGGCGGTGTGGCCATTTGTCGTTAGCGAGAGAGTATATCTCCTTTTCGTTAGCGCATAACCAAGGAGATTGTTTTGCTGACGTGGAGCGCCACACCTGCCGTCAGTTCCCTACTTTACCGCTCAGATAAGATAACTCAAATTGTGGTACTCATGTGCTGAGTTGGCGGGCACCGGTATCGAACTCAGAACCTTGCGATTCCTAGGCCGGTACGCTAAATTTTCTACTAGTACATTATACAATTAAAACGGATATTTAGATTATTTTTTTTTTGTAATTAACATTATTTATATTTTCGTTTCTTTATTTTAGATTATTATTATTATTATTATTATTATTATTATTATTATTTAAAGAGTTAAATATATCATCTTTTGATAAAACTGTAGTATGGATTCACATTCTATATTTTTGAACAAAAGTATAAATTGTAGGGGTGCGAGGTTAGAGCAAAACTCTTTTAATGGTGCAGAAATAGAAAAAGGTTGGGAACCACTGATCTAGATAGTATACAACAAAAACTATTAACCGCAAAAGACGTACGACGTGTACCAATCCCTAATTTCTAGGCATAAATAGTTCCGGACAGGTTGATATGACGTTAAAATCCAACAAGCAGCCAATCAACGACTACAATAGCAAAAGTACTCGTGTCTTTTTTGTCGGGAGGGGGGGGTTAAAGAGGAATTCTTTACGACTTTAAATGACAGCACTCAAGATAATTATTGCACATGCAATCGATCTGTGATCAGAATTAGGTCGATAGTTAGTCAGTCTATTTAAAATATTTAAACATCTTCAACATTAAAAAAAAAATAAGATTAAAATGTAAAAAAAAAAAAAAACGACTACGTATTCTGCAATTAGTAGGATGTAATACGACCGAGAAAAGCTTCATTAGAAAAAAGATTTTTTTTAATGAGGAAATATTTCTTTTTAATCTAAAAATGAAATACATTTTTGAATTTAAAAAGTTAAATCAATATTTTTTTCTGATTTTTAATTTTACAAAAAAGATGTCGACAATTGTCATCGTATCTTAAATTGTACATAAAATGTTCAATGAATAAATAATAATATTAAGTGAATGCAGAAAACTAGCACACAGGGAGTACAAAACCAAGCACAACTGGATGGGAAAGTGCTCCACTGGGAATTGAGCAAGAATTAAACTTTGTCCATTCAATAAAATGGTATTTGCTCAAACTAGAATGAGACTCATAACTTCTCTGGGATTTTGAGATACAAACGAATCACCAAATCCCGGAAAGAAGACCAGACATAGTGTTAAGTAAAAAGAAAAAAGAATTTGTCATATAATAGATTTTACTGTTCCGGCGGACCATGGATTGAAAATGAAAGAAAACAGAGATAGATAAATACTTGGACCTTGCTAAGAACTGTAGAAACTGTGGAACATGAGAGTGAAGGTGATATCAATTGTAGTTGATGCGTTTTAAACTGTCCTTAAAGGTTTGGAAAAAAGACTGGCGTAATTGGAAATCAGAGGAAGATTCGAAACCATTCACGTTACAGAATTGTTAAGATTTGCTAGAATATTCAGAAGAGTCCTGTAGATCTGACGATACTTGCTGTCGTTCAGATTTCAGAGAATAACCACCAGCCATCAACCAACATGGAGTGATAAGAATAATAAAGACAACGTTGATTTACGTCAAGTTCTGCAGAAAATATCCATTCTTGCAAGATCACTGAGGTTAAGCAACGACGAACCAGATCAGTACATAGATGGGTGATCATTTAATAATGGTCATTAGTGTAAGCAGACTACCAAACTAGGTAAGGTTAGTAAGTAATAAACATTCAGCTCCGTATTTTGTAATTAGTTGGATACGATGTGACTCCGAAACCAAAATACAGCTGAAAATATTTTGGGCTAAAAATAAAAACCATCAATTATTCAATATTCAGACCCCAAAATATCTTAGCAGCCGTTACAAAAATGTAATACCAGGTGAAAAATTCTAATTTTAAAATCAAATTTCTGTGATTCTTTTTATATTGACTATGTTTAGTTTAGTCTAACAGATGTTCAGAGGAATAACATACCTTGCTATAATAAACAGTAATGGTGATAGTGAGTCTCCTTGGAAAATACCTATTTGGATGTTTACTTCTGCCAGGGATTGCCCTCTACTTTTAAGTTTTCCATGGCTTTTTTGATGAAATTTACGGTTGGTGGATAATTTTTCCATTTTCAAGCATTCGATAATCCAGATATGTGGGACCATGTCATAGGCCTCTTTGTAGTCGTTTCATGCCATTACGATATTTTTGCGCCTATTTTTAACTTCATTAAGGAATTTTGATCATTATAAATTAAGTCATGTGTTCAAGTTTTGACCTGAAAAGGAAAGTACGAAATAAAGTGGAGACTCACTACTACGTGTTAGAATGGCAACTTGCAAAGTAGTATGTTTAGTGAGCGTGGCTAGCGGAGCAAAGGTCTTGTGAGTGCTTAATTTACTGCTGGCAATAATGTTTGTTTTTTAATTAAATCTTCTGGATGACGTGAAGGATATATATATATATATATATATATATATATATATATATATATTTACCACCACCCCCTACACAAGCAGGATGCGACACAGAGTCAATCTTTTAAGCGGAGTTTAATAGGTGTGAATTCAGGGTTTTCCTTCTCCTAGACTGGTTACCTAGTCATGATAAAAGATACCAGTCTATCCTGCTATTTACATATAGCTGGAGGAGTATTAGAGTCATATATTTCCCAAGGGTATTAGCGCCATGTGAAATGCAAACAGCTTCGTCCAGGAATTGAACTCAGGTCGACGAGTCCATTTCCTACGACTGTAACCGTTACACCAAGCGCCTGACGAGACGGATATAGGTGCGGTAGCCGAGATCGGTGAGTTGAATTTCAATAGAATCTGTTTGCATTAACGCTCTGTCATTGGGAAATCATAAATGTACTGACCCCACTCCTACTAAGCTAAGGGTAAATAACTTGTGAGTTGGGGACCTTTAGCTATGTAAAGTCTAACCAAGAGAAGGCTAGTCTAAAAAAAAAACATTCTAGTTCAGCTAACAGGTGGAAAGGATGGGTGAGGTAATGGCTACTCCTTCTCATAAAAAAACACTCACTACTGAAACTGCAGGTGCGAATCTATGTCCCACATGTAGGTCGACAGGGTCCCATCATAAAAAACCTCCATTGTTATGCCCGAAACTTGAATAAAGACCTACCTGTTGGCGGGTCTTACAATACGCTCACTGTATACCCTGCAGAGAGGTAAGACCACCAACCGCTTAAAGAAAAAACAAAAACAAGGGAATCTATGCATTACAATACACTGTATTTAATGGTGAGACTCCAGTTCTGGAAATTTGGTTTGGTTTCTTTGTTTAATGGGATATAAATCTTCGTGGGTTATATAATGCCAAAGCCATTCTTGTAAATGAAAAGTAGTCGTATTATTTAACTCAGAACTTGGTGATAATGGGGTTCATACCTTTCCCGAGAGTATCAGTCCGAAAATGAACGTATTAGTGTGACTGGAGTTTGAACTTGCTTGCTACGATATCCCAGTCCATTACTTTAGCCACTACACCACGGGATCTCCCCTGGAGATTTGGCAAGTGTGGAATACCTCATCATTGTCATTACTACCAGATCTATATGTCTCCGAGTGGTAGTACCTATTAGGGTCCCATCTCTGGGTCAAAAGATCTATTTAAAAGTTATTCGTATTCGAATGAAAAAGAATCAACTATAGA
The DNA here is from genome assembly GCA_023376005.1 of Doryteuthis pealeii. Classification (NCBI taxonomy): domain Eukaryota; kingdom Metazoa; phylum Mollusca; class Cephalopoda; order Myopsida; family Loliginidae; genus Doryteuthis; species Doryteuthis pealeii. The sequence continues at coordinate 59,470,709 of CM042148.1, read as the reverse complement.
AAAAAATGTAAATATGAACATACAATGAATGCGATTCCCTAACTTCTAGGGATAGAATAACCGTAGACACGTTGACATGCCCTTAAAACCAATCAACCAATCGTATAAAAACAGTCCTGATAATTTAGTACATACATTGATGCTCATAGCTAGCAGGACCTGTTGATATACGACAATATAATCTAATTATTACAACGATATGTTTGCTTAAGAGCTATTGAAAAATAGTTCAATTTGTAAAAAGTATAATAATCTTGATTAACTCTCTCACACTTTTTTCTGTCTTTACATGTTCGATTGAAACAGATTAGCGTTACTGCCCCCTCTCTCTATCTTCCCCCTATCTCTTTATCTCTTTTCTTTCTTTATTATATTATATTTTTCTGGTAGCATGTCCTTTTCTTCCCTTTCTTTTTTTATAATAAACAGAATGATCCATTATTTACATGAGGTATCGACACTCAAAATAATTCGGCAGATAAGCAACACCAGTTTCTCAGGATTTACATTTTTGCATTTCATCTTGGACGATTTGAACGGTCTTATTTTTAACCAGAGAGTGTTGCAAAATGATAACGGTCGGAAGATCAAGGAACAAGAGTAGTGATATATATATATATATATATATATATATATATATATATATATATGCTGCGGAGGTTAATTTTGTACTATTGAGCCTCACTAACACAGCACTTAAATCAAGTGGGTTGTAATAGCTAATGCTTATTCTGTAAAATGACTGCGATAAATTGGTTCAGATTGTATTGCATTTCCTATCAATTATCGATAATTTTATTGATTAAATCTAAGATTTATTTTTAAAACTTTTAGCATTTTTATGGACAACGGAATTTCTGTGTCTTTTTTATTCTCTGATTTTTATTTAAGAATTCCTAAAATAAAATTACCCTCAACTTATTTCTACGACTCTCTCTCTCTCTCTCTCTCTCTCTCTCTCTCTCTCTCTCTCTCTCTCTCTCTCTCTCTCTCTCTCTCTCTCTCTCTCTCTCTCTCTCTCTCTCTCTAACAGTTTCTCGCATTGCGACCTTTTTTCTCTTTCTTTATTTATATCGATCACTATTCTCTTCATATATCATTTTAATTATTTCTCTTTCCCCTTCTTTCTTTCTTTCTTTCTTTCTTTCTTCTCTTCTCTCTCTTTCTCTCTCTCTCTCTCTCTCTCTTTCTTTCTCTCTCTCTCTAATTTTTCTCTTTCTTTTATGTCTGTCTCTATCAGTCACTCACTCTTTATTCACTAATTTCCCACTATTTCTCTTACTTTCACGCTCCTTTTTACTTTTCTTCTATCTCTTTTCTCTCTCTTTATTTGATCTCCCGTTCTCTTCTTGTATTTCTCTTTCTCTTAATCCTCTGTATATATTTCTTTTTCTCTCTCTCTCTCTCTCTCTCTCTCCTCTCTCTCTCTCTCTCTCCTCTCTCTCCCTCTCCCTCCCTCCCCCCACTGCATCTCTCCTTATTTTCTCTCTCTCTCTCTCTCTCTCTCTCTCTCTCTCTCTCTCTCTCTCTCTCTCTCTTTTATCTCTTATTATTTTACTCTCTCCTCTCTTGCATTTTCTTTTTCTCTTTTTCATCTTCTTTCTCTCGCTCTCTATCTCTCTCCACTATTGTGTCTTTCACCCTCTTTTTTTTTTTCCCTCATTTTCTCTTTCTTTCTCTCTCACACGCAGACACACACACACACACACACACACACACACACACTCACGGACACACACACACATACACTTTCACTGTCTTCAGATTTTCTTAGAATTATAAACAAAAAAATCATGAGGTCAGTTTTATCGAAAAAGACAGTCGAACGCGAATCGATTAGAAGTATTGATATTAGATTCGACATTATCAGGAGTTCAATTAATCTTTTTTGCCTTTTCACTTTATTTACGTCATATTCAATTTTAAACATTTTTTTTCTCATTAGATTACTCTGTCTAACAAATCAATGAAATTTTTATAGTTTAATTTACATGCTTCATCAAAGAATCGGGCTAATGTCAAATTAAAACCAAAAGTTAAATATACACACCATCGAAGGATTCTGAAGAATCGACTAATCCACAATTTTCAAAAATGTATTTGGGGCATCTCCTTTTATGGCATGATCGTTTCTGGGTACCTTTCGCTGTCAAGTTATATTGAAAACAACGATTCAGCGAAGTAAAGGACTATTAGCTCTTATTAAATTAGCTAGTGAATAAAATAAGAAAATCACATATCTTCTCTATCTATCTCTGTCCCTCTCTGTCTGTCTATCTATCTGTCTCTGTCTGTCTGTCTGTCTGTCTGTCTGTCTCTCTCTCTCTCTCTCTCTATATATATATATATATATATATATATATATATATATATATATATATATACTTTCTATATATATATATATATGAAATTTAACATTATGAAAAAACATATGATGTTTGTTATGTAATTGCTGACAGTACTGTTTCGACCAAATCGATAAGTTGGTCTTCATCAAAGAGCGACATAGATGGGAAGAGAAGATACCAACTTATCGATTTGGTCGAAACAGTACTGTCAGCAATTACATAACAAACATCATATGTTTTTTCATAATGTTAAATTTCATACTGTCGGATTAATTTCCATCTATTTTTCATATATATATATATATATATATGTTTATATATATATATGTGTGTGTGTGTGCATGTGTGTGTCTGTGTGT
>CM042148.1:59423002-59463002 GCA_023376005.1 Doryteuthis pealeii | reverse complement strand
GTGTTTGTGTGTGTGTTTTGTTTGTTTGTGTATATATTTTAGGATATGTTAACCCTTGAATAACATCTTTAGAATACATACATGGACCAGTCGGAGACTGTTTGAAAATTTGTTCAAAGACGTTAAATCGGTGTATAGAGAGATAATTTTAGATTTACCCCACAGAAGAATTTCAGTATGACCTTCTTTACTGGTGCTATATCCGTAACTTTTTCTTTACCGGCGTGTAATATTCGTAAACGGACTACTTTATTTGTATTAGATAGGAATACTTGAAACCATCCAATTGTGTGGAAATCATTTGTATTAGATAGGAATAATTGATATCATATTACTGTGCAAAAAATCTTAAGAAACAACTACACAAAAAATGTAAATACAATGAACGTGATTCCCTAACCTCTAAACATGAAATAAGCCTAGACGGATAGATTGTCCTTAAAACAACTCAATCAATTAATCGATTTAAACATAAAAATTTTCCCCATGCCTGACCTATATATTTATTAACCACGGCTTAATCCAGATTAAACAGGCATCTTTCAAGAGTGTGTCTTCCTTAGAATGCAATATTTCAAACCCTCCTTTTTTTCATTTTTTGTCTATTTGTTTATTTTTTTTATTTTTGTTTGTTTTGTTTGGTTTTTTTATTTGTTTGTTTTTTCTTTTTTTCTTATCTGAGCTCTAACTCTTACAGCTGTCACCAGGGGGAAAATACAACTAAATCAACCACTAAACAAAGCTAAATACAGAAAGGCAAGCAACAATAAAAAATAATAATTTAGGGAGGCTCTTTGAACTCGATTTATAACCCCCATTTTGTCGAGCACGTAAAAGAAAGGGAGGTAATTCTTGAGAATACTGGAAGAAAAACGACGGACTGAGAGATCGATAAAGCAAACGATTGATGTTGACCAGCGAGTATGGTGTCACGTACGTAACTAACTTACAAGTTAGTTGCCCTTATTATTACTATATACCTATCTATATATAAATATATCTATATATATCCATTTATCTATAATTCGACTCGCTGAAGTGTGAAATATTTATGCTTCTGTGCTGCTGTACATCCACACATTTAACATATTTTACAAGTAAGCAATAACGCCACGCATCTACACACTCCTTTTCAAAGAGACAAAAATATCGTTCTCCTTTTTTATATTTACCGAGCTTAACCGAATTTGGAGTTAGAATGGGGACAAGGATTATGTTCCGCAAATCCTCTATGCTAGAAAGAATCTACCAGCCTTGAAAATCTGTATCTGTATCGGAATCATGGTTTTTATCTGGGTTTGAAAATCAGTAATCGGCGCTGATGATAGATACGCAACTGCATCAGCCACCAAACAAGATAAGTTTTTAATTCTTTAAATCTTTTAAGAAGCCCTTCACTTTTATTTTGTACATGGTTATAGGGGCCGGGTTAACTCAGTCGGTAGATATTCGGCTAGAAACCACAAGGTTCATGGTTCGATAGCGGCCATCGCCAACTCAGCGTATGAGTAGCACAGTGATCTGTGCGGTAAAGTAAGAAACTGGTGGTAGGTGTGGCGCTCCACCTCAGACGCAAAAACAATCTCCTTGGTCTAGCGCTAGTGAAAAGGGGATAGACTCTCTCGATGATTGGCTGATACCGACTTTAGGCCACCCCGACGATTTTACTTTACTTATAGGGTGACAGAGATATTATAAATCGCATGGTGCCTGGGGCTTTCCTCCCAGGCAGAACCCTGCTCCCTCGTAAAAGGGTAGGACGGTTTATTCCCGGTGCCTGAGGTGACCCAAAAGAGGAGCGCCGACGGTAACCAAGCATTTTTGCATAAGCAATCGTATGAGCTTATGTTTGTGCATGACTCCCCACTTTTAAAAAAATGGCTTTGTGATTATATGGCCTAGTGTTATACCTGGAAAATAACACCCTTTAAGAAACCCAAAACCTATTGCATTTAATGCCAATACACATCCAAACAACCTCTACACACATACTACATAAATGTATTTACCCAACCCCTCCGGGGGAGTTTCAGTGGCGTAATGTCTAAAGTGCTGGACTGCGACATCTTAATAAGCGTTCCAACCCCAGTCGTGCTATTACGGTCATTTTCATACAAATACTCGTGGGAAAGGTATGGATTCATCCCTCCAGTTATGGATTAAATACTACCATTATTGTTCTTCTACAAGGATGACCATGACATTAAATAACCCACGAAGATTATGCCATTAGACAAGAAACCCAACCCAAACCAACCCTCTTCCACGGGCAGTACAGCTGGTTTCAATTCAGAGTATTCCTTCTCCTATACTGGTGGCTTCACCCATGCTAAAATGATCCAGTCTGTCCTACTATTCATTTGTTAATGGCATTAGACCGAAGAGAAACGCAAATAGCCTCATCCAGGATTTGAACTCCGGTCCATGATTCCATTTCCTTCGACGGCGACCGTTGCGCTAAGCACGCCTCCAAAGTAGACAGTATCCGTTTATTTAACTCAATTCAACTTTCCTATTGTCATTTTATTGTACTTCATTAAATTCAACCAAATAAACATATTTTAACATATTTTTGCCTAGATTTGGTAATAGAAGGCACTACAAATATACAATTCACTGAAGTACATATATATAGGGGAGTGAGTGAGTGTACGTCTCTCTCTCTCTCTCTCTCTCTCTCTCTCTCTCTCTCTCTCTCTCTCTCTCTCTCTCTGACAGTTTCTTGCTCTCTCTATGTTTTTGTGCGTGTGCGTTTCCAAGCAAATATACCATTTCACTGAAGCTGACACTAAACCTTAGTACATATGTGTATGTGTGTGCGTGTGTGTGTGTGTGTGTGTGTGCCTCTCTCTCTCTCTCTTCTCTCTCTCTCTCTCCTCTCTCTCTCTCTCTCTCTCTTTCTCTGTGTGTGTGTGTGTATGTGTGTTTCTGTGTGTGTGCGTTTCCAAACTTAGTAGATGGATACAAATATATATGTGTTTGTGTATGTGAGTGTATTTTGTATGTATGTTTCTCTGTATGTGCGTAGCCTAGCTTAGTAAATGAATACAGATATATATGTGTTTGTGCATGTACTTGTTTTGTGTGTATCTACGTGTTTTGTATGTATGTGTGTGTGTGTGTGTGTGTGTGTGTGTGTGTGTATAAATTTAAATTTTTCATTAAAATTGTGTCTGTCGACTTGTCTTCGTCCATGCTTCGTTTCTCAATATTGCAATTACTTACTTTTCAATTGGAACCTTTCTTGATATTTTTACAAAAAATTATTGTCTTTTCTCTTGAAATGGACAAGAAATCTAATTACTTCCTTTTTGTATGTGTTTATTTTTAATTCTTTTTTTTTTTCTCTTTTCTTTTTTTCTTTTTTTTTCATTTTTTTTTTTTTTTTACTCTTTTTTGTTCATTTGTCATTCATCTTTTTCTCACACTATTTTAAAAGATTTTATTATAAACGTCTAAAATTTCAGTATTTTGTTCAAAAAGAGGAAGTGAATTAAAAAAAATAAAAATAAACAAAAAAAAGTCACATAAGTGAATCAAAACCCCAATTATAAAAAAGTCACATAAAAAAATAGAATAAAATTGAACAAATGTCATTAATTAAGTTAAACAAAACAATCAATAATGAATTGCAAATTCGAGTCACCATATAAGATTGCTGACAAAATTCGTATTCTAATAATACTATATAAGAGAAATCTTGTTGCTACAGGACACCCAACCGATTGGAATTTAATTCCGGCTGTAGGTAGCTTACAAATGTCTAGCCACACTGAAGAGACTTGATAAGTCGAAACACGTGTCTTTGGATGACTCTCTCTCTCTCTCTATATATATTATATATATAGAGAGAGAGAGACAGAGAGACAGACAGACAGATAGACAGACAGACAGACAGACAGAGAGAGAAAGAGGGAGACTTGATAAGTCGAAACACGTGCCTGTGGATGACCCTATATATGCTCCCCATCCCCTAGGGTTGAGCACTCTGGGGGGGGTCTCGCTGACGGCAGCCAACTCAAGCGTAAACGCAACGCTCTTCTATATAAGGAATGGAGCACCCTATGACGGCTTTTACACACAAAGCGATGTGTGTATTATAAACAGTTAAAATCCTCTCCCCGTTCTGTAAGTGAAGACAGCTTAATGGTTAAGGTGCCGGACTGACACCCAACCGATCGGATTTTATTTCTGGCTGTAGGTAGCTTACAAAATGTCTAGCCACACTGAAGAGACTTGATAAGTTGAAACACATGTCTGTGGATGACCCTATATATAACACATATATTTGTAGTATGTATTTTACTTAATTGTTCACGTTGTAAAAATATAGTAAATCCTTACTGTTCTTTTCAAACGTTACTTTTGTATTCTGGATAATACTATATAATCCAAATTTTGTTCTTAGATGTTATATGTTATTTCTTAATTGCTTATGTTGTATAAGCACAACAAATGGTCATCGTTCCCTTCATACTTGGCCTTTGTGCCCTGGATAATGCTATGTCCTTTTTATTCTTGAATAATATGTGTTATTTCTGAATTGTTTATATTGTAAAAGTATAGTAAACGGATATTCGGGCAATTCCATGTCAAATTACCCAGGCCATGTGACCCACCCCCTTCAATTTTTCTAAAAGATTTTCCAGGTGTGGATTATGTGTCACTTCCAAAAAAAAACCAACCAGCTTAGGGCGTTTTTTTTTCCGAAAACCCAACCCCAACCCTAACCCTAACCCCCCTAGTTAAAATTAACAGTTTTATTACAAAATTTGTGGGTTCTGTTTTTTCAGGGTCACCCTGTATACAGGGTGACCCAGTATACAAGGTGACCCCAAAAAAACAGAGCCCACAAATTTTGTAATAAAACTGTTAATTCTAACTAGGGGGTTAGGGTTACGGTTTAGGGTTAGGGTTGGGAAAAAACGCCCTAAGTTGGTTGTTTTTTTTGGGTTTTTTTGCAAGTGACACCGCTTCGGCTACGGACTGCAATCATAGCAGGTGTTTTTTCAGCAGTCACCGGTTAGCTGTTTTTGAGGCAGGAGGCCGGGACGGTTCTCCGCGAAGAGTACCAAAATATTTGTCCGGTGATGATATAAATAGATATCGAAATATTTAAAAATCATCATCAATATTTGCTTTAGTAATGATTTTTTTTCAGCAACATACTTATCTGTCCGCATCATTATTATCCTATCTAAGTAGATAGAATAAAACACTAAAAGAAACAAAATATAATATCGAACTACGTTCCATCAAGAAAGGCTATCGGAGTACCCAGTTGAAACTCGGCAATAATTAGTTTCCGCTTGTCTAACATCGATAGAATTGGCTGAAAACGATTGGACAGAAAGAGGACAATCGTTAATTAGTCGCATTTGTCATTTTCACGATAGCTTTAGGCCACTAAATAATGTCACTGCAGATATTTGCCCATTGGAGTTGCCATAGCAGGATGTCATTTAATTCCCCTTAGCGATATTTTCTCCCAATAATTTCAAGTCGTCTTACGGTTCATTCCTTCCATTCTTTACGTTTTCTTCAGTTTTGAATACCTACACTTCGATCGACGCCAACCTGTCTTTCAATTCCTCCACTTTTATGTTGCTGTAAAAGATACAGCTAGATCTTACAGGCCATTGAAAGTTAGTTCTAATCTCGTTAGATTCCCCGCTACTCTAGCCCAATGCTAAGTAAAGCGAAACAATTGTAATTGAAATTACGTAGAGAAAGGGAGGTAAGAGAGAGAGAGAGAGAGAGGGGAGAGGAGAAGGGAGAGAAAGAAAGAGAGAGAGAGATCATATAGTTATTTACTAAGCTTTGCTTAGATATGGCACGAGGCCAAAGGTATGGGACATCCATTGAGAATCGAACTCACTAACAATGGTCTGCAAAACGAGCTTGCTAACCATTACACCCCGTGGGGTGCGCAGTTATACCAAGCTTAGCTTAGAAGTGGCACAAGGCCAGATGTATGGGGCACTCAGTGCGAATCCAACTCACTACCAATGGTCTGCAAATCTAGCTCGCTAACCATTACACCACGTGGGGTTCCCTAGAGAGAGAGAGAGAGAGAGAGAGAGAGAGAGAGATCATATAAAGAAACAAACGAGCAGTTTGTGGTCTTAATTCAACTAAACCAAGTCTAACTACAAATCTGCCCTGTCGATTGAGGATATAGAATACAACGACTGCACCTCTGCAGAGGAGTAAAATACCCACAATGGGGCCACCTTTTGGCCCTAGGTAGCGACCCGTGATGCTTAAGGACGGAATATCCATGGCTGAGTAGTCCATGATATGCAATACTCCACTTTTGCCCTTACTAAGACTCCGACACGTCAAACCCTAGTATCTATATTATTGTCCAAACCCTATTACTTTTATGGCAGACCTGTTGGATTATTTTGATATATAATGTGTGCTACAATACATCACTTAAATTTATAGACTAAGCGAGGTCACGTGGTTTAAACCTCAGCCAATCAACAGCCCCAATACGTGGCCGGTTAACTACATAATTGCTGATACTGAGAGACGTCCATTTGCAATCATTGACGAAGGACCTGCAAGACTGAGGGATGCCAAGTAACAACCAAAGGATTCTTCACTAAAGATCGTGCTCTACTTAAAGGATCTCCGCTGGACAGCGCTTTTGCAATATGTTTAAGGAAAGAGTGTTCAATATTGAGTTAATTGATAGAGCATACATATCTAAGTCAGGGTAGCGAAACATGAAGTCAACAGCGCTTGGTAACTGATATTTTCTCGCCCCTGCGATTTTCAAACCAATATATATATATATATATATATATATATATATATATATATATATGTGTGTGTGTGTGTGTGTGTGTGTGTGTGTGTGTGTGTGAAAACTTGCGACGCAATAGAGAGAAGAGGGGAGTTTAACGCTGTCTTTTTCCTAAAGAGATAGGAACAGAGAAGGAGAAAGAGAGAGAGAGAGAGAAAGAGAGAGAGAGAAAGAGAGAGAGAGAGAGAGAACAGAGAGGTGTGGGAAGTTGGTGCGAGAACGTGCTGTTAGCACACTGCAAAAATCAGTGGAGAATGTGTCATCTGCTTAACATGGCGTCCATTTCAACTTGTTCAACTTCAACCCGACCATCACCCACTCACCCACATATACTGATCATCAAATTACTTTCGCATTTTTTCACATCAATAGCCCCGGTTTGTTGCATGATTGTGTCTTCAGATCTGTTGACCCAGGAACACAATTTCCGTTCTTATACCTTTGAGCTCACTGTTAAACCCCCCACTCGCATTCTCCCTCCCAAATACCAATTCCCACCACTTTGTTGAATAATAATAATAATAATAATAATAATAATAATAATAATAATAATCGTGCGTTCTGTTTTTTGGGAGATAAGGCCCCGGTGGTCGGTCGGTCGAGCAAAATGCACGATTGATCACGGACAAACCTTACTTTTCAAAAGTTTCTGGTTTGTTGAAACGTGCATACGTTAAGTGTCCACCTTTGACTGAAGTGATAGATCTTTTTTTTCCTCCAGTAAGTTTTAGCTGAGTCTTACAAGAAAGACACACAAGAAAAATGATCATTTGCTCACGTGTATTTCAAAATAATATATCCTGGACGCATGGATGTGTGTATAAGTATTGTAGTGGGAGCAGCGTGTATGGGGAATTAAAATAGTTTTATATCTTATACTATGACAGTAATAACCAACCTAATAGACAATGTGTGAGTTAAATCATATATTGTTATATACCCTACCTATGACATTAATGGATATGTCCCAGTCCTTATAAATACAGAAGTATTTTGCTGACTGAGTAGTCTTATACCACTAGAAGTGGTTTACTATTCATCATGCTGTTGGCAAGTATTTTCTTAATTTTATAAAGATTCAATTTCATTTCCATCCTCCGTTTTGTACATTTCTCATTTGGTAACCTTTGTTAGTTACAACATTATGTTATATATATTTACATATGATCTCTCTCTCTCTCTCTCTCTCTCTCTCTCTCTCTCTCTCTCTCTCTCTCTCTCTCTCTCTCTCTCTCTCTCTCTCTCTGACAGTTTCTTGCCTATGCGATCTTCAGACCACAGTGTCTGAAAATCGCATTGTCGAGAAACTGTAAGCAGGCGACGTTGACTCTATGTACACGGTATACAAAGTGCAAATACTAAGATTTTTTGTACTTTTTGACACACCTTTTATTCTGAACAAAACAACGTTCCATTCATTCTTCATTTCTATCTTGGTAAATACAACTTTAAATTTGGTACTTTTTGACACACCTTGTATTCAAAATAAAGGTGTCAAAAAGTACAAAAAATCTCGATACTTTTTGACACACGTTGTATATATATATATATATATATATATATATATATAGAGAGAGAGAGAGAGAGAGAGAGCGGGAGAAAGAGAAAGAGAGAGTGAGAGAAAGAGAGTAATCCACATATAATACTGTTTTGCCGTATCACGGCTCATCAATGAGAACTTGAACATAAAGAAAAATTAAGCTACGAAAGAATTTGACTTCATAAGTAGTTTAGAGAATAAAGAACTTTTAAAATGTTTGCTTTTAAGTTTGCTTTTTGGTTCGACATCTAATTAACCATATAAGTGTATGTTTCACTTCTCCCAGTCTCACATGATACACAGCAATCATCATTATCATCATCTCTATCTACAATAATCTGCAATCACCAAAAACTGTTGTCCCTCTGTGAGACACGCAGTCAGTCATTTACGGTAAAGATAGTGTTCGTGCCTATGTCACGTATTTAATATTTGATTCCCTTCGCTGTCCGGCTATATAAAATCAGGAAATTAATGTATTTACCCACTCACCCCACTGCACACCCCCTATGGGTTGCGTGTTGTGTAATGGTTATCGTCGTCGGAAATGACGAGTTCAAATTTGTACGAGTCTGTTTGCATTTCACAAAGAGCTAATACACTTGGGAAAGGTATGTATCTAAATGCATTCTCCATACTATATAATTATTTTCTAATAAAGATTTGTACATAATTCATCTAACCATCTCATTCTGAAAAAGGGAGGCTCAAGTGATCTTCTTGAGAAATATACCCTTGAATTTTTGCAATTTTGGATTGATTATGAAGACAATGAATGGACATATTATTGAATTTCAATACAACAATAAAAATAAACATGAAGTAGATTCTTCCGAGCAAAGCCGGGTATCCTTGCTTGTTCCTTAAATAAATTATTGGTAAATAGTAGAGTACACTTGGCTCTATACTTTAGTTAGACAACCAGTCTAGAAGAAAGAAAACTCTTAATTCAAACCTGTTAAACTCCGCTTAAGAAATTGACCTTGTGTTAAATCCTAGACGTGTGGAATGGTTGGTATATACGAACATCTGTGTCACATCCTACCTGTGCGTAGTGGTTGGTAAATATGTATTGATTGTGAGATGATTAGTGAACCCTGCTCCAAAGTAAGTGCGCATGTCAGCCCTAGAACTTATATGTTTTGTCACGGCTATATTCACGCACGAAGTTAATAAAAATCTACATGAAATAATTTCTACCAATATATTCATAAACAATGAGTTAATGAAAATTATTTCTGTCAGTTTATAAGAACAAACCAAATAAGAATATTTATCAAGAAACAGTTCGCTTACAAAAATTCTATATACGAAAAGACAGGATTTAGTATTGTGTGCCATACAAGGGTTAATATGCCATTAAACAAAATAACCAACTGAAAAATATCTCTGAACACATGAAGTCTAGAAGAAAACCTCTTAATTCATGTTAAACTCCGCTTAAAAAATTGATCTTGTGTCACATCCTACTTGATCGAAAGTTTTAGTTGGCTGGTTGGCAGGCTGGCTGAAAATTTATGGCATGTCAACGCTTGGTTACTTTATAAAATCCGTTTTATTTTATTCATTTTTATTGTGTATTCAATTTTCAAACGCATTTTTTAAAACTAATATTTAAAACTATTTTTTATCTATTTAGCTCATACATGGAACCCTAAGATGTTCTACCACTCTTCCGAAGGGTGGAAAGTATGTATGGGATACTGGGCTCTTTAGTTTTAGTTAGGCAAATATTCTAGGAGAAGGAAAACTCTGTATTCAAACCTGTTAAATTCCGCTTAAGAAATTGACCTTGTGTCATATCCTACTCGTGCACAGTGGTTAGTAATTTTTTTAAAAATTGAAATAGATCACTAATTAGGACTGAGCCTATTCTAGTTGTGACCACCCCAAGCGGAGATTTAAGAGGTTTGAATTCAGAGTTTTCCTTCTCCTAGACTGCTTGCCTAACCAAGTTTAAAGAACTCAGTCTGCCCTAATATTACCCGTAGATTGGGGGAGAATAGTTGGATTCATACCTTTCACAGGGGCATTAGCACTATGTGAACTGTGGCTTCGTTCAGGATTTGAACTCGGGTCGACAAGTCTATTTCATACGACTCTAGTCATTACACCACGCACCTCCACAAGTATGTATGGCATACTGGGCTCTTTAATTTTGGTTAGGCAAATATTCTAGGAGAAGGAAAACTCTGTATTCAAACCTGTTAAATTCCGCTTAAGAAATTGACCTTGTGTCACATCCTACTCGTGTTGGTAAATATGTATGGGTTGTCAAATGAGTACGTGAACTACAGCTCCAACGTAAGTAGGCATATCAGAAAAGCCTGTTTTGCGTGTCTACATGTTTTTTTCTCTTTTGTTGGAAATAAATTGAAAACAATTTGATATTGCTTCTTAATTCACTTGAATAAAGAAAATGCAATTAACACTCTATCGAAAAGATGTTATCGTGAAAGTGACGAAGCGAATAAGCAATCACAATTTCATTGTCCATTCGAAAAAGAAAAAAAAAGAAGAATCGCCAATGTTAATAGCCAATCATAACGTTTCTCTTCCCTTCCAATCCACAGCCACCTTTCCCGTCAAACGCGCTCTGGACGCTAGTCTATCATTGAAAAACACTACATCAACTTTGACGGGTCTTTAACTGCTCACCCTCTCACACTCCACACTTTGGCCCAAATGTATCAGCACTATCCTCCACAGGGTTGAAGGCAGCCAGCTTAAGATACATTATAAAACAGCAATGATTCGTGGGTGAGCCACAAACCGGCAAGAAATGTGTCACACTGTGCCAACAAGCAACCTCAGACGCCGGCCATGGCTGTTCGCGCTTGGATAGAGAAAAAAGAGAAAAGAGCGCCAAATACACTTCCTTGTTTATTGGCTTTTTCCGTAGCCGACTTTATTTGAGAGCCATTCATTTCAATCAAACATCCACAATTCCCAAACCATTCACCAGTGACGGCAACAGATTTCGACACCTCCTCCCCTCTCATTCAATATGCTTCCGACTCCCCTGACTCCCCAGCTCCAAACCCCGTTTTTCCTGTTTCCGTTCCGGAGAAATGCTGCTACAAACGTAATAATTCTGCATGGAAATGTGATGATTCAAGAAAATTGCACTGTGTGTGTGTGTGTGTGTGTGTGTGTGTGTGTGTGCTTCAAAAGATATCATCTGACGTTTTCATTCTCGAAGAAGCGCCCTGACCCCTTCCTCGCACACACCCACCCCTCATCCGTTGGGTAAAGGCAACAATAGAAAATGGAAGGTTGTAATCTGCTTCGGTAGAATAATGCGAGAAACCATTTTTAACGACATTGTTCTCGCTAAAAATTACTTAAATGTTCCCACTGGATCTGGACACATGAGCCCTAGGCCGGGGGACGACCTAGAAACCGACGATTACAACGGAGCAGTTGCTTTTTAATAGACTATGCACAGGAACGCTGATATCCTTAGTGATCTTTTTCTTTCTTTTTTCATACCCAATTTCTATATATATATATATATATATATATGCGGTAAAAGTGGGGAGCTGATGGTAGGTGTGACGTTTCTCCTGAAAAGCCAAAACAATCTCCTTTGTCTAGCGCTAATGGAAAGAGGATAGACTTTAGGCCAACCAGACGAAATTACTTTTTTACACACACACACACACACACACACACACACACACACACACACACACATATATAATATATATATATATATATATATATATATATAGTAGTTGGTTTGTTGGATCATACTCATATGTAAATAGTAGGCTATATCTGTGTTTAACAGGAACACTTGAATTCAAACCTATTAAACACAACTTAAAAATTGACCTTGTGTCACATTCTGCTTATGGTAAATACTTGCATACTGAAATCAATATTGTCTCGGTTTTGAAAATCTAAAATCTTTTACACAAAAAATTGAAAAAATTAAATACAAAAAAGCAAAATATTAAAATACATTTCATTTACAAATGTTATTGCCTTTGTTTTCTTATTATATATATATATATATAATATATATATATATATATATATATATATATATATATATATATAATACGTATATATATGTATTTATATACACACACATATATATACGATATATATGTATATATACACATATGAATATATATATATAATGAGAAAACAAGGAAAAACGTTATATATATATATATATATATATATATATATATATATATATATATATATTCTCAAAGAAACTTTACTAGCCCTAAAGCTAAAACACCTCTATTTTAATATATCGCCCTATCGTTCAGGATATTTTTTCTCTTTCCATCCTGTCATGTTTATAGCCAGCTAACTTATATGGAATATTCCCAAGAAAAGAAACGAAACAAAAACAATTGGTTTGAAATTCCATACTAATGGTACTTTTTAACAACAATATGTATAAATACACTCACACACACATATATATATATATATATATATATATATATATATATATATATATATATATATATATATGTCTTCTTGTTAATAATATATATATTATATATATATATATGTGTGTGTGTGTGTGTGTGTGTGTGTATATTGGAAATGCAAATATGAAAATAAAATTTCAATGTTCTCAAGAATGGACATGTAAAACACGGTTTTCATACAATCGATACGACCAGCTGTTGTTTATTCAATATATTTTATCGGCTGGGAAAATTTACAACTGGTGCATTATGGGAAGAGAGAGAATCGCTGCTTCATCCGGGTCATCCATTACAGAAACCATAACGAATGTTCCTTGCTTAGACAAACAGAGAATTTGTAAAAGGAATAAATGAAAAATGTTCTGGAATCTTCAATTGATCAAAATAATTCGTGAAGTTATAATAAAGAAGAAGAGGATAAAAAGAAGTAACTATGTAAAGTAAGAACCAAATAGAAAAAAGTGATCATTAAGAAAGAAAGAAAGAAAGAAAGAAAAGAAAGAAAAGAACAGATCATAAGAGGCATCAAAGAAAGAAGAAAGAGAAAAGAAATATCAAAGAAATAGAGAAAGAAAGAAAGAAGAAAGAAAGAAAGAAAAGAAAAAAGAATAAATCAAAAGAGGGTCATTGAAAGAAAGAAAGAAAGAAAGAAAGAAAGAAGAAAGAAGAAAGAAGAAAGAAAGAAAAGAAGGAAAGATTGAGAGAAAGAAGACAGATGAACGAAAGAAAGAAGAAGAAAAGGAAAGAAAGAAAGAGAAAAGAAAAAAAAGGTGTCATTGAAAAGAGAGAAAGATGAAAGAAAGAAAGAAAGAGAAAGAAAGAAAAGAAAGAGGAAGAAAAGAAGAGAAAGAACAAACACATACAACAAAATAGGAATCCTTGAAAGAAAGAAAGAAAGAAAGAAAGAAAGAAAGAAATAATAGATCAAAAGCAGGATGTTATAAAGAAAGAAAGAAAGAAAGAATGAAAATATGTCAAAAGTGGGATCATGGAAAAATAGAGAGAAATTAAGCATTTGTCCAGAAAGGGATAATAGATAGGAAAACAGAAAGAAAAAAAGGAAATTGAAAGAAAGAAAGAAAGAAAGAAAGAAAGAAAGAAAGAATATCAAAAGAGTGATCATTGGAAAAAAGAAAGAAAGAAAGAAAGAAAGAAAGAAAGAAAGAAAAAATAGATGAAAGAGAGATCAACGAGAGAATGAAAGAAAAGAAAGAAAGAATGAAAGAGATGATCTCTTCAGAAAACAACAGAGTTAGAATTGGTAAAATACTGCGGAGAGTGCAGAACTATTGAGAAGACTATCACGTGATCCCCCGTAAAAACATGATAGGTCGATTCTACTGATTTAAAATTTGATATGATATTATTAGAATTATGTTCAGGATAATGCAGGGCAACCGAGGAGACCTGTTGTCACTGGTTCCATAGAGAAAATCCCTGAGAAGATATCGATTTAAAAATCGGGGATTCCAGGAAACTAAGATATACTGGACTGATAAATTATAAAAGTAAAAAAAATTCAATGAAAATTCTATTAAGGGTTTTTAAAGTAATAAGAAAAGGATAAATGTTGATAATGGTAAAGCTTTTGATAACGATGTCGGAGATTATATTAGAATGTTAAGTGACATTGCTCCGAGAAAGATAAAATAATTTTTAGAAAGAAGAAGAAGAAGAAGAAGAAGAAGAAGAAGAAGAAGAAGAAGAAGAAGAAGAAGAAAGATGAGGCAAGAAGAAGAGAAGAAGAAGAGAAGAAGAAGAAGAAGAAGAAGAAGAAGAAGAAGATGAGGTAAGAAGAAGAAAGAAGAAGAAGAAGAAGAAGAAGAAGTAAGATGAGGTAAGGACAAGAAGAAGAAGAAGAAGAAGTAAGATGAGGTAAGGACAAGAAGAAGAAGAAGAAGAAGAAGAAGAAGAAGAAGAAGAAGAAGAAGAAGAAGAAGAAGACGATGAGGTAAGGACAAGAAGAAGAAGAAGAAGAAGAAGAAGAAGAAGAAGAAGAAGAACGATGAGGTAAGGACAAGAAGAAGAAGAATGAAAGATGTCATAAAGAATACAATGAAAGAGTAGTACTGCACTGAAGAGAGTGAATGTCATTAAAGATAGAGGATGGCTGGGAAGAAGAAGAAGAAGAAGAAGAAGAAGAAGAAGAAGAAGAAGAAGAAGAAGAAGAAGAATTTCTTCATATCAACGGAGAGTATGATGGAGGAAAGAAGAAGAAGAAGAAGAAGAAGAAGAAGAAGAAGAAGAAGAAGAAGAAGAAGAAGAAGAAGAATTTATTCATGTCAACGGAGAGTATGATGGAGGAAAGAAGAAGAAGAAGAAGAAGAAGAAGAAGAAGAAGAAGAAGAATATGGAAACTGAGGGGAAATATTGATAATAGTCACATTTGTTGTTTTTTTCTCTTATTGTCAACACACACATACATACATACATACATACATAGACGCACACACACACACACACACACACACACACATATATATATATATATATAATATATATATATATATAGATTGATTGATAGTTAGATAGACAGATAGATACTGTTGAATAATATGATCAAGTTAACCTGGAGAAAATCCTGTCTAAATATAAATTCTGTATAACAGAAAGATCTTTTATTATTAACCCCTTCCGAGTTTTTCACACTAGCTTTTGTTGGTGGTCTTTCACTGGAGACTGAGTGACAGCGAGCCTACTCAGATATCCAGGACTTTTCTGAGTATTTTAACCGATCTTAATAGTGCTGTAGTTAGGATTGTCTAGATTCTTCCTCTGATCTCCAATTCACCCAAATTCTTTCCCAGACCTTTGGGGACCGTTATTATTATTATTATTAATTATTATTATTATTATTATTATTATTATTCAGAGGAAAGGTGCATCTATTCCAATGATGATGGTGGTTTTTGGTGAATCGCATAAGCACTCAATATTTACTGTCAGAGAGCATTGCCGTCATTTCAAATATGAGCAGATATGGCATTGCCAAAAATAAATTTGACAGGACCCCTGAAATAACATCTTCTATTCGATCCGTCAGTTGGCAGGTCGACAAGAAAGACAGAAAAAAGAAGAAAGAAAAAGAAAGAAAAAAAGGAAGTCCAACACTCTGGATAAATAAGGTCTTTGGTTGGCGACAGTCGACACTAATTGTGACCCATGGTCACCTGTCAACTTGTCATGCCTCACCAATTAAGGAATCATAAACGAAGGTGAGGGCGGTTGGGTGTTTGGTCGGTTGTGCAAGACGCCGGATGGTGGTCTGCTCGAAGAAAGAAAGGGTACAGGTGAAAGGTATGGACTGATGAGGGTGAAAAGAGAAGACATTTGAGGTCTTGTGGGAGGAGACTTACATGATACAGGTGAGCATCATAGGGGGTGGACGGATGCAGATTGGATAATCGATTCAATGAGGAAAACAATCAAAACAGCGATACTTCTTACAGATATAGCAAGCAAGAGATAGATAGATAGATAGATAGATAGATAGACAGATGTAAACAGAATGAGATAGATAGATAGATAGATAGATAGATGTGAACATATTGAGATAGATAGTTAGATAGATAGATAGATAGATGGGAACATACTGAGATAGATAGATAGATAGATAGATGGTAACAGACTGAGAGATAGATACATACTGAGATAGATAGATAGATAGATTGGAACAGACTGAGAGATAGATAGATGGGAACAAACTGAAATAGAAAGATAGATAGATAGATAGATAGATGGGAACAAAATGAGATAGATAGATAGATAGATAGATAGATAGATAGATAGATAGATGGTAACAAACTGAGATAGATAGAGAGATAGATGTAAACAGACTGATATATATATATATATATATATATATATATATATATATATATATATATATATATATAGAGAGAGAGAGAGAGAGAGAGAGAGAAATGTGAACAGACTCAGAGATAGATAGATGGAAACAAAATGAGATAGATAGATGGGAACAGACTGAGAGATAGACAGATAGATGGGAACAAACTGATACATATATATATATATATTATATTATATATATATATATATATATATATATAGAGAGAGAGAGAGAGAGAGAGAGAGAGAGAGAGAGAAGAGATGGGGGCGAGAGAGATATATATACAAAATTGCAACACCCCTGCAACCAAAAATAAAATGTATTTGAATAATACGTTCTGTTGTCACCTCAGATAAATAATGGACCATTCCGTTTTGATTTTGAGGAAAGAAAGGAAACAAAAATATCATGCTGTACATAAGAAAGAAAAAGAAAATAAATAAATGAATGAAGAAAGAAAGAAAGAAAGAAAGAAAGAAAGAAAGAAAGAAAGAAAGAAGTAAGAAAGATATAAAAAGAAATAAAAAGAAAATAGAGAGAGTGAAAGACAGGGGGGATGGGGAGAAATAACACTAAGACGTGTAAAGATGGAATAAAGGAAATGAGAGAGAGAGAGAGAGAGAGTTTATGTGTATGTGTGAGAGACAGACAGACAGACAGACAGATAGACAGAGAGAGACTTCACTAGAGAGAGAGAGAGAGAGAGAGAGAGAGAGAGAGAGAGAGAGAGACTTACTATATTTCCTCTCTTTTCTATCATCTTCAATCCTATGCACGTCCCTTCCGTATCCTTTTCTCACTTCCTGCCTCCCTCATCTTCATATTATATATATAATATATATATATATATATATATATGAATACACTAAGAGAGAGAGAGAGAGAGAGAGAGAGAGAGAGAGAGAGAGAGAGAGAATTAAATCAAATTATTATACTTTTTACGTTGCCAGTCTTCTAGAATGGTTATGAGAAGAGACAACTTTCACCCTATCCTTTTAGTCGATTTGAGCATGCTCTATGCGCCGCATACAAACGGTTATCTGTGCATAGTATCACATCAAACATTACAAGTAGTCTCATATCAATCTATTCATCTGTATAATTTCAAATCTATCAAACTTAAATCGTCTATCAATGTATCAAGTGAGTTTAACCCCAAGTTAATATTTCCTCTCCTTTCAAATAAGTCATTTCTTTACGGCAATTATCTGTTATCGATTTCATCAATTTAGATTTTAATCATTTGATATTTCTTTACTTTCTTTTCACCCATTCTTTCTTTATCGCCCTTGATTTCTTTACTCTCTTTCTTTCTATTTCTATTTTCTCTTCACCCATTCTTTTACCCTCTTTCTTTCTATTTCTACTTTCTCTTCACCATTCTTTACCCTCTTCTTTCTATTTCTACTTCTCTTCACCCATTCTTTACCCTTTCTTTCTATTTCTACTTTCTCTTCACCCATTCTTTACCCTCTTTCTTTCTATTTCTACTTTCTCTTCACCCATTCTTTACCCTCTTCTTTTCTATTTCTACTTCTCTTCACTTCTTTACCCTCTTTCTTTCTATTTCTACTTTCTCTTCATTCTTTACCCTCTTTCTTTCTATTTCTACTTTCTCTTCACCCATTCTTTACCCTCTTTCTTTCTATTTCTACTTTCTCTTCACCCACTCCTTACCCTCTTTCTTTCTATTTCTACTTTCTCTTCACCCATTCCTTACCCTCTTTCTTTCTATTTCTACTTTCTCTTCACCCATTCTTTCTTTATCGGCCTTGATTTCTTTACCCCCTTCCTTTCTATTTCTTTCTTTACTCTCAATGTTTTCTTTTTCTCAGAGACTCTCTTCCTCTGCTCGTGTCTATCAATTTTTTCTAGATTCAGTCACTCTTTCTTTCTCACTCTCACTTTCTCTCTTCACTTTATATTTTCTTTCTCGTACACTATACCTTACTCATCTCTCTCAATTTTTTGGTGCATGTCGCATACATGCGTTCTGGTCCCCTGCCCTAAAAAGATGTTAAGCGGTACCTGATGAAAATCCGACCCGTGCTACTTATCAATAATGTATTGATAGTTTTATTTTCCAAACAGTCGTATTTATTTAAAAGTTCGTGACAGTTGTTTGAATTAAATTAAAATGAAAGTACCGAGAAAAAAAGATAGTTTAAAGTATGTGTGTGGGGGGTAAAATATTTACATTTACTTGCCGATAAAAACCAGAGAGTGGCTTACTTTTAACGCCTTCAAACCAATAAAAATGTTAGTTGTCGATAAAAATGTTAGTTGTCGATAAAAAATGCCTTCAAACCGCAAAAATAAATATTTTAAAGAGAAGGTGGTTAAATATTTATATTTACTTGTCGAAAGGTAAAATATCATCTCATATCGCATTAATTATTTGGGTAAAAAGCCTTTGATCAGCTAGGGAATTTATGAGTAGTACTGGTCAGATTTTAAGCAGGCACCACTTAGCGTTTTTTAGGGCTGGAGACAAGGACGCATTTATGCGATATGCACATAATTTTTTCTAGATTCAGCCACCCTTTCTTTCTCACTCTCGCTTTCTCCACTCTCTCACGTTCAGTATTTTTTTTCTTTTTCTCAGAGACACTCTTCCTCTCTTTGTCTTTCTCAATTTTCCCTTATTTCACTCACTCTTTCTTTCTCACTTTCGTTTTCTTTACTCTTATTCCCTACTCGCTTTATTTTTCTCATTCTCAGAAACACTTCTTCGCTACTCACCTCTCGATTTTCCAGAGATTCACCATACACTCATTCTTTCTTCCTCTGTCTTTGTCAATTGTGTTTCGATCTACATACCTACCTACCTACCTAGCTAACTGACTACTTATCTCTCTCTCTCTCTCTCTCTCCTCTCTCTCTCTCTCTCTCTCTCTCTCTCTCTCTCTCTCTCTCTATATATATTATATATATATATATATCTATATATATATATATAATATATATATATATATATTATATATATATACTTCCAATAAGAAAGAAAATTTAACAGACTGCCATCTTATACATACATATATATATATATATATACATATATGAGAGATAATTGCCAGGTTTGGCTTACCACGCTGCTAGCTAGATGAGCCCTCTCTCTCTCTCTCTCTCTCTCTCTCTCTCTGATTATTAACAACTTTTCTCTCTCACTCTCTCTCTATATATATGCATATATCCATGGCCCTCACTCCACCTCTCTCTCTCTCTCTCTCTCCTCTCTCTCTCTCTCTCTCTCTCTCTCTCTCTCTGATTATTAACTACTTTTTCTCTATATATATATATATGCATTTATACATGGCTCTCTCCCCTTCTCTCTCTCTCTCTCTCTCTCTCTCTCTCTCTCTCTCTCTCACTTCTGTCTGTCTGTCTGTCTTCTCTCTCTCTCTCTCTCTGATTATTAACAACTTTTTTCTCTCTCTCTATATATATATGCATTTAACATGGCTCTCACCCCCTGTCTCTCCCTTTCTCTCTCCCCTTCTCTCTCTCTCTCTCTTTCTCTCTCTCTCTCTTCTCTACCACTCCCCCCTCTCTCTCTCTCTCTCTCTCTCTCTCTCTCTCTCTCTCTCTCTCTCTCTCTCTCTCATGATAAACAGTCGGCACTGTGAATAGTGAATCAGAAAAAAAAGCACTCTAAGGTCATTAGGATTAGCCGACCTTAACGTTGTCCAACGTTTCACAGGAAAGTGTTAGTGCATTGTCCGAGGGATTTCACATCTCGTTTCTAGCGTGACCATTATTCTTTCGAGTCGACTCATCTACTTCAGCTGATATTTACCATTTTCACTGTTCGAATCACGGCACTTCTCCTGGATTTCTTTGACGTGCACATCTCTTTTGATCCTGTTTGCAATTGTTTCAACCTGTTCCTGTCGTGTGCGCACTGACCTTCTCAGATGAAAGCCAACGTAGATAAAGCCAAAGGCTAACCAACTACTTGACTACAATGTTTAGCATCACAACATTTTTCATTTGTTCGGCGCACATTTCCATTTCCATCAATCAGTTGTCAGGAGATTTCCAACAAACATTCTGACGACATCGTTCCTTTTCAGCCCCAAATCCGAAAAGAAACAGAAAGAAATGGAGACGGAAAACAACATCCACGACCTACATACCTCATAAATTGCAAAAAAAAAAAAGTTTTTAAAAAAAGATGTCGATGGCATTTCAGTCTTAGGTTATTTGAAGTCTAAGATTTTGAATTTTCATCTATGTATTAATATTCGCTCAGTCGGTAGAGCGTCCGACTAGAAACCACAAGGTTCTTGGTTCGATACCGGCCCGGGCCAACTCAGCGTATGAGGAGCACAGGGATCTGTGCGGTAAAGTGAGAAACTGATGGTAGGTGCGGCGCTCCACCTCAGACGCCAAAATAATCTCCTTAGTCTAGCGCTAGTGAAAAGTGGATAGACTCCCTCGCTGTCCGGCTGATACTGACTTTAAGCCACCCAGACGACTTTATTAATACTCGTGTTTATATGAGCCTTATCGTCTTGCCTCGCGATCTGGTTAAAAAAAACTATATACTTGATATAACTTTGTGTAAACCCAAGGATAGTTATTAAATAAAAGTGGTTACCATATAATTGTGTATAGATAATTAGTATTAGATAAGAATACTTGAAACCATATAACTCTAAGCAATTTTTTCATATAAAAAATAGTTACTTGAAGTTAAAATTGAAATAGTTACTTGAAACCATATAATTGCTTACAAATTATTAGGGATACTTGAAACTACATAACTGCCGCAAATTATTTGTATCAAATAGGAATATCGTATAACTGCGCAAAATAAACTTTTAAGAAACAAATAAATATGAAATGAAAATATTAATGTATAATGAGTGCAATATCGACGGGTTGACATGCCGTTAAAATCAATGATCAATGGGAATCGAACCCACTAGGCACTTATATGATTGCTTCAACCCTATTGCTCTTATGCCTTTTCATCATATATGTGCTACAAGGTAGAGTTCAGCAGGTTTGAGATTCCAGTTCTGAAGCTCTGAGGAATGTGGAGTACACCTTCATCACCATTACTCCCCCGGTTCTGAAGCTCACTTTGACACGAGGTGAAATATCTGTTAGACAATTTATATCATTTTGCTTTATTAAATAATGTTTATTAAATGCGTAATAATAACGTAACTCTCTAATGTAATAATCGGTTGTCTAAAGAAATTAGAATATCTCATTCGAATATTTCCTACCATTTCTCTTTTGAAACAGGTCTATGATTCATTTGGTAAAGAAAACGTTTAGCCAGTGAGAACATCATCTCAATGTTTAATAAAGAAAGATGTTATTGTCATATGGTTTAAGTAGAACGAAATGATTTTTTTTAAAATGTGTTTAAAAAACTGAGTAGAAAAAAATTGAGTATCCATCAAGAATGACTAAAACAAAAGTTCTTCAATATAAAATGATCCAATGGGTTGACATGCCGTAAAATTCAACCAACCAACCAACCAATTAACTACATATCTTATTATAATGGAGATTGTGTGTTTTTCTGTCTGTAACCGAAACTATATCACTACTCAAGTCATAATTCCCTTAGTTATTGACATCACATGCTCAATGATTTTATTCTTATTTAAACCTCAATTATTAATAAAATTGTTTTATATTATTAATACTATTAACCATATCTACATGCTAATAACATGCAATTGTATTTATATATTCAACAAAATAGCGGTTTACAGTGTGAATGGGAAGGCTAATTTGCATATTGATATTAAAAATTTGATTTTAATAAATATGTGCTTAGTATTATTGATTTCTAATTGTTTGGTTTTATTTTAATGAATATGAGCAAAAATCTCTTCAATAGATCTTAAATGAAATCCATTAATAAAAAAAAATAACTGTAATTTTATTCTTTATTTCCTCTTTTAACTAAATACTTAAATTAGAAAAAATAACAATGAAAGACGAGAGTGATGGAAGAGTAAGTTTCAATTGTTCTATTTTTCGATTATATCCCCCTCTGTTTCAAATCTTTTTATCTGCATTCTTATTTAGTTTTATTAGCCTTTCTAATTTAATATAATATTTTATTACATTAAAACTTAAATACTTGCACCCGGAGGGTGCATATATTTGCTAGTTATTATAATGTTTCATCAGAATATCTTACTAACATCTACCAAAACAACTACGATACGTCCAAAAGGTCCGGTAATTTTGACTTCAAATCCTTTCTCTGTAGGTCAAAAAAGAGTTTTCTGTTTCAATCGAATAGAATTGTCTGTATCCACTTGAATTTCGAGCGGAAATTTTCCTCTTCTTTATTTTTTTTTTTTTCTAACCTTGCATTGAAGAATGACTCCTGTACCTGTAGGCGGCCAATTTGTGTATCTAACAACTAAATCAAGAGTCTTTCTCCGGCAGGAAGTAGACGTCCACTTTTTCCGTCTGCTGCAGTAAATAAAAGACGTTAAGGTCGAGTAATTTTTGCCTATTGTTGACTATTTGGCAGTAATCCATCTGCGCCTTGTCTGAGTTAGAGTCAAGCGTGCCAAAGACACTTGCACGTTTCGCTGAGGTGACACTGGCCGTTCACTCGAGCCGCTCTTATTGTCTGTGTTCGGTGGTTCAACTAAAAAAAATGCCAACCCTATCCGATTAGATTTTATTAAGTCACGAACTATGATTCGCTCACTAATCAACAATATTGAACCGACCCAGACACTCTAAATTGATTACGAGAAAGACCACGCACTCGTTTTAACGATGGTGTACGCAGGTTCGATTCTTAAACGGGTACTTTTAGCTTTATTCCTATCCAAGAATAGAGCCCGAGAATTTACCAAGAACTTATGTTGTATAATAAATATTTTGGCCTATTCATTTTGTAAGATAAGTGCAGAATTTGAAAATAACGGTTTAAAAGTAAGAACTCATGCAGGTGTTTATGTCTGTATGATTGAAAAGTCTTGACCCCTGGCTGACCTATTATTAGGTCTCTCATTGTGTGGTTTAGTAATGTGACTACCCAGCTCCGGAGAACAAATTCAGAGTAGTAGTACCTGTTAGGGTCCCGTCTATAGGTTAAATAGAACAAAATGAGTTTAAAAAATGTATTTTAATTTTTTTTGAATATACATCGTGTATAAATAGAATAAAACGTCTTCAGCATAAAATAACCCAACAAGGTTTGACATGCCGTAAAATCCCACAAAGCAAACCTAATAGGTGAACGTAATAGCGCCACCAGAGTTCGAGCTTGCTTACTATTATGACGCAGTCGAGCACGTTAGCCACAACATCTAAATTACTAGTAAAATAAATAAAGTTATTTTAAAATGGTTTTGACAAT
The DNA here is from genome assembly GCA_023376005.1 of Doryteuthis pealeii. Taxonomy (NCBI): domain Eukaryota; kingdom Metazoa; phylum Mollusca; class Cephalopoda; order Myopsida; family Loliginidae; genus Doryteuthis; species Doryteuthis pealeii. Next base: position 59,438,990 of record CM042148.1, on the reverse strand, counting down.
AGAGCAGATATAAGTCGAAAAAAATGATTACAGACGTAACAATAATCAGAGATTCATTTCTTCCTTCTCCTGTTGTTTTTTTTTCCTTCCGGTTTTGCTGTGATTTAGATAAGACATAAATAATTTTCTTTTTTTTTTTTCAGGAAGAAGAAAAATTAAGACCTATACTTTATAGCGGATGTTCCATTTGTATTTAAATACCGTCATTCGCAGACAAACTTAAGATTTGAAAATTATGTAAACTTTATCTGTCGCATTCGATGATCGGATTGCCATAAATTTGGCAATTAAAATAATGGAAAAATCGTCTGAGAGTGGAAATTCTGGGTAGAATTATTTTAAAATGTTAAGTTTGCAGAACGTTATATTTATATAGTTTAGAATCAAACTCAGAACAACTCTTTGGGGGTTGGGTGGGGTAAATTGTCCTTATAGGATCCAATCGCCAAATTTAAGCCGGCAAAGGAAATAGATAGATAGATAGATAGATAGATAGATAGATAGATACATACATACATACATACATATGAAAAGACTGGGGTAAATAGATTAATAGATATGAAAATATTGCTATGGATATATATATAGAGAGAGAGAGAGAGACAGAGAGAGAGAGAGAGAGAGAGACACACACACAGACAGAGACAGAGACAGAGAGACAGACAGAGAGACAGAGAGAAGAGAGAGATGTGAAGAGACTGCAATAGATAGATAGATAGATAGATATGAAGAGACTGTGATAGATAAATAGATATGTAAATACAGCAATAAATAAAAAGATAGATAGATAGATAGATAGATAGATAGATGAAGAGACTGTGATAGATAGATAGATAGATAGATAGATAGATATTAGGATATACAGGAAATTGCTAAGCCTTAGAAATCAAGGCTGAAATGTACATGCTCTCAAATGATGAATAATTACATGGGGAACCTTTTCTTTCTTTTTGTTTTAATAAACAATGAACCGATTTATCATAAGCTATGAAATCAAATGTTTTCAACTTTTGACGTTACAAGCGCATTCTAGATGATGTTCTCACTGGCTAAACGTTTTCTCTTACCAAATGAATCATAGGAATGTCTCAAAAGAGAAATGGTCGGAAATATTCGAATGAGATATTTAACTTCATTAGACAACCGATTATTACATGAGAGTAACGTTATTATTACATGTTCAATAAACATTATTTAATAAAGAGATGTTATTGTCTTTTACTAGCTTTTTGTATCCTAAATAAAAAAGGACCATATGACCTTTAGGCACCTCTTTTTGATCTCGATTAAGAAAGGACATGTTTTTCATTTACACCTTCAATACCCGGTTGTTTGTTAGGGTTAGGGTTAGGGGTTAGGGTTTGTTTTAAAAAGCAACCGGATATTGACGGTGTAAATGAAAAACATTTCCTTTCTTAATCGAGATGAAAAAGGGGTGCCTAAAGGTAATATGGTCCAAAAAAAATGAAAGCAAACGACTACTACAAATAGTTGCAAAGTATGTGGAGTAACCTATTGTCGGTATTAGCTGGGAGTCTATCTCCTTTTCAGTATCGCTAGACCAGGAAGATTGCTCTTTGTTTTTTTGTGTTTTTTGCCTCTGAGGTGGAGCACCACACCTACGATCAGCTGCCCACACTACCACACAGATCCACACTGAGCTACACATACACTGAGTTTGCAGGTGTCGATCCTCTGCCGATTGAGCTCAGTGCATTTCAATTATGTGTTTACTCAACCCCTCCACCACAAGCAGGATGTGACACAAGGTCAATATTTTAAGCAATTAAAATTTCCTTCGCTCAGACTGGTTGCCTTACCAAGGCTAAAGAATCCAGTCTGCCATACTATTCATCATCGCTCACAAATTCAAGTACCGTCGGCGGGCCTGATAAAATGCCTTCGCGGGCCGGCTCCGGCTCGTGGGTCGTTGTTTGGTGACCCCTGACATAAAAGATAGGAGATAGGCTAAGTTTATACAGTTAGGAGGATGAAACAATATGAATTTCATCCAGTGTTTTTATATACTGATATTCGTACTTAATTTGGTGAAGAGGACACAACCCTTTGACAGTAGTTGCACTAATTACTAGAGTATGGATTTCGCTGAACGCATCCAACTCTGGACCTCCTGTTGGGTCTACTTGTGTGTACTCGTGTATCCGTGTTACAGAGAGAGTAGGAAGAAAAGCACAACGAGAATTTTAAGTAAGGAATAGATTTACCCCACAAGATACTGTGAAGCAAGTACCGTATTTGACGGTATACAGGACGCACTTTTTTCAAAATTTTGGCTCAAAAAATTGCCCTGCGTCTTATACATCGTAGGTAATTTTTAGACTTATTATTATTAATTTTATTATTATTATTATTTCCTGCTATTTAGATGTCTTGCGTATGCGTATTGCTTGCATGTACTGCCAAATTGCTTTTATACAGCTATGTTTCTTCTTGTATAATGAACAGCTAGACTGTTTTCAACAATATATGCTTAAATACACTAAAAACATTTTCCTGAATCTGGCCTGCTTAAATGGGGAGCGCGTCTTATATGGCCGTGTGTCTTCTATGCCGTCAAATACGGTAATCACTAACTGACAGGTTGCATTCACAAGTTTGAGAAAGTCTCGCTCGATACTCTCGTCCGAGGTTCGCAATCTATAGAAAACGGACGATGACATTGTCTCTTTTAGGTACTATATGACAACATGCTTCACCGAAAAAGAAATTTAAGCTGTTTTTAAATATTTGGCAAATAATAAAATCTGCTTTGTCACTCAAAAGAATTCCTTATTTGATTCCTTAGAATTTTCGACAGAAAACCTTTATCGATGGTTTTGTGCGACGAAAAAAGCGCGGATTGCGAATTTGATACGCTTCGTTTGTTTCTTTGTTGTTCGAGTTCCACGCAAAGAATAATTAAAGTCGCATCAATACGAAAGAATGAATGAGCTAAACGCTATTAATCACTCAAATAATGACGCAGCGTCATAATACCACGTGGTGCGTACCACGTGACACATGATATTTACCTTACAGTTGATTGGAATATTTAATCAAACAAGTAAAGGTACCATCCGGTGTGACATTCTACCTGTTGTTGAAGAATTACACATATAGCTTCAAAGAAGGCCGCCAACCAATAAATTCCACCCCGTCTGCTGGTTTCGTATTCCAAAAATAAATAAATAAATAAATAAAAAAACCAAAGAAAATGAAAAATTATTTTGGCTGACTAATTTTTATTGTGCCTACGTGCGTTTGTCTAGAGTGAATTCACACTCTTTCCGGTGCGTGTATAATGTCAAGTGAAGAAACAGAACGATAATACAAGACGCCACCTGGCGGAGAGAATAGAAACTTCGGGAAGAAAGACTACAAAAACTGTTTCGAATCGATTAAGATTTTTAACGCTAAAACAAAAACCAAGATGAAAATAATCGCAAAGATGAATAATAATAATAATAATAATAATAATAATAATAATAATAATAATAATAATAATAATTTATTATTATTATTATTATTATTATTATTATTATTATTATTATTATTATTATTATTTCACTCTATGCGAGTTTTTCACTGGAGTCTGAGCGACGCAAAGTATCCTCGGGCCTCCAGAAAATTTTCAGTATTTTAGCCGATCTTAAAAATGCTGTTGTCTGGATGGTCCCGATTCTTCCTCTAAACTTTTTCCCAAACTTTAGAGATTGTTCCAAGGGCGGATATCTACAATTGGTATCATGTTCCAGTGGTTTTTTTTGTTTTTATTTAGTTTTCTAGTAAGGTCAAAATATTTATTTTGCTCTTTTTCCTTTTATCTCTGTAGTCCGTCGGAACGGCAAAATCTGCTTGATGGATTTATAGTTACCACTAGGTCTTGTCTTCTAGCCGGGGTTAGGTGATCCGTTTCTATCTCAAAATTCGATAAAATGATATGCGTATTATTATTATTATTATTATTATTATTATTATTATTATTATTATTATTATTATTATTTTAACTCCTTTTGAGTTTTTCACACCAGCGTTAACTGATAGTATTTCACTGGAGTCTGAGTGACAAATTTATTATTATTATTCAATTTTCAGTTTTACTTTCGGTTTCTTTACTCAAGACTGAGGATGAGCGAAGGTGGTGATTCTATGTATTATATGTATTTATGTGTTTTCTTCCTCTTTTAGGTGTTAATTATTATATTATTATTATTATTATTATTATTATTATTATTATTATTATTGCTTTCAAATTATATAATGTGTCAAGAACTGTCAATTGAATTTTTTCATCTACTTAAGAACAATCGCTTTTCAAATTTAATCTGCAAAATCGATTAGATTTGTAGTTTATTTGTGTATCGATCTATTTATTGTATTGCAAAATAAAAATGGTAAAATGTTTAAAATAAATGACTTCAAAAACTAAATCAGGAATGCGCCTTCAGGAGAAGTGATTTGTCAAACATTCTAATAATATATACATATATATATGTGTATATATGTATATATATATATATATATATATATATATGTGTGTGTGTGTGTGTGTGTGTGTGTGTGTGTGTGTGTGTCTATCGCGATTTCTTCTTTCATCATCCATTATGTAGATTTAACTCATTTCCTTACAGAGCAACCAAAAAGTCTCGTAAATTGTACTTAACATGGATATATTTTTATTCAACAAATATTAGCAACGTTTTCAAATTCGTATAGTTGTCCATTGGCAAAAAGTTATTAGATTTAAATGCTTCAAATCTGACAGATGAGAAAATGTGTTTCTTGCAGGCAAAGGAAAAGCATTACGTGGGCTGTAATTCAAGCGATATATATATATATATATATATATATATATATATATATATATGCGTGTGTGTATATATATTATTTAGGCCACTCCGACGAATTTACTTTAGTTTTCAATATATATATATATATATATATATATATATATATATATATGCGTGTCTGAGTGTATATATATATATATATATATATATATATATATATATATATATATATATATATATATATGTATGTATATCATATAATAAGATAAATATATAAAGGTTTTACATATCTATTTATTAGGTGACAAAGGAATATTCACGACCATATTGGTTTCATGCGATGCAATCATCAGGTGAAGATGTCTCAAATGTCTACCAATAATACTGCCTTTGGTACACCATTCCAGCAAAATCTGAAACAGTAACCATCTCACACTATAGTATATATATATATATATATATATATATATATATATATATATATATATATATATTAAAAAGTAAAGTAAATTCATCGGGGTGGCCTAAAGTCGGTATCAACCAATCAGCAATAGAGTCTATCCCCTTTTCAATAGTGCTAGACGAAGGAGATTGTTTTTGCGCCTGAGATGCAGCGCCACGCCTACCATCAGCTCCTTACTTTACTGCACAGATCCCTGTACTACTCATACGCTGAGTTCGGGAGAGCAGATATCGAACTAGGAACCTTGTGGTTTCTAGCCGAACTCTCTACCGACTGAGAGAGTAGCGAGGTCATGAAGTCAGTGACACTGTTACCTGACAGTTTCTCGCCTATGTGACTTTCAAACCAGCTTGGTTTGAAAAGTGCATAGGCAAGAACTTTTCTGTTGTTAAGCGATGTTGGCTTCATATTCTCGTTAGCCTAACTTTAATATGCAGACTCTATCAATTATATTGAGCGCTATTTACTAAAAGATATAGCACATTATATAATCGATATTATCAAAGGTAAACCATTACCTGGGCTGTAATGCAACCGATACATATATATGTATATGAGAAAAGAACAAAAACCGAATGAGTCAGACATTTGACTACCGGTAAAAGAAAAAGAAAATGAATGAGTCAGGATAATAAATATTGGAAAAGCCTCAATACGTACTTGTTGAGCCGGTTTAGAGAACTGAATCATCGACAGAAGTTAACTACCCAGGTTTCACCGAGAAGCTTCTTCAGGATAATTCTGACAGTGGCATATATATATATATATATATATATATATATATATATATATATATATATATATATATATAGATATAGATATAGATATAGATATATATACATATATAAAGTTTTTTATAGTGTATTTGAAGCATTGCGTGTAATAGAAATCTTTTGAAGGCAGTTGACAAAGCAATATATGTTGAAAATTATGTTTATTTATCTTTCTTTTTTTCTTTTTTTAACATACTTAATATTTTCGGAATAAAATTCCATCATCAGAGTTGTTAGAAGTTTTTAAAAGTACTAGGTGTTTTTTTTAATAGTACTTATATATATATATATATATATATATATATATATATATATATTATATATATATATATATATTCTAACAGTGATATATATATATATATATATATATATATATATATATATATATATATGTGTATATATGAGCCTTAGTTAAACTTCTCGTGTCATACGTTAACTTTCCTTCTCTTCAGATTGGGGTTTATAATCTTCGACAGAAGTTAATTACCTAGGTTTCACCGAGAAGGATCTTCAGGATAAATGTGCTTTTAATAATACTATTGTTTATTCAATGCATTTGACAATTGTCTTTTATTTTTAAAATGATTTCAAATGAATTACATTTTATAAACCCCATAGAGTTGAAACAGGCACTTGTTAGCACAATATATACTATTGTTTTTTTTATCTATACCTTATACTGTCAGATTTGATTCCATTTTTATATACTTCCATAAAAATACATGTGTGTGTGTGTGTGTGTGTGTGTGGAGTTGAGCTGGTTGCGTTTTTCTAATGTTAAAATGGTTGATATTTTGGTGTAGGTAAAACAACAGAATTCGAAATTTTGACGTCAGGTAAGCAGACTTTTTGTCGTAAGATATTGACGCAAAAATTCTTCTCCACCACAAGTTGTACGCCGCTAACTTCATATCTGACTGGATAGGTAGATGTCTACAGACTGTGAGATAGATAGATAGATAGATACGTACGTAGCAATAGCAAATCACTGCCATTCTTCACAATCCTATAACACCCCCCCCCACCAGAACATTTCCTCTCATGAGCCCTCAAATGACTCATCAAACCCGCTGCAGATTAACATACTGAGATAGATCGATCGATCGATTGATTGTGAGTTACATACATACATACATACATACATAATTATCAAAAAGATAGATAGTTAGATAGATAGATAGATAGATGGATAGATAGATAGATAGATAGATATGAACCTACTTGGATAGATAGGCAGATAGGTAGATATGAACATCTTTAGATATAGATAGATAGATAGATAGATACATACATACATACATACATACATACATAAATTTGAAATAGAAAGATCAATAAATAGATAGACATAAACATACTAGGATACATTGGTAGATAGGTAGATATGAACATACTGAGATAGATAAATTGATAGATATGAACCTACGTATGCCTAAAGGCATGCATATATATATATATATATATATATATATATATATATATATATATATATATATATATATATATATATATATATATATATATATATATATATATATATTGTTGATGCTTACACACGAGCATGCGCGCACACCCCCATGGGCCTGCTGGCATGTCTTCTTGACTGGTTATTAAACTCAACAATTGCAAAGGTCATACATCTCTCAACACTGACCTTTCCACTGTCGTTGTGTAAGCATGTGAAGGCACACAAAACAAACACAAGAACAGTTTGAAGTGTGCCAAGCGAAGGTCAACTGTTGCTTTTACACCGTTGGTCATGGCCGGGTCAGAATTGTCAGTCTTCTTTCCAAACTTTTATCAGTCCTAGATTTCAGTCGCATATGGTGGGGGTTCGCCATCTTTGATAAAGAATATTTTGCTTCTTATCTTCGGATCTGTCAATAATCAACTGAAGGTTTCTATGTATGTGTGTATGTGCATTTGTGTATACTTGTGTGTGTATGCAAATTACAGTTGTAATTATATATATGCATATATATATATATATAAGTAAAAAGTCGTCGGGGCGGCCTAAAGTCGGTATCAGCCAATCAACAAGGGAGTATATCTCCTTTTCACTAGCGCTAGACCAAGGAGATTGTTTTGGCATCTGAGGTGTAGCGCCACACCTACCATCAGCTACTTACTTTACCGCACAGATCCCTGTGCTACTCATACGTTGAGTTGGCGAGGACCGGAATCGAACTATGAACCATGTGGTTTCTAGCCGATCGCTAAAGTAAGCCTAATGAGTTATAGAATATCTACCTAGTTTTCTCCTCACGGATCATCAGGATAATTTGACTTAGGCGACTGTTACAGTATTCTTTTCTTTTGGGTATTATGAAAGTGCCCACTGATTATTTTCAGGAGGTGCATATGATTTGGTCTTTTCTTTTTTTTATGTATTTTTTACTCCAGGCGAACGTTTGTACTAACGCCACAAGAAGCTATAACAAACAAATAAGTTAACAACAACAACAACAACAGCATCAACAACAACAAAAACAATAACAACAACAACAACAATAATAATAATAATAATAATAATAATAATAATAATAATAATAATAAATGTTTGTGTGTTAGTATATCATACTACTTGTCGTGGGTTGCAAAATGGTTATCATTGTTAATGGACTCGAACTTGCATGTATCAATAAGTATGTCCACTCTGTTCATAAAGTCATATACATACACACGCACAAATATATGTTATATATATATATATATATATATATATATATATATGCGCATACACGCGCATACACCCAGACACATACGCACATATATATGTATATATATATATATATATAGTATACGATTTTTATGTGCTGTAATTCAACTCGACAATAAAAAAAAAAACCCAAAGAAGACAGTAAGAGAAGCAACCTTCAGCTCGATAATAATCGTATCATAGAAAAACCTCTTATGAGAAGCAAAAACAACAACGGTGCTTTCGGAAGAACAATAAGCGTCTCAATCTTGGGGAAAGTACTTTGTTTACATCGAATGAATTACTCTTGTAATGACGGATACTTTCTGCTATAAATCATTCTTTATTGCGTTAGTATCGACGTCCAACAGTTTAAATGGCAAATGCCAGATAAATCTCTTTTTCTTGTGTTGCATCTGTTCACCTAATATGCACTGGTCAAACTATTTTCAATAGGTAAACGCATAAATTACACCTCCTCTCTCTCTCTCTCTCTCTCTCTCTCTCTCTCTCTCTCTCTCTCTCTCTCTCTCTCTCTCTCTCTCTCTCTCTCTCTCTCTCTCTCTCTCTCTCTCTATCCTTATGTTTGCCCATCTATAATACGCACCTTTTCCGTTTTGGCACAAAAACAACAATAGGAACGTGACCTAGTGTCCAGCATACTGGTTATTATAAATAGATACGGACCATATGACCTTTAGGCACCCCTTTTTGATCTCGATTAAGAAAGGACGTGTTTTATATTTACACCATCAATATCCAGTTGTTTTAACAGACGACTTTTAGATTTTTTTAAAAATTATAATGCCATTGTTATTGGAGAACAGTAATGGTACTATTTAAACTTTAGCAGGGATGGTAAGTCGGTTTATACATTTCCCAAGTGTATTAGTCCAAAACTTAGCGTAATAGCCGCTACGACACGGGAACCCCCCTTCCCTACCCCCAATATTTGGTATATTTCATGAAAGAAAGAAGGGAAGAAATAAGGAAAGAAAGAATGGAAACAAAAGAATGATGAAAAAAAAAAGAATATTATGAAGTAACCAGAAAATATGACACAGGAAAAAAAAGTTTCGGAAAATGTTGAAAGTGTTAGCAAAATAATAATAATAATAATAATAATAATAATAATAATAATCTGGAGTATGAGACGCATAAAATTCTTTGGGACTTCAAGGTACAGATGGGTCGTCTAATCCCGGCCAGGAGACTGGACCTAGTATTGATCGATAAGAAGAGAACTTGTCATCTCATGGACTTTGCCGTCCCAGACGACCACCGAGTGAAAATGAAAGAAAGCGAAAAGGTAGACTAATACTTAGATCTTGCCAGAGAACTAAGAAAACTATTAAACATGAAGGTAAAGGTCGTAGCAATTGTAATTGATACCCTTGGAACGGTCCCAAAAGCTCTGGAAAAGAATTCGGGGGAATTGGAAATCAGAGAAGAATCGAGACCATCCAAACTACAGTACTGTTGGGATCGGCTAGAATACTCAGAAGAGTCCTGAAGACCTGAGGAACCTTGCTGTTACTCAGCCTCTATTGAACCACCGGCTATGGCAGGTGTGATATATTCATAAAAATAGTTATGATAATCAAGAATCCATCCTAGAGAATGAGACGCAGCAGATTTTCTGAGATTTTGAGATAAAAACAGATCATCTCCTCCAGTATAGAAAGCCAGACCTAGTGTTAATTAACAGAAAAAATAAATTTGTCATATAGGCGGACTACTGAGTAAAAATAATTTTTTTAAAAGATTGAAAAGTACTTGGAAGAGGACTGAAAAAAACTGCGGAACATGAGGATGGAATATAGTTGGTTTCTTTGATTGGTTTCTTTGTTTAATGGCACAAAGATTCCAGTCTGCCCTACTCTTTACCCATAGCTGGAAGGAGGAGAAGTGATGGATTCATGTCATTATATCGAAGTAAGATGCAAGAAGGCCCGGTCAGGATTTGAACTGAGGTCACCGTTTCCATTTCCTACACCTCCATTTTTTAAATAAATATCTTGAAAACTGGGGGAAATTTTATTTTGTCACAAACGTAAAGTTTTTTTTTTCTTCTTCATTTGTTTGGTATAAAAATAAATGGAAATCTTTCTGATCGCTTTCTGAATGACAAAGAGTCAACGTCCAATTTCCTGGCCGTTAATTAAGATTCTAATGACAAGCGAATAAAGCGACTTATGCCCCCACCTTCCCCATATCTTCCTCCCCCTCTTCCTCCCCTTCCTCCTCCTCTTTCTTGAAAATTCAAAGTAAAATTGACTGTTTGATAATCTTTCATTAACAATCTTTGATTTTCTCAAGACCAGATATTTCCATGACCCTCTTTTGTGAGTTAAGGTCACCAAAATGTCAAGATGTAACAACAACAACAACAAAAACAACAACAACAATAATAATAATAATAATAATAATAATAATAATAATAATAATAATAATAATAATAATAAAAACATTGTTAAGATTGGATAAAATACACAGAAGAGTCCTGAAGACCTGAGGAGACTTGGAGTTACTCAGATTCCAGCAAAAGACCACCAGCTAAAGCTGGAAGGAATGAAATAATGATAATATAATAATAATATAATAATAATAATAATAATAATAATAATAATAATAATATCGTATATGCATAAAACAGAGTCTGTTCTTGTGAATGAAACACATAAAATTCTCTGGGACTTTGAAATAAAAATGGATCACCTTATCCCAGCAAGAAGACCAGACCTAGTGCTGATTAACAAAAAAGAAAGAACTTGTCAACTAGTGGATTTTGCAGTTCCAGCAGATCACAGGGTGAAGCTGAAGGAAAATGAAAAAATTGACAAATACCTGGACCTTGCCATAGAACTGAAAAAGTTATGGAATATGAAAGTCAAAGTGATACCAATTGTAGTTGGTGCACTTGGAACGGTCCCAAAGGGATTGGAAAAGGGATTGGAAAATCTGGACATCAAAGGAAAGATTGAGACCATACAGAATACTGCACTGCTGCAATCGGCTAGAATACTTAGAAGAGTCCTGGAGACATGAGGACACTTGCTGTTACTCAGCATCCAGCGAACCACCGGCTACAGCAGGTGTGAAAAGCTCGATAATAATAATAATAATAATAATAATAATAATAATAATAATACAGCCAAATGAAATGTGCACAGACCAAAATCTATTCTGGAGAATGAAATGAAAAAAACTATTCTGGATAACGAGACTGACAAAATTCTGGGACTTTGAGATAAAGACAGATCCTCAATCCAGGCCAGACAACTGGATCTAGTTTTAATCAATAAAAAGAAAAGAATGTGTCAACTAGTATACTTTGGCGTTCCAGCAGATCCCAGAGTGAAACCAAAGGAAAGCGAAAAACTAGACAAATACTAGGACCTTGCCAGATAGCTATAAAAATATAGAATATGAAGGTGACAGTGATACTAATCATAGTTGGAGCACTCAGAACAATTCCGAAGAAAGAGACTTGCTGTCACGGACTTGCGTTAATTTGTAGTAAATACTGTTAGAAAAAAGTATGATTTGTACATGCCTGCGCTCTCTCTTATCCTAAGACACATTGAAAAAGTCCAGTCTCTAAAATGTCACAGGTCGTGGTGAAAAAGAGAGAGACAATGAATGAGTACGTAGTTTAAACAGGCATCAATAACTCCTGGACAACTCTAAAAAGCTGTTACACCTATTATCAATCTTGACAGCAACCAACATTGTAATCATGCTTTTTTTTTAACGGTAGTTAATGCTGTTAAGATTGGGAATTCTGACTGAACAAGTGTTTTCAAAGATTTGTCTTTTTTTTTCTTTTTTTTTTTTCTTAAAAAAAATTTGACAGAATTCACAATTTCAAAATGAAAATAATTTTTGTTAAAATGAAGAAAGAAAGAAAGAAAAAAAAACGAAACAGTAACGAAACTAATTTCAATCCAAAATCAGAAATCAAGTTTGATAATTTGTCTGACAGAAAGCAGGCTTAGAAAAAAACGGGCTAATCTTGGGGAAATAGCAGTGAAATAAATAGAATAAAAAAACATTCATTTCCCATTTGGTTCTTATCAAATCGACAGCCCTTAACAACCAGGGTGAGATGCAGATTTACGATTCTCTCTTCCTCTTTTTAAAATTTGATGCGTTTATTACAGCATTTCTAGAGCAAGGAAATGACTTTCGATAAAGCTTGAAGTTTTAAGAAAATAATATTTGATATTGATTAAAAAAAAACGTCTATATGAAATCTTTATGGATCTAAATGTCTGAGTTAAGATTTAGTGTATATTTTATTCACATCATGAAAGACAATTTTATGAGCTATTTTTAATTATCCAAATACTTTATGAAATAACTAATAATTGGGAATTACTCAGTTTTAAGAGACTAATTACACATGAAAAATTGAAATCCAACGTAAAGTTACTTTTAGCATATAAAGATCTTATACTATCATATGTATTTCAGGCTGGTTGTTTGGTTGTGATATATATATCGAACACAAAACACAACTTCGATTTCAATAGTGCATCCATGTTAGCTTACATCCACAATAAAAAATCAAGTCAAATTTTTGAAGCCATATATATATATATATATATATATATATATATATATATATATATTAAATAATTAAACAATTAATAATTCTCTCGTTTTTAAACATTGGTATCTATATGGAAGATCTCCTCGTGGACCAATTACGTCTTGGCTTTTCGTCTTCACGTGTTCCTATCACATTTTGATTTTCGTTTTCGCATGTACCAAACACGTCATTAGAATTCAATTATGAAAGCTAATCAACTAATAGTAACGAACCTCTTCTACACAATTTCCAAACCACAACGCATTCAAAATATCTATCATCTTTTTAAGTACATAAATCTTTTTTCCGCTTGACTAATTACGAAATGGTCCTGAAGAAGGTTTCTTTATAAACCGAAATGTTCAAACATCGACGCTACGACTAATGATTTTCCATCCATTGTAACATCCCATGTTTTTTCTAGATTTCTCCACATTTTGTCCGATTAATTTCCCCATTTTACTCGCATATATATATATATATATATATATATATATATATAATATATATATAATTTTGCTAAGTAATTAATCCGATAGTTCGCAAACGTGCACTCTTAAATTGTTTTTCTAACTGGTTGCCATACCAAGTTTAAAAATCCAGACGATAACCATCACGTCACGAGCGCCTCTCTCTCTCTCTCTCTCTCTCTATATATATATATATATATATATATATATATATATATATGGATAAGTAGTAGGGACGACTCTTTACTCTTGGTAAGGCAATTGCTTTACGAAAAGCAAAACTTAATTTAAACCAGGTGACCGTGTCATATCCTGCCCACCGTAGAGGGGTTGCGTATATACATACTATGGACTGCCACCTATGTGTCAAGATATCCAAGAGAGGGATTTATGTCACTCTCGAGGGGTTCAATGCAATGTGAACACAAGCAGGCTTAACTGGAATTCGAACCCGGTTCGCTAATTCCACTAGGCAGTGTCACTTCCCTCGACAAGTTTTCAGTAAATGGATAATTCCTTAAACGTTGTAAATCATTGTAAATATTTTTCCCTACTATATTCGGCAGTGTTAATAAACCGTGGATTTCTTAAGAGGCAGGGCGACGCCGAAAATCTGCTTCGAAAGAATTTTATGAATGGGTGTTACCCTCAGTAAAAAAAAATGTATCACCTAATCCACCTGCAACAACACCAGAAAACAACGCCAATCTGTTTAAAAGGTCTAAAGTTGTCTTCTGCTTCGTCAATTCAGAACAACCCTCTCTCTCTCTCTCCTCTCTCTCTCTCTCTCTCTCTCTCTCTCTCTCTCTCTCCTCCTGAAAGAACATATGCTTTCGATTCGCATCGTTGGATTCTTCTTCAATACAGCTGCTAAACAGAAATAAGGAGCCTCTTGACAATAAGAGGAAAAGCGTCGAGTTCATCAGCCAATGGGCAGCTGCGTCTCGAAATTAAATCACATTTTCTACTTCCATTTTTAAAAAATACATTAGGATTTTCGACTCGGATTTCTGACAGCTCCTGCACGGCTCTTAGTCAAAAATGCCATAAGTTCCCATAATAAAAGAAAACTCTTAAAACTTTTAAAATAAACAAAATTTTATTGTTATATCCAGTTAAGGACAATTGTAAAGCGGACAGACTATTCTTTCTTCTTTTTTTTTCTTTTTTTTTTTTTTTTTTTTTTTTTGCTAACGTTATAAATTCTGGGTGAGGAAACTCCAAATCCTCTTCCACAAACTTTTATACAGTCACACACACGTTTGGGGTTATATTATGTAAATAGCGTGCGTCAAGTGCAGTGGTTAAAATAGTTGGTTCATTCGTAGAGTTTTCATTGAAAACAAAAAAATAGGCGAGAAATTGACAGTTACCAAGCATCGTGGACTTTGTCTTCGCTACCCTAAGTTTTTATTATAAATCTTTATTTACTTATAAATGTACTAAACTATATATTGTATTTGAGTGCATATAAGACGCACTTTTATTTTTCAAAAATGTTGGCTCAAAAAATTGCTCTGCGTCTTATACATCATAGGTGAAGTTTGAGACCTCCCGTAAGCCTATGCTAATCTTCTCTATGATGCTCACTAACCCAGCTTACGCTCAGTACTTTTATCTACCCTAAACTCCATGCATACCTATTTTATTGCTGGTATTGTTATAATCAAGGTTAACAGAATCTTTTTCAACAATGTATGCTTAAATACACTAAAAACTTGTTTTCCTGAATCTGACCTGCTGAAATGGGAATGCATCTTATATTCCCGTGCGTCTTATGTGTCGTCAAATACGGTATATATATATATATATATATATATATATATATATATATATATATATATATGTATGTATTTTTTTTTGTTTCATCGCAAAAAAATTTTGTTTTTACATATACCTATATATATATATATATATATATATATTATTACTCTATCAAATGATATTGATCACCCTTATAAATATAGCAAACTATATATATATATATATATATATATATATATATATATATATACAAGACACGCGGGACACTGCTGGAGAAGCAAGGACGAACTCATAAGCGACGTCCTCCTATGGAAGCCAGCACATGGACAAGCCAGTGTGGGCCGAACAGCAAAAACGTACATTGATCAGCTCTGTGCGGATGCAGGATGCTGCATAGAGGACCTCCCGAGAATGATGAGCGATAGGGACGGATGGA
>CM042148.1:59400502-59420502 GCA_023376005.1 Doryteuthis pealeii | reverse complement strand
ATATCTAAAATGAGACCTATTTCGCCAGAGAAACTGAAGTATTTTTCTCACATCAAGAGGGTAACTATGATTGCTTACATCTTTTCGGGCCCCAATCATTTTCCCTCTCCTCATCCAATTTCTGTTTCTTACTTCTTTTTTTTTTTCACCCACTTTGCTTCGAAATGCATCTGCCGCTGCTGTTGCACCAACCACTGCACCTGTCTATCTTCCCACGAGGACAATGTCTTTGATTCATATCGAATTCCCCTAACCGATTTCTTCCGACGCTCGCAGAACCGGTACTCACGAAAAATGTGTGCATGACCCATGACCTTAATTCCTCTACCGACGAAACTTTTTGGTCAGAACGCATTTCTCTTGGTCTACTTCACATATTGCTTAGAGTTGACCTAATCGCCAATATTGAAAATAACAAGATAGATAGATAGATAGATAGATAGATAGATAGATAGATAGATATGAACAGATTTGTATTTGCTCAATTCCAGGTCTCTAATGGTTAACTTATAACATTTTTCACCTTCTCGCAGACGTTTTCCGACCCTTTACGGTTCAGAACGTTAGATGTTTGATTGGTTTGATTTTACGGCATTGTCAACCTTGTTGGGTTATTTTATGCCGAAGAAGTTTTATTCTATTCATTCTTAATGGGTATTTTTTTAACTCAATTTTAACCACATTCTTTTCTATTTAACCCATAGATATGGCCCTAAGAGGCACTACCACTCCGGGTCAGAATGGACGTGGGAGTAATGGTGATGAAGGGGTTCTCCACACTCCCCAGAGCTCCAGAATTGCAACTTCATCATTAGATGCAGTTTAACGTCATACCCAGGAGACTCAGACCCTCAGCCACAGCCTTGTAGCACAAATATGACAAAAAGAATGATTTAAAAGCTTAGTGTAGTACAAGTCCAAAAGATTGGAGCAGCTCTATAATTATTGCACCATATAAGATTCTCTAAAACTGGACATAGCTCAGAAGATCTGAAGTATAGGACACTCAGTGGGGATCGAATTCTCTACTCGGTGTTATGCAAGACTAACTTATTAACATTATACTACAAAGAGATAACCTAAAAATAAGCATAATTTAGAATTGGCACAAGATGGGGCATGTTAGAGCACATAGTGAGGATCGAGCTCGCCTTTTGTAATCATTATGCTGTGCGACAAATTCATTAACCCTTAACCACGATGAGATACTCTTCTTTTTTAAGTGTGATTTTACTCAACCCTTCCACCTTAACTGGTAATCTAACTGTTGCGTAATTATTATGGGCTACGGAGAATTTGGGGATTGAAAAGAAAACGGTCATCGGATTTCTGGAGAAAGAGAAGAAAGAAATGAGAATAAAAAGAAGTTAAAGTTTGGAAGTGTAAACACTCAACAGATGCCAACTATTGACCGACCAATGACCCCGGAACTAAATTTAAAAATAAAAACGGAAGTCTGTGGAGGGCGGAAAAGGATGTGTCCCTTCACCCACCTCGGGACCAAAAACAGAAGAAGAGTCTCTCTCTCTCTCTCTCTCTCTCTCTCTCTCTCTCTCTCTCTCTCTCTCTCTCTCTCCCGAAAAAGAACCCATGAGCCTAGAAATAAATAAACAACCCCTTTTGACTATATGACTTTCGTGTTACTCTGAACTAACGACGGCTACTATTACTAGTGACTCCTACTACAACTCGACCCTGGCTCTTACGCAACATAACCAAGGTTAAAGAACCCATTCTTACATACTAAGAGGGTGAGTCAAAACGTAATGCCATTTTGTTTAGGACAGGTATAATTACCAACACAAGAACATATACAATACATCAAAATGAAACTGGTCCTCTGCGAATCACATCCCTACTTTTCCATATAGTCACCATTTTTCTCAATAGCAATATTCCACCTTCGAATGAGACCATGTATCTCTGCCTCGTAAAATTCTGTTGACTTTGAGCCACTAATCGTCTAGGAATTGGGCACGCTGAGCACTTTTTTTGTTTTATTTTTTAGTAAGCGTATCTTAGATTTGGCACAAGTATAAATCTACCCTTTAGTAATCGATTTGCGAGACTAGCTTGTCTTAACCACTATACCACAATGAGATACCCAACCGACTGAAAGCGGATAGCTTCAGTAAGAAGTAGTTAGTTCCAGTCAAACGTTCATACAGCCAACGCACAATAAATTAGAGTAGACATTTTTAGTGGGATGAAAACCCTCGCAGGTGAACTCACGAACAAAATAAGGAGAGGCATGGTCCAACCATAGCAACACACGATCATAGAAATAAAACTTTTTTCTTTTTTATAGGGGGGTGGGCAGTATTTTTGTCTTTGATGCAGAAACGATAGAAAACAATAAAACAATCCTGGGCGCAGCTACAGTTAACATAGCGCTAATACCTTTGGGAAAGGTATGAATCCAACTACTCTCCCCCCAGCTGTAGTCAAATAGTAGGGCAGACTAGGCTCTTTAACCTTGCTTGGGCAACCAGTCTAGAGAAAGAAAACTCTGAATTCAAACCTGTTAAATCCGCTTGGGGTAGTAACTACTAGAATAGACTCAGTCCTAATTAGTGATCCATTTCAAATAGTAATTTTTAAAATTAAAAAAAAACAAATGCTATTGCGAACTTGTAACATAACAAAGGTTACTAAATTAGAAATAACCAAACGGAGGTTGGAAATTAAATGGAATTTTTAAAGCATTAACAAAATACAATACTCGCCAGCGGCGTGAATAAAGTAAACTACTGCTAGTGGTATAAGACTACCCAGTCAGCATAATACTCCCGTATTCATGAGGATTGGGACATATCCATTAATTTTCATAGGTTGGATATATGAGAGAACAAGAACAAAAATGAATTATATATTTTTCCTGACCTTCCACAAGGCTGGATTAACATAAACTATTTTTAACGTGGGAACCACACACAAACCGAAGCTCATGCAATGGCCCCGAAGGCATTCCCTATGAGGTTTGCCTCAGGCACCGGGCAATAAACTCAGCACTTTCCACTCTTAGGCGAGGTTCAGCTGCTGCCTGGTGGGGATTGCCCCCTGGGACCATACGATATATTTTACCTCACTCACCAGATCAGAAGCTAAGGCCTCTAAACCAAAAAAAAAAGGCTGATAGTCTTTTGGGATATTTAAGGACCTATCATTATTGATTTCCTTGAAATAGGTGCAACTGTAAATAGTTCACCTTATTGCCAACTAATTAGGCAATATTCACCTTATTCATTGAATGAACTTCGTATATATGATGAATGCCGCATCTTGATATATGACAGCCATCTTTATTCGTAGATTACAACTGAAACATCCTGATTAGTAACTAATTCAACTTATGAACAATATACAATATGCGTAAGATGATAAGGTAGTAAGACATTGAATTCGTTGGATTATAGTGATATACGCTTGTACACGTATGCCACTCTGTGGTTTGCTTGATTGGCTCGCTGGTTGGCTGGTTGGTTGGTGGTTGGCTGGTTGGTTTAATAATAGTAAGGCATCGAATTCGTTGGATTATAGTGATATACATATTTACCACCCCTCTCCCGCACGCGTAGGATGTGACACATGGTCAATTTCTTAAGCGGAGTTTAACAAGATCGAATTTAGAGTGTTTATTCTTCTAGACTAGTTGCCTAAACAAGATTAAAGATCCCTGTCTGTTCTACTATTTACCAATAGTCGTAGTGAGAATAGTTGGATTCAACCTTTCCAGGGGTGTTAGAGCTATTTGAAATGCAAACAGCCTCGTCCAGGATTTGAATGATTATAGTGATATACACTTGTACGACACGTATCCAACTCTCTGGGTTGATTGGTTAGTTGTTTTAATGGCATATCAACCCTTGTGGGGTATTTAATGCCAAATCTTGTTTTTTTTATAAGATTTGGTATCCTGGTCACAGACTGCTCATCCACTACAATCCTGTCCTCAGGCATTACGGGGCACCGCAACCCACAGCTAACAGGTGGGTTCATTAGGGGTAGGTGCTTACGCCTCTGAAGAGGTGTAATCCGTGTATTCTATAGCCCCACCGACGGGGCGCGTCTCTCTCTCTCTCTCTCTCTCTCTCTCTCTCTCTCTCTCTCTCTCTCTCTCTCTCTCTCTGAGTCTACATAGCTACAGCTCAATGATAACCACAGCAAGCTAACTGGTGAAAGGGCGGAATTTGTTCCTGATTAGCCTTTAGGCATATGTTTAACACTTGCTTCTTTGTTTTTTCGACTAAAGAGAATTATCACACAATCGCACGAGGTACGTTAGTTGATGATAAAATCTAATTTGTATCATAAAAATGTTTAAGTTTCGCATAATAACCATGCGAAGCGAAAACGAAAAATAAAAAATGACAATTTCAAAAGATCGTATCAGTTGAGCAAACTTGACTCACTTTTCCATCATTACAGCAAACGACGTTAAGTAAGACTTTGGCTTTCAAATAAATGTCGCTAATGTCAATGTTATTCTGACACAAAAGAGAAATTTAACCAAAATGCATGAGGCAAACTTATTTCCAAAGAGATCGTGAATTTGCTACTTTCAAGTCACGTTTTCTGTCTCGACATACATTGAACGTGAAACTCAGTTTAGAAAGCCTCCCGTTCATTTATGGGCAAGTTGGATTTTACGGCACGTCAGCTTTTATTGGGTTATTCTATGTCAGGATGTTTTGTTTAATTCATTGTTGATGGGTATTAATATATATATATATATATATATATATATATATATATATATAAATATCCAAGTGCCTTGTCACTAGCAGCATTTTCTTTTTAGTATATGTCTGTCTTTCGGTCATACTAGGGTCGGTTTAGCTCAGTCGGTAGAGCGTTCGGTTAGGAACCACAAGGTTCCGGGTTCGATACCGTCCCTCACCAACTCAACGTATGAGTAGCACAGGGGACTGTGCGGTAAAGTAAGGAGCTGATGCTAAGAGTGGTGAAAGCGAACACAATAGCGCGACTGGGGTTTGAACTTGCTAACAACGATATCGCAGCCCAGCACGTCATCCACTATGCCCACGCGGACTTGTTGGCATCCTACCGTCTATTAAAGACGATGGCTTAGTGTCTACTTTTTTTAACTGCAACTTTGTGAGTGGTTGAACAGACCAATTTTGAATGGCAATCTTTGGTGCAGTGACTGCAAATAAACAGATGCTTGCTGGAGTTGCTGTTGTATCTCCTTCCTTCTGGCTCTCTTTTCTGTGGCGGCTTCTTTCCGCTCTTTTTCACTCTTTTCGTGTTTGACGAAGAGGCACCAAGTCGCTCGGTCTTCTGCACAAGCCTCCCATATGTTGGTATTGATGTGGCATGTCTTCATCTCCTTCTAATAGACATCCTTAAAGCGCAAGCGTAGTCTCCCTACCGGTCGGGTACCTTCTACTAATTCGCCATACACTATGCCCACGGCGAAAGAGGTCGGATTATTACAGAGATCGGATTATTACTGAGCAATAGAATCCTCAGTTCAGACTAATTCAATTTTTCGTTTTCACAACATGAGAGCAGGAATCGGTATATGAATAAAATGATCCTATTTTTTTTCTTTCACAAAAAGCAGCGCTGTTTTGAAATGAATATTCCAAGTCGATCTCAAAATGTATCCTGTGTGTTTGTGGCTACTTTGGAGAAAGTTATCATGTGCTTAAACGCACCTGTTCAATATTCATAACGTTCATGAAAGATAAGACGATCTTTCAATTGATGTTTGTTGCTTATCAGATGCATTAAGATAACATGCAAATCTTATCTGGTTATTGCACAAAATTCACTAGTTTTTTTACAAACGAGGATATGTTGCCAAAATGCATCACTTTCATACATATTGATTGATTGACGTTAACGGCATGTCAATCTGTCTTGGGTTATTCTATATCTACGGGTTAGGAAATAATAAATCGTGCCTTAATATTAACATTTTTGTGTAGTTGTTTCTCAAGAGATCTTTTTTACACATGGTCATATCGAATACGAATTATTTTTAAATAGATCTGTATAATCCATACATGGGACCCTAACAAGTACTAAGAGTGGAACTGGGAGTAATGGCAATAAAGGTGTACCCTATATATGTCATTTTCAATAAAAACATGAATTCAAGAGAATCTGCTGTCTATACACACACACAGAGACACACACACATACACACACACACACACACATGTATATATATATATATATATATATATATATATATATATATATATATATATATATTGTTTGTATTTTGGCAGCAAGTTATTATTTCAGCAGGTTTTTGTTGAAGACCACGGAATATTTCTTCTTTATGATCTTCAAGTGTGCACCAGTGCCATGGTTGAAAGTGCTTGATTAAAATATATGGGGGTTTTCCATGTCAAACCATCCAGGCCATGTCACCCACCCTCTTCAATTTTGAAATTTTGTCTAGGTGTTGATTATGTTAAAGTTAGACAATACCCCAAATTTGAGCTTCCAATTCCAAAAATTGGCGGAGTTGGGTCGATTTGTAGCTCTCCAAATTTGGGGGGATCGAGAAAAATGGCGACTTTTTATAATCTATTTTTGTCTGTAAAATGAGTTCTAGAACTTCCCTACTCCTAAAAATGGGTCTATAAAAGAATTTTCATCCAAGAAAATCAAAAATGATATCATAAAAGTCTTAGAGTTATTGATAGTTTCTGATTGACAAAATTTTAACTGATGTTGCAGCGTTGGTTCTGAGCGAAATCCAAACTATATTTTTGGTAAAAATAATGTTCAATATACCGTAAATCCTCGAGTATAATACGCATTTTTGCCCAAATTTAAAGCTCAAAATCCCTAGTGCGTACTATATACGAGGTTAAAAATGAAAAATATTTTCTAAGCAATGTCTGAGTCTCTATTTGCTGACCGGCAATGTTTATTCAGACGCTTTTTTTCAAAGATACACCCCCCTAAAAATCCCCTGCGTATTACACTCAAGGGCAGACTATACTCGAGGATTTACGGTATGTGAAATCTTAAAAGAAAAAAAATTGTCATAGATGCATTTCAACATCGGGATATTGATCTTGCTATGAAAAAATCAGACATCATCAATAAAATAGCAATCCTTCAGCAAGATTAGGATGTGACAGAGGGTTAATTTCTTAAGTAGTGTTAAATAGGTTTGAATTCAGAGTTTTCTTTCTTATAGACCGGTGGCCATGCCAGGGTTAAAGAGCCAAGTCTGTCCTACTATTTATTCATAACTTGGAGGAGAATAAATAAATAACTATGTGTAAGTGCAGAAAACTTTATAGGGAGAGAGAGTGAGTGTGTGTGGGAGAGAAAGAGAGAAAGAGAAAGAGAGAGAGAGAGAAAGAGAAAGAAAGAGAGAGAAAGACATCGTCGGGGCGGCCTAATGTTGGTATCAGCCAGACAGCGAGGGAGTTTAACCCCTTTTCACTAGCGCTAGAACAAGGAGATTATTTTACAGTCTGAGGTGGAGCGACACACCTACCATCAGCTCCCCAATTTACTGCAGAGATCGCTGTGCTACTCATACGCTGTGTTGGCGAGAGCGGATATCGAACCAGGAACCTTGTGATTCCTAGCCGAACGCTCTAGCGACTCAGCTAAAGACAGGCAGATACTCAAATGAAAATGCTGCTGGTGACAATGTATTTGCACATTTATTTTACTTTTACATTATTTTAATGAACGGTTATAATCATAGGAAAAATGCCCGACTTTTTTGTTTAAAAAAAGTCTAGAAAGAGGAGAACTTTTAAAAGTTGATAAATAAATAAACCAATGCGCTAAGTAATTGATTACAGATTATTCTACTTTTCTCATATCCAATGTCAGATATCAGATATTCACATAGATGCAAACGCCCTGTAAATGGCATTTGCAGGTTACATTCATTACAATGAATCAGATGCTAATGCTGCAACAGTTACTGTCATGACTACTGCTACAATTCACACTGTTTTTCTCATCGCAGAGGATATTAATATTTATTCACTTGTTCATAAAATTGCTGATGTTCTTTTAAGCTTGGCATATTATTTTTTTTTGTATGTGTCAAAAATTTAACACATTTTAAATTGATATTTTATTTTTGAAAATATTATTTATTTATTCTTCAACAATTTTATCTTATTTCCTTTAATTTTTATTACATTTTTCAAAAGATATAAGAAGAAGAAAAAAAAAGCAAATTTTCAATTCATAATTTTCCTGTTTTACACTTGAATGATTTCATACTGATTCATAATGGAGACAATGTTGTGAGGAACAGAACAAACCTGTGCGAAAGTTCCCAGCAGTTATTTAAAAAAATACTATAGACAGAAAAGAAAGAAAAAGTGTTTATTTTCAACGGGAATTTTTGCACATACCTAGAGAAGAAAGCCACGAGTAAGTTTAACTAAAGCATGGATTCCTATGACTCTTCACAATCGGCCATCGCCCCAAGTAGGTCCTACGCACGACATCCAGAGAGCTGATGGATGTACATCTTTGCTAATTACTGTAATACAGTAAATGATCGTATATGCAGATCGATATGTCTAAAATAATTACTGTATTACAGTAAATGATCGTATATGCACATCAACAGGTCTAAAATGAATACTTTATTACAGTAAATGATCATATATGCAGATCAATAGGTCTAAAATGAATACTTTATTACAGTAAATGATCGTATGTGCAGATTAATACGTCTAAAATAATTACTGTATTACAGTAAATGATCGTATATGCAGACCAACAGGTCTAAAATAATTACTGTATTACAGTAAATTATCTAATAGGCGGACCAACAGGTCTGAAATAATTACTGTATTACAGTAAATGTTCGTATATGCAGATCGATAGGTCTAAAATGAATACTTTATTACAGTAAATGATCGTATTTGCAGATTAATACGTCTAAAATAATTACTGTATTACAGTAACTGATCGTATATGCTGATCAACAGATCTAAAATAATTACTGTATTACAGTAAATGATCGTATATGCAGACCAACAGATCTAAAATAATTACTGTATTACAGTAAATGATCGTATATGCAGATTAATAGGTCTAAAATAATTACTGTATTACAGTAAATGATCGTATATGCAGATCAACAGGTATAAAATAATTACTGCATTACAGTAAATGATCGTATATGCAGATCAACAGGTCTAAATAATTACGGTATTACAGTAATGATCATATATACAGATCAACAGGTCTAAAATACTTTATTACAGTAAATGATCGTATATGCTGATTAATAGGTCTAAAATGATTACTGTATTACAGTAATGATCGTATCAACAGGTCTAAAATAATTACTGTATTACAGTAAATGATCGTATCAACAGGTCTAAAATAATTATGTATTACAGTAAATGATCGTATCAACAGGTCTAAAATAATTACTGTATTACAGTAAATGATAGTATCAACAGGTCTAAATAATTATTGTATTACAGTAAATGATCGTATCAACAGGTCTAAAATAATTATTGTATTACAGTAAATGATCGTATCAACAGGTCTAAAATAATTACTGTATTACAGTAAATGATCGTATCAACAGGTCTAAAAAATTACTGTATTACACTAAATGATCGTATCACAGGTCTAAAATAATTACTGTATTACAGTAAAAAAATAATCAACAGGTCTAAAAATACTGTACAGTAAATGATCGTATCAACAGTCTAAAATAATTACTGTATTACAGTAAATGATCGTATCAACAGGTCTAAAATAATTACTGTATTACAGTAAATGATCGTATCAACAGGTCTAAAATAATACTGTATTACAGTAAATGATCGTATCAACAGGTCTAAAATAATTACTGTATTACAGTAAATGATCGTATATACAGACCATTATGAGTATAGGTTCTAAAATAAGTGATGTATCAACAATACTCATACTCTGTGCAACCACTGTACGTTTTTCACAGAGGTGCATTATTTTTTCGTCATATCAGAAACCGTTCTCTGATAGTGGTACACTGTAAGATAGTACTATCCCTTATACGTTACTTGAAGAGGTGGTGGGCATCTTCAAATGGCCTCCATTGCCCTGAGAAATGACATGGGATTCGTTTTGTCGATATATGTTACAAGATAAAATATCGGAAGAAACGATACTCTTGGAGACTGAGGCCATTGATCAGTGGGCGGCCAAATTAAGGCCGACAGGAAAAAGAAAAGAGAACACTATTTCTTTGGGGGTAACGTGATAGAGACCAGAGAAACGAACTACACCAACCTCAGGTTAAACTTGTAATTCACCGTTCGTATAACTTTTCGTACAAGTATCGTTCGTGTTATGTTTTGTTTCGTTTTAATAAGAACTCTATCTATCTATCTATCTATCTATCTATCTATCTTCTCTCTATTTATCTATCTTAAGACAAAGAATTAAATAGGGATGGTGTTTCGACATGGTGTTTGCTTTGTTGTGCCAGAGGTGGACATAAAATTAGTTAAATCCACGTATTTACAACGTGTATTTCGTACAAAGTCACATTTTTCTTGATTGTACACACCCCTCTCTCTCTCTCTCTCTCTCTCTCTCTCTCTCTCTCTCTCTCTCTCTCTCTCTCTCTCTCTCTCTCTCTCTCTCTCTCTCTCTCTCTCTCTCTCTCTCTCTCTCTCTCGCTCGCTCTCTCTTCTTTTCTCTCTAAGGCACTTTATTATTAAGAACACTAACAGTTGCCTACGTAGCAAGTATCCCTTTTCCAAGAGAAAGACAAGAACCAATACAGTTTAGTAGCAGTGTGGTCACAGGAATTCCCAGAACAAAGTTAAAAACGAAGTCATACTGCATTGGGGATTCCATTTCCTGGTTTTGAATTTAATTTCTTCTGAACTCTGTTTTTCATATTAAATCGATAGATAATAAAGACTAATATAGATAGATAGATAGATATGAATTGATTAAATATATATAGGGAGACAGACAGACAGACAGACTGACAGACAGAGACAGAGACAGAGATAGAGACAGACAGAGAGACAGACAGAGAGACAGACAGACAGAGAGGTGCAGATATTAACAGACTAAAATGAATAAATATACACACATATATATTATATATATATATATATATATATATATATATATATATAGAGAGAGAGAGAGAGAGAGAGAGAGAGAGTGAGAAAGAGAAGATATTAGCTAAGACAGATAGATATGAATAGACTGTGTATATATATATATATATAGAGAGAGAGAGAGAGAGAGAGAGAGGAGGGGGGCAGATAGAAACTGTGCCAGACAGACTGACAGAGAGAAATATAAAGAGAGAGGGATATATTAATAGACTTAGATAAATAGATAGATAGATAGATAGGTAGGTATTTCTTTTTATTCTTATACATACTAATTTATCATACTAAAATGATTCATTCTTTCTCTTAACTCCCTGGAATCTGTGAATCTTACTGTTGCATTCAGAGCTGTCTCACCGATTTACATTTCAAGAAAGTGCCCTCACCAACTGACCCGACACAATCTTTCAAAATATGATTAAATGTGCCAGACTCGCTGGTAATAAATAAAACCTAAAGATTATTTATTTGATTGTTCTTGATTGTTCGATGTCACATTATGGTTACACCTGGCGTTGATGGTAAATTTCCTCGCAGTCTGATTGGTCGTTAGCCGCTTCTATTGCACTTCCGTCATTTGGTCTAATGAGATGATTTAACGCAAATAATGATTAATTTTTCTTTTAAGTGAGCAATTTAGAACTTGTAAAAATCTGTTGAGAGCTCTGATCTCTACTTGTGTGTTGTTTCGTTATTCTTGTACTGTTTTTCTTTTTTAATTTTAGCGTTTCTTCTGTTGTTGCTGCTTTGTTTTGTTTTTTTTTTTTTTGTTTGATTCTATTTATTTCTTGTTTTGTTTTGTTTTGCTTTATTCTTCTTCGAAGCTCATTAAATTATAAGTACGATCGATTTTGTAAACGAATTGAAAACCTTCTGCGCTTGCTTCTTGAAAAGTGTTTCGCCGGCGTAAATAAATAAATGGACATTCTCACAATTTTCATCGCTAAATAAGATTTTGTTTTTTATTTCTTTATTTCTTTATTTTTATTTTTATTCTTATTCGTTTTATTTTTTTTTGTTTTGTTTTAATTATTTCTTTAGGTGTTATTCTAAGCTCAAATTTTCATGTTTTTTTCTTTCTTTTCCCATTTATTTTTCTTTCTTTATTTCATTTATTTTTTCTATTTATTTTTTTTTTTTTTTTTGAGACACTATATTTCAAACTCAATATCTCTTCTCATTATGAATAAATTTTGCTTTAATTTGCCAAAGAGAAAAATCTAAAGTAACTATCTATTAATTGATCGCTGCAACACTAAAAATATTTCTGATGATATAAATTAGTGCTATACCATGGGAAATTATTAAATATTATCAAATATATATATATATATATATATATATATTATATATAATATTATATTATATATATATATATATATATATATATATATAGTTTGGTATGTTTACGAATAAAAAGTGCTCAATATCAATAATGAAGCATATATATTTAAGTTAGAATAGCATAGACACAGATTCACCAGAGCTTGGTAACAGTCAGTTATCATCAGAGACATGATCTGATGATCACATTACGACTCGTGATGCTTATTGACGGAATCGTGGTAACGGAGCAGTCCATGAGATCTAGCACTCCACTTTGACTGACTTGGGTTAGGCGGGCGGTTGGAGAGGCCCTCTCCTATCAATCGCTGGTCACATCAAGCCCTAGCAATACTTGGTCACATCAAGCCCTATATGATTGTTTCAGTCCAATTGCTCTTATGGAAAACACTCAACACTTTTTATCATATATGTTCTAGAGAGCAGTGGCTGAGGGTCTTACTGTCCTGGGTATGACGTTAAACTGTATCTAGTGTTGAAGTTCCAGCTCTGTAGCCCTGGGAAGTGTGGAGTACGGCTTCGACATCATTACTCACATGTCCACTCAAACCCGGCGGAGGGGGGGGGTAGTACCTGTTAAGGTCTTATTTACAGGTTAAATAGATTAAAAATGAGTTTTAAAATGAGTTTTAAAAAATGAGTTCAAAATTTGAATCCCCAACAAGAATGAATAAACAAAATGTCTCAGCATGAAATAACCCAAGGGTTTACATGCCTTAAAATCCAACTAAGCAGCCAACGATATTCTTGTTGTATAATGAAATAGGTGGCCTGTTGATTATGAACGATAGTGTAAGATTCAAAATGTATCTGGGAATTCATTTAGAAGAAGATAAATGAAATATACCCTAAAAACATAGACAAGGCTTGACCTTTAACCTGACCTTTTTGAAGCAGTTCTCGGATTGGTCGGTCCAATCGTCAGAACGGGTTAGTAGAGTTATAGATTCAGAGTTAAGCTCAGTGAGTGAAGAAACATGCAGAAAATGGCGTCGCTTCTGTGAGCTATTTCTTCCTACGCGTGTTGGTTACCTTTGGGCTTTGAAATAAAGATAATGAAATCGAACGATTAATAGATAGATAGTGTGCTTTAGACGAAAATACACTAAGTCTTGTGAACCCAGAGAAAACCAAGGCAATCATCCCAGATAGAAGATCCGGCCAGCTAAGAAGATAAGTATAAAAATGTAATACAAAGAAGTAAGAAATCTATTTCAACCGACGCGTATTAGTTACGTTTGGTTTTGAAATAAAGACATCTAAAAACATATTAAGTCTTGTGTTCATTTTTTTAAGAACAAAAGAATAGATACAGAGACTTAGACCAGCCCAAGTCAATCCAGAAAAGAGCAAGAAAATTAGCCCCGATAACATTATAAAATCATAGAAGATCCGACCAGCTAAGAATCATCTTCTTAGCATAAGAATATAATACAAAGAAGTGAGAAGGCTATCCAACATTCTGGCCTGGATTAGTTGATCCAGTTCTCGTTTATTTCAAAATCCCAGCTAATCATTTTCCTCGACTGACATGTCCATTTGTGTCGAATGAGATAAGTTGTAAATAGACTGAAGAGGGGGGGGTGACTAGCCCCCCAAAAAACTGGTAAAGGTGTTTAAAGGGATTCATGTCAAAAGTTTATTGTCGTTAAGGAACAAATGAGTCGGAAGTGAAGGATTTTGTAGCGCAACTGCAAAAACTTGTGAAATCCGAGATAACAGCTTTACCATAAAAAGAGAAATAGAAACTCAGCAAGACAAAATGTTGCTAAACATGTTATGAAAGAGAAAGAAAGAAAGATAGATAGATAGATAGATAGATAGATAGTTCCTAATAGACGAAAAACAAATGAAATGACTATTACAGAAAGAAAGAAAGAAAAAAAGAAAAAAGAAAGAAAGAAAGAAAGAAAGAAAGAAAGAATAGATAGACATATATGTAGATATATAGGGAGATATATAGAGAAAGAAAGAAAGAAAGATAGATAGATAGATAGATAGATAGATAGATACGTAGGTAGGTAGGTAGGTAGGTAGGTAGGTGGGTAGGTTGGTAGTTCCTAATAGACGAAAAATCAAATGAAATGACTAGTACAGAAAAGAAAAAAAAAGAAAGAAAGAAAGAAAGAAAAAAAGAATAGATTGATAGATATGTAGATATATAGATATATATATATAGATATATATAGGTGGAAAAAATATGAAATGACTGAGAAAAGAAAGAAAGAATGTAAAAAGAAATAAAGAAAAAAGATAGAAAGAAAGATAGTTAGGTAGAGGAAAAATAACATATGATTTGACTGAAAAAGAAAAAAGATAGATACATAGATTGATAGGTAGATCCTAATAGGCGTAAAACATATAGAAAATGACTGGTAAAGAAAGAAAGAAAGAAAGATTGATATATAGATAGATAGATATACGAAAAAGATATGAATTGACTGAAAAATAAAGAAAGAAAAAGATAGATAGAAAGATAGATAAATAAATGAATAGATGAAAAATGATATAAATGACTGAAATAGATAGATAGATAGATAGATAGATAGATAGATAAAGAGATAGATAAAGAGATAGAGAGATAGAGATACACACACATACATACATACATACATACATACATACATAGATCCTAAGAAACGAAAAAAGTAATAAAGTACTGAGAAAGAAGAAAGAAAGAAAGAAAGAAAGAAAGAAAAGGAACAAACGACAGACAGAAGAAGGAGAAGTTAATGCTGAAATAAAAATAAAAACTTTTCTTCATTTTTCCTTCCGTCCTTCCTTACTTCCTTCTTTACTTCCTTCCTTCATTACTTTCTCCTTTTCGTTCTTTCTTTACCTGTCTCTCTGGGCAAAAAGGGGAAAAATAAGCGCGAATATCTTTGATGAGTTAACCAGATTGACAAGAGAAACAAAATGGACGACAAACTTTAACTCAACAGACAGCCTCTGACAAGTGAAGCATCGAAACTAAATCGCTTTAGCCGGTGGCCAACACACAAACTGGGGGCCCGAGGAAACATTTTTGCACGGGGCACTGATGTCGGTCGTCACCGACTGCGTAAGGAACCTCGTTGGTAAGATTTGATGTCTCATTCATCGAAAACGGCTCCTCTCTGATGCGCTTCCCATGCGTGTTTAGTGGCGAGGTCGGGACGTTCTCTCTCTCTCTCTCTCTCTTACTCTCTCTCTCTCTCTCTCTCTCTCTCTCTCTCTCTCTCTCTCTCTCTCTCTCTCTCTCTCTCTCGCTTGGTTGATATATAGTCAGCAGCAAGTTATGCTAGAATTTATGTATTCGCATAAAGCCAAAGGTTTTCGAGCGCCATCTGGACTTTACATCATTTCCTACGAAATTCAAACACGCGGCTTGAAATAATACGCAGATGCATTGCAGTGTTTCTGTGTTATCCATCTTAAAGTCGATTGTTACAAATCGGGAGATAAAAACTGTTTGGCTTTTTATAACTACGGATGTTCAAAACTGTATATATGTACGTAAAGTGAGGATTTACTTTATTAATACTAATTGAAAGCACAGCTATATTTTGACTGTGGCTTAGCAACACTGTTAGTGATGAAAATTGGCATTATATACACACGAATACACATAGATATATACCCACACTAACTGATATAGGTAGATAAACAGATAGATAGATAGATACGAACAGTCTAAGATATAGAAATGAATAAAATACTATTTTATTTTTCACATATAGACACACACATACACACACATGTTCACACACGCTCACAAATACTCACACACACAACCATATATATATATATATATATATATATGTGTGTGTGTGTGTGTGTGTGTGTGTGTGTGTGTGTGTGTGTGTCGTTCTCAATAAAGATAGTTGTCTCATGAAGCTCATGGGTATATTCAAATACCTGTGAGAGAAAATGGTACAATGACAGCATAATAGCCGATTTTAAGCTCTTCTCTTTATATATATATATATATATATATATATATATATATATATATATATAATATATATTATATATATATCCTCCTTCTTTTCCTCAATTCATCTACCTCTCTCTCTCTCTCTCTCTCTCTCTCTCTCTCTCTTCTCTCTCTCTCTCTCTCTCTCTCTATCTATCTATCTATCTTTCCAATTTATACCTCTTTTACCTTTCTTCTTTTTCCCCTCTTTGATTGTAACTCTCTTTAATTCATCATTTCTATGCGTCGCTTCATATTCTTTCACTCTTTTTCTTTCAATTTTTTTCCATTTCAACCTATTCTCTCCAAACTTTCCTCCTTCCTTCTTTCTGCCTTCCTTCTTTCCTTCCCTTTATGCTTCATTCCTTCCTCTCTTCCTTCTCTAGTTTCTTTCTTTCATTTCTTTAATCTCTTTTTTTTCGGATGACTTTATTTTGACCTATGCACTTGTGTTCTCAATTCACCCCTCCCACCGCTACCACCTTCTCAGAAAAATGGAATTGCTGATCCATGCTTAAATGAACTTGACACTCACGGCAGAAACTACACTAGTTTACTTTGAAATAACACAAATGTTTTAACTCTATAATCCGACCAACATGGCTTCAGAATCAGGTCAAACGGGACTTTTAATCGGATTATCAGATATCAGAGTTCATGGAGTTCAAATAATTAGATTGCACAATAACTATTTTTAAAAAAACACTTCTCACCCACTTATCGTACATTTACTATATTTGTCAAGTATTTTTTAAAAAAACTAAAAAAAAATAAACATAAAGATCAAACGGATAGCTTATTTTTAATTCAATCCTGGTCGGATTAAAAGAATATCAGAATACAGGATTTGTAGAATGAATTGATCAAAAGTATGGTTCTTACTGTCTCTACGCTGGATATTGACTGTGAACCGCTCAACATACGGGTCCTTTCTGCATTCAAACAATTCTCTCGGTATGAAGTACAAAGCGACAATTTTTCACTTGGCTGATTCAACATCAATTGCTGAGCAGATGAAGATAAGGCGAAAATAAGACGAGAAATTATGAGATGAGTTCACAGAAATAGATTGATGTGACTGATATGACTGGTACTTTATCATGAAAAGCAGAAAGTAAGATGGAGTGAAGGAAGATGGGAAGGGATACACAGACTTTGATAGATAGATAGTAGATAGATAGATAGATAGATAGATATAAAGAGACTGTGATAGATATAAAGAGAATGCGAGAGAAAGATAGATAGATAGATAGATAGATAGATAGATAGATGGGAGCAGAAACACAAGTTTTGATAGAAAGAAGAAAAGAAAGAAAGAAAAGATAGATGGATAGATAGATAGATAGATAGATGGGAAGAGATATACAGACATGCTAGAAAGAAAGATAGAAAGGAAGAAAGAAAGATAGATAGATACATAGATATAAAGAGACTGGGATAGATAGATAGATAGATAGATAGATAGATAGATAGATAGATTCACAGACTTTCATAGAAAGAAAGCAAACAAGATATATATATATATATATATATATATATATATATATATATATATATATATATATATATATGGGAGAATATGTGCTTAATTGAAGTCAAACCTAATTTTTTGAAAGTTAATTCATTAATAATCAATTAGGCGGGATTTAACTACTTAAATGTAAGGCTAAAAAAATCGAGAAAAATCAATCTCTGTATGTACATTTCAGCCTGGATTGATTTTTCTCGATTTGTTTTTTACAGTAGTTAAATCCCGCCTAATCAATTATTAATGAATTAACTTCAAAAAAATTAGGTTTGACTTCAATTAAGCACATATTCTCCCAGATATTGTTTGTTTACTTCTCATATATATATATATATATATATATATATATATATATATATATATATATATATAAAGAGAACACGAGAGATGCTCTATCAAAAATGTTGAGCATTTATTCATGAATATCGCAAACTACATACCAGTCTTGAATACCAGACATTATCAATATAGTGAAAGAAACTCTGATAATAGTGTTTCTTGATTGATTAATTTTAACGTCATGTCAATCCGTTTGTGGTTATTTTAGTCATAGAGGTTAGAGAATTGTGTACATTGTACGTTTATATTTACATTTTTGTGTAGTTTGTTAATAGTTTTTGTTAACAAGTATTTCTATCTAATACAAATACAAATAATTTTCAAAAAGATCTATTTGACCCATAGATGGGGGCCTAACAGATGTGACACTCCTGGTCAGAGTGGACCTGGGAGTAATTTCGGGGTACTCTATACTGCACAGAGTTTCAGAATTGGAGCCTTTCCACCAGATACTGTTTAGTATCATATCTAGTACATCGCGTTTCTTGATTAACAATTAAGTCGGTGATTTTGTTGAGATTTCGAAGTTTACTCAAATTTAACACTCCTATTTGTAGGAATTATTTGCATGTCAATCTAGGTTATAGACTGGGTAAGAGATAGCGTAAAGCGAGTGAAAATGACAGTGATTGGTATGAAGATTTGATATATCAGTTGTTTTCTTGCCATCCGAAATTCACTGGCTTTCTTTCCGCTAGGTGGACGTCGGCCAAGTGACCGCAGAAAAATAGCTAATTTGAAATCAACTACTATGATGTCCTTTCTTATTCGCTATCCATCACGTGGCCAAAGTGGCCGAATTCTCTGTGAGAAGCACCGAACACTCACATCATTCTCTGGTCTTTCATTCTCGTTCTTCAACTGGTCACCAACACGAAAGCGCCGTCTTCCTCGCTGACTTCTGAGACTGACCAGTCCGCCGAGCACTAAAGATGGCGTATGGCCAAGATTTGAAGCACAGTGCCAAATGATTGGAGAAGACAGTCCAATGATAAGCTATTAAATCAAGCCCCAATGATTATTTATCTTATCTAACAATGAGGGGAAACGATAACCATGGCATCTATAATCATGCCCCGCCATTCGCCATCTTCTATCATTATTATTATTACTATTATTAAAGTGAATAGTGAAAACGGCAGAAATCTTGCAGTGGTAGGGACGGTGCTAGAGCTGGGGGTAGGTGTGGTTTGATCTGATATTATCAAGGGTAAGGGCCCCGTCTCTAAAGTACCCAGCCATTTAGAACATCGCTAGAACCGGTTGCATATCCTTGATGTAACTCTGCGATCGATCAAAGGCAACCTTAATAAACAGACACTCTCCTATGAGGTTACTCAGTCGGAAGTAAGACGTCATTCAAGTAAGGACCCATCTCGAAAGTATCCAGCTATTTAGGACACCGCGAGAACCGGTTGCATGTCCTCGGTGTAACTCTGCGATCGATCAAAGGCAATCTTAATAACCACTCTCCTATGAGGTTACTCAGTCGAAAGTAAGACGCCATTCAATGAGCCTGAGTATCACGTAAACGTTGCCTTCACGGAGAATATGCATCAGGTTTTTCTTGAAATTTAGAAATTTATTCACGAAAACTATTCGATTGATTAAGAAGGTTGATTGTTTGATTTTAACGGCATGTCAATCCGTCTAGGGATATCTTATGTCTAAAGATTGGGGAATCGTGTTTATTCTTTTTTTATTTACATTTTGTATAGTTGTTTCTTAA
>CM042148.1:59385502-59395502 GCA_023376005.1 Doryteuthis pealeii | reverse complement strand
CCTGGGGGAGAATGAGAGTGTCCATCTATATATATATATAAAGGGCAGTTGTGTGTATGTGTATGTCCGGAGGAAACTTTGAAAATAAAACAATTAAAGACAAAGTAAATATATATACACATTAAATATGACCAGAACTTGGTGTTTGAACAAAAATAATGAAGATTTGATTTATATTTGCGGAGATAATTAGAAAAATAAAATTTAAATGATAACGGCCTGGAATTTTTTGCATTTATTATTTTAAATAGGAGACATTAATTTTTCTTCTCGGATTGTCTGGATCAATGCAACGTCTTTTTTACATGGGAATCTTAATGGGGCATCCTGTGAGGATCGAACTCACGAATCAACAATAATGGATGTACGAGACAACCTTTTTTACCCCTGCCCCTCTACCCAAGTGGTGCCGGGTAGCCGCTTCTGGTACCTCTATAAAGTGTATTAGTAGCAGTACGACTGGAGTTCGAACTCGCTTACTACGATGATTCTTAGACGGTAAATAATCTATTAATAACGGAGATTCGCTTCCGGTTTTTGTCTGTAACAAAAGTTACGTCACTGCTTACGTCACATTACCCAAAATCGTCATAACATAGAATAAATACACTCAAAATTTGAACCTGCAACATTAGACAGTCCTCATTATTTTTTAAAACAAGTTTTAATAAATACGTGACTGGTATTATATATCTATATATAGTTTGTTTTATTTTAATACATATTCAAAGTTTACATTTCAAATTGTTTTATTTTTTAATCCTTTAATGAATTTGATAATTTTACTAACTTAGGGTCAAACTCGCTGACATTGAATTTTTTACTCCCGCCCCTCAGGCAATGTTTCAAAAATCTATTTTTACATCGCCCGGAGGGAGTTTTTTTATTTTGTACTAGTAATTTTAAAAAATAAAATTAAAAAAAAATAAGAAACTGACTTGTTAGCGTCTTGTACGGAACTTCTTAAGCTCTGGATGGAAAAGAAGAAAAGATTAGGCCTTAACCAAACAGGATTCGAAACCTTCCACGAATAGATACATTTTTCGTCGGAGCGAGCGAGTGAGCAGATTCCGCTCGAAAGATAACATTTCAACAAATAATAGATGTTCTAAAAGCGGATTCCCATTTTCGAAAAAATCTTACAGAATATCCGTTTTCTTTTTTATTTCTTTTTTGTCTTTTTTGTTTGTTTGTTTGTTTTTTTTTTTCAGAGATATCGAATGGTACAAATCTATCAATATCTAAATCCATCCATTTTTATCGGAACGACAGAGATGTTAGAAAAATAAGCTTGTCTATTTGTTTACTCTGTTGTCAGCAGCCTATATTGTCTTGTATGTCCCAGCAAAATCAAGAACCTTTAATCTTATGAATAGCATTTATCTTTGCGTGGTTCACGAATCTGGTTTTTAATGCTAATATTTACCCAACCCCTCCGCCACGGACAGGATATGACACAAAGTTTTTGTTTTTTTTTGGGGGGGGAGGGAGTTGTCTTTTTTATTCAGAGTTTCTTTCTCTTAGACAAGTTGGTTTAACAAAGCTAAATAAATCAGTTAGTCCTAGAAAAGAGATGAATTCATGCCTTTCCAAGGGCATTATATATATATATATATATATATATATATATATATATATATATATAGGTATATATAAAAAAATTTTTTTGTGATGAAACAAAGAAAATACAGTGCTCAATCACAATACAATAGCGTCCGCAGAACTAACCGACGTTATTTGCGGTCCAAAATGTGACATTGAGTAAAGATCTTCAACAAACACCATGGGATCTTGCTCAACAACCTGATGATTGCCCCTTGGCATGAAACCTGGGTCGCTGTTTATAATGAACATTGATCTGTGAAAACTCTGTAAAATAAATAAATATATATATATATATGTGTGTGTGTGTGTGTGTGTGTGGTGATATACCTAAAATAGATTATATATATGTGTGTGGTAAAAGATATACCTAAAATAGATTATATATATATATATATATATATATATATATATATATATATATATATATAAATTGAAATTCACCAGGTTATGTGTCTGATATATATATATATATATATATATATATA
This sequence comes from Doryteuthis pealeii, assembly GCA_023376005.1. Lineage (NCBI taxonomy): Eukaryota > Metazoa > Mollusca > Cephalopoda > Myopsida > Loliginidae > Doryteuthis > Doryteuthis pealeii. The sequence goes on along the minus strand of CM042148.1, from coordinate 59,393,412 downwards.
TATATATATATATATATATATATATGAAGAAAAGGTGCTCAATGCTAATAAAGCAGTGCAGATTTATAATCAATTTCACGACTGGTTTTTAAGATCTCAACCATTGAACTCATTTGATAATTGGATTACCATGAAACTTCAAGTTATGAGTGTAAATCCATAATATTACCATTGATTATATATATATATATATATATATATATATATATATATATATATATATATATATATCAGACCCTCTGCACGAGCAGGATGCGATACAAGGTTATTTTTAAGCGAAGTTTAACAAGTTTGAATTCGACCAGTTGCCATACCAAGGTTAAAGAGCCCAGTCTGCCCTACTATTTACTCATACCTAGTAAGGCAAGAACATATGAATTCATACATTAGCGCGAAGCGAGACGCAAACAGCCTTGTCCGGGATTTGTACTCAAATCGTCGATTCCAATGTCCTCGCCTTATGTACGCGTGAAGACCCATACATCTACGTGACCCTGTTTCACGTTCTATCCTCGTGGGGGGAGGCAATTGATGGCTAGTCCCAAAGGGGTGTCATTTAAAGGGGAACTAAGATGACATTGCTCTAATTGTGGGCGGTGGTGGGCTAATTCTAAATGCCTCTGTCATTTGCGGAAAGCCTTGGTAATTCGGCGCTTAGGCTAATGTAAAGGATCCTATTGCAAATGTATAAAAACTTTCTGTCATTTCCGAAACGAAATCTTCGGGGGGAGTGGGGCTTGATAAAAGGAGCACTGACAAACCCAACACTTATGTCAAAACAATTTTATACAACAAAGTAAACAATTAGACCAGCAAATTAGCGTCCATCTTGTTCTCAACTTTATCCACTCTATAATATACTAGCAGAGTTACCCGGCGTTGCCCGGGATTTAGAAAGTTGAAAATAAATCTCTTATCTATATTTTTTATATGGCCACCTCACGTGGTGTAATGGTTAGCAAGCTAATGGTTGGATGATCATTGTTAGTGAGTTCGATTCTCACTGAGCGCCTCATACTTCTGGTCTTGTGCCACAGCGAAGCTAAGTTTAGTAAATGACTCTGTAAAAATAAATATGTAAGAAGTATATTAATCTTTATCTAACTCTCTCCCATTCTTTTTTCTCTTTCCTTCTTTTCATTTTTTCATTATGTTCGGTTGAAACAGATTGGCGTTATCACTTCCACGCGATCACCCTCTCTCTCTCTCTCTTTCCTCTACTGTCTTTCTTTCTTTCTTTCTTTCTTTCTTTCAGTCTTATTATATTTTTCTGTGAAGCATATTCTTTTTTTCCCCTTTATTTCTTTTTAATAAAAACGGAATAGTCTATTATTTAGCTAAGGTGACGATACTCATAAGAAATAAGAATTCAATGGATAAGCAACAGCAGATAATCAGGATATTCATTTTTTGCATTTCATCTTGGAGGATTTGTCACATTTTTAACCTGAGGGTGTTGCAAGATAATAAAGACCGGAAGATTAAGGAACAGGAGTATTAATATATAGATATTAAAATTTAAATACGTGCACCGGGAGGGGGGCGCTTTTTTTTGGCAAGTAATAATAATTTTCAGTTTCCTTATTTTCAGTTCATTTGTTTTCCGTCTGAGAGCTGGCTTGTAAATTAAATTAATAAATTAAATTAAATTAGTGAATTATTAGTGAAATAGATCACAAATTATGACTGAGCCTATTCTAGTAGTGACCACCCCAAGCGGAGTTTTAACAGGTTTGAATTCAGAGTTTTCCTTCTCCTAGACTGGTTGCCTAGTCAAGGTTAAAGAACCCAGTGTGCTTTACTATTTACCCATTGCTGGATGGAGAATTGGATTCATACCTCTCCCAAGGGTATTAGAGCTATGTGAAATGCCAACAGCTTCGTCCAGGATTTGAACTCGGGTCGACGATTCCATTTCCTACGACTCTAACCATTAGGCCACGCGCCTCCAACTAGGTTGTTTCGTACCAGACTTCCGCCAATATAACCCACCCACATCCCGAGAGATCCAACCCACGTACAACCAAACACCAATCAGACCTCAGCCGGGGGGTGATCATCGACATAACACCCCCCTCACTCAATTGCGGCTTTCGCTCAATAACCCTAATCGCTGCCAGGGGGCTGTCGTGTTGAAAATTTGCGAGGAAAAGAGAGAAGCAGTACAGTGGTGGCACAGGTACCGGGCCGATGCGGCTCGGTGATTAAGAGACAGTTTACCGGATTGTCCGACGTTCCCTCTCGTTCACTCGATCGTTCGTTCTCGGCGATTCCTACGACTCTCCATGACAGCAATCTCCTCAGCTCATCCTTTTCCAACCAAAAAGGCGTACGGGTCAGTGCACAAGCGCGTCAGGCGGACGTCGATTAACGACGCCGCTTGTATTCAACACTTCCGGCCCGGCTACTTCCTGCCTTGTTGACCACCGTCCGCACGCCAAATCCTCTTATCCGACAGGGAACATCTTTATCTGCGAACAGAGATTCCGGCGACAATGTCTGGTGTCTCTCTTTCTGTCTCTACACTTTCTGTCAGAATCTATTTATATCGCGCGCCTCTGTCTATATACCCTTCTTTATATGGCCTAGTTTTCTCCCCCCCTCTCTCTATCTCTCTCTCTCTCTCTCTCTCTCTCTCATTTTCTCCTTTTCAAATTTTCTTCCCCCATCTCTTTTCTTTCTCTCTTTCTCTCTCTCTCTCTCTCTCTCTCTCTCATTTTTTTCTTTTTCAAACTTTCTCTCCCTCTCCTTTCTTTCTCTCTCCCTCTCTCTTTCATTTTCTCTTTTTCAAACTTTCTCTCCCCTCTCTCTCTTCTTTCTCTCCTCCCTCTCTCTCTCATTTTCTCTTTTTTCAAACTTTCTTTCCCCCCTCTCTCTTTCTTTCTCCCCCTCTCTCTCTCTCTCATTTTTTTCTTTTTTCAAACTTTCTCTCTCCCCTCTCTCTTTTTTCCCTCTCTCTTTCTCTCTCTCTCTCTCTCTCTCTCTCTCTCTCTCTCTCTCTCTCTCTCTTTTGCCTTCCATGTTTCTATCTATTTCCATTCCCTTTCTTCGCACTCTTTTTCTTCTCGTTTTCATTACTTTTTTACTTTTTTCTTCTTTTTTTTTTTTTTTTTTTTTTTGTCTTTCCAATATTCTTTTCGAGTGTTTATCGTCTAAAATCATTATTTTCAAAATTGTGCGTGCGCGTGCGTGTGTGCGTGTGTGCGCGCGCGCGTGTGTGTGTGTGTGTGTGTGTTTCCGTGCGCATGTATGTATGTAATCTTTTTCTAAAATCTATTTTGTACTTTCTGCTACTTTCGACCTTTTCTTTCGCCCCACTATGCATCACTATCTCACAACCCCCCCACTCCATCCCCTCTCTCTCTCTCTCTCTCTCCTCTCTTCTCTCTTCTCTCTCTCTCTCTCTCTCTCTCTCTCTAATCTTTTCAAGTATCTACCGATTTATGTTCCTCCGTATTAAGACATTATCCCGTTTTTATCTTTTTTTTTTCTTTTTTGCTCTCCCACTCTTTACACACATTATGTTCACCTTCCATTTTCTTTATTTTTCTTTTTCTTTCTATACATTCCATACTCTTCTTTTTCCTTTCTCTCTCTCTCTCTCTCTCTCTCTCTCTCTCTCTCTCTCTCTCTCTCTCTCTCTCTCTCTCACTTAATCTTTCCAAGTATCTACCGATCTATGTTCCTCCGTATTAAACCATTATCGAATTTCTAATCTCGAAGACAATCTCACAATGTCGCGTGAGATGCTGACGTCATAACTTTTTCCGAAACATTAAAGACGGCCATGTTGTGTGTCACGAGTAGCTTTATGGTCTAATCTTCATTATCCATTTAACAAAAGATTCGTTTCTCTTCTTCCTGCTCTTCTATCACCATTTTCGACTCCTTTTTTTTATTTGGACATTCTCTTTAGCAAGACTTCTAATAGTGAGAGGTCATTAAATCGTGTCTGGACTTGATAACCCCCTTTTTTTGTAAAGAAGGTTGTTATTTTTATTTTTTTGTTTTTAGTTGGAAAGGTCGCGATATTTTGGAGTAAAATAAATAAACCATGGCTTTTCCCCTTCTTTCTTTCTTTCTTTCTTGACTTTTTCATTCAATTACAAATGTTTCTGTCAAGACCTATGGGCAAAGTTCTATCCTTCGTTCAAGCTTGCACGCTTTATACCACAATAAAAACAACTGTAAAAAAAACTCTTAAGAAACTGCTGCCCAAAACATGTAAATGTAAATATACAAGGAACGCAATTCCCTAACCTCTAGACATAAAATAGATAAATAAACTATGGCTTTTTCCCCTTCTTTCTCTCTTGCATTTTTCATTCAATTACAAATGTTTCTGTCAAGACCTATCGCCGAATTTCTATCCTTCGTTCAAGCGTGCACGCTTTATACCACAATAAAAATAACTGTAAAAAAAATTCTTAACAAACTACTGCCCAAAACATATAAATATAAATATACAATGAACACGATTCTCTAACCTCTAAACATAAAAACCTAGACGAGTTGACATTCCGTTAAAAGCTATCAATCGGAAATGAAAGAGACATGTCCATAAATGCATATTAATGAAGAATGATAGATGGATCTCTACTGAATATTGAAAAAAAACTCTAGTTATAAAATAACCCTAAACGGGTTGATATGTCGTTAACATATAATTATTTACTTGTATTCAAATTTCAGATTAATTTCTTCTTTTGCAGTATCATTTTTAACTAATTATTTCATTTCATTGAATTGACTAAAAGTAATATTTACCCGCAAGAGATTTTTTTCTTAAACCGTAAAGGTTACGGTGTTTTTTTAGTTTTTTATGTATATTTTTTTTTAAATTCAATTTAAAATAATTAATTAATATTCCTGTTTAATTAGTAGACGTTAATTAACGTGTGTCTGTTAATAAACCAATAATCTAATTTTAAATGGTAAGGTAAGGATCGATATATTGGACGTGTATAGTTTCCAGGGAAAAATCAGTTTTCAAAAATTCTCCATTTTTATGGATTTTTGAGATGATGCTTGATCATCATCATCATCATCATCATCGCGCCATTAGCACGAATATACATGACAATCTCTTGCCAACCTTCCCTGTCATTCATTGTCCCAGGGAGGTCATCTGCGCAGCATCCAGCATCATCACATAGTTTGTCAATGTAGGTCCTTAGTGGGCGGCCCACATTAGCATGTCCATGTGTTGCTTCCACAGGAAAACGTCGCTTATGAGCTCGTCATTGCTTCTCCAGTAGTGTCCAGCATGCCTTGTCCGTCTCTAGTATTATTTGGATTATTCATACTATTGTCCTCATCTTTATTGCTATCTGTTATTGTACAGATAACAATAAAGATGAGGACAATAGTCTGAATAATTAAAAAATTCTCGTCAGTGTCTCAGTTTTAAAAAAAGATAGCTTTTGCACACACCTAATAAAAAGTAAGTATTTATATAGGATGTGACAAAAGATCGCAAGTGTGGAACATACGGTAATGATTGAACACGCTATTTAGTAGTATTGGATCTGCGAGACTAGTTTGCTAATCATTACACCAGCATTGGACGCTCGCCACGGGTAGGATGTGACACAAGGTCGCAAGTATGGAACATCCAACGGGGATCGAACTCGCTATTCAGTAGCAATGGATCTGCGAGACTAACTTGCTAATGATTACACCACGATTGGGTGGCCTAGTTAAGTTTTTACCTAACTCGTTCGCCACGGGTAGGATGTGACACAAGGTCGAAAGTTTGGGACATTCAGCGAGGAGAGAGAACTTGCTATTCATTAGTAATGGATCAGCGAAACTAGCTTGCTAACAATTAGACCACGATGGGACACCCAGGTATTTAACCAACCCGTTCGCCACGGATAGGATGTGGCACAAGGTCACAAGTATGTGACTTCCAGTGAATATCTAACTTGCTATTCAATAGTGATGAATCCCTGAGACTCCCACCCATGAGCTTTGGCTTGAGGGTGGGCCCACGTAAAAACGAGGCCTTGTGCCCAGCCCATACAAGTGGGGTATGAGGCAAATACCCCCCGAGACTAGCTTGCTTACTACTAAACCATCATAGGGCACTCAGCTATTTAACCAACCCGTCCGCAACGAGTAGGATGTGACACAAGGTCACAAGTATGCGACATCCAGTAAATATCTAACTCTCTATTTACTAGTAATGGATTGTGAGATTAACTTGGTAACCATTGAATGATGATGGGACGCCCCATATTTAATTTTAAAAAAGTATACGTTCGTGCAAATCAAATATTTTTCACATGCTGACAGATGTTGATATTTACATGAAGCATTTTCTTTCATCATATTCGACTTTGAAGAGCATCTTTTCTATCTGAACATTAAAAAAAAACTGAACATACCCAAAGACAGCCCCGTTCACGCCCGATATATATTTTGTCTTATGTGAATCTTGAAGAAACCAGTATAATTAATTTTGCAGATTTGCATAACATCACACATACACACATATATATATATATATATATATATATATATATATATATATGATATACTAAACTTATTGGTAAGCCATTGCGGTAAGAAAAAAAACAGTAAATAGTTAGATAATAAAAATATACTACCAAATGTCACCGGGAAAAAATGAAAACAATAAAAGACCAAGAATGTCGTACCACCCGAAAATAATCGCTTAATACTATAACCTTGACCAAAAGAATATATATATATATATATATATATATATATATATATATATATATATATATATATAAAGATGAACAAAAAGTGATAAGATAAACAGGAATATTTCTTTTATGTCATTTATTTTTTTAATTGTTCTCTACAATTTTCGACCTTAGGTCATCGTCAAGAGAAGATTTCTTGTGAAAGAAATTATTTTTAGAAATTTTAAACAAGTTTTGTAAGTCTTTGCAAAGATACAAAAATTCGGATGAAAAAATGTATACGAAGTGGTGAGTCCATTTGTTCAGTGAAAAGCTTCTCGTTAAATTGGTTTGAAATTTGTTTATATATAGATGAGGATTTTTTAAATTTTATATATATATATATATATATATATATATATATATATAGAGAGAGAGAGAGAGAGAGAGAGAGAGAGAGAGAGATACACAGATACACACATACATACATACATATTTTATATTTCTTTAGTCAACACAGATTATTAAAATAAAATTTTTGACTTAAAAAATAGCATTTTTATTTTGCTGAAGATGAAAACACCAACAACTCATTGTAATGTTTAAATGACTCATCGAATTAAGATTTTACAAGTATTAGCGTATATGTTGCAAAAGAAATGTTCTTAGTTTAAAACCAGCGATATTCCCTCGCCTAAATACATAATAGTGTGAATTAATGAGACTCACCATCTAGGCATTTAGAAAGGAAAATCGGGGTCGTAGGCACAAAACTTTAGGAATTTGGAAAAGGCAATGAAGAATTGAAATGTCCTTTTAAAAGAGAACGCAAGGCGCGAAAGATGTTTAAAAGTAAAATTAACGATGTTGTCTCAGAGGTGTGTGTGGGGGGGAGGGGGTTACAGCAAATGTCTCCTGGGAAAGGGAAGGTGAGGGGGGGTCAGCAACTGTCCGGGATAGGCAAAATGAACCGGAGTGCAGTCTAAAACTGAAATGGGGTTTGGTCACGGGTGCCGAGGAGACGCCAGTCGAGGTCGGGGGGATAACGGAGTAGAAAGGAAAGAATCAGGGCTCTTGTTCGGGATGCTTCGTGAGCTGGTGGGGTGGAGTGCGGGGGCGGTGGGGTTGGGGGGTGAACATTGACCTTTTTGTGATCCAATGTTCTTTGTTACTTGTACCGGGTTTTGCGACCATTATTAAATACTTGGCAAAGTGTCAATAGCCGCCTTGGTCACTGCTTTTTCAGGCGGGCGACTC
>CM042148.1:59360502-59380502 GCA_023376005.1 Doryteuthis pealeii | reverse complement strand
ATTCCAATATTCGCCAAAATACGAAATAATTTCATTTTGCTTGTAATCCGCTCTAATTGTGATATTTTTAAATACAAATCCGTATTCAACCTGGAACGTTATCCTTTTTTTCCCGAGGAAACAACAGATTCAGATTTTTTAGATTTCTTTTTAATTTTTTTTTTTTTAGAAAATAATTTTTTTTCAATCACACCCATCCACCATTTTCTAACCGCCTCTTTTTTTTAATGACCAGTTTAGACCATTTCTATTTTCAGCTGTGAACTTTCCCAAACATTAAGTGCGTTCCTTGCAAAAAAAGAGGGTTGACATTAATTCTACCATTAATTATAAACTTGGATAACAAAATCGATTCCAAACCTATCATTATTTTAAGATTTGTCTAAATATTTCTACCTGAAGGTTAAATTCTTTTGCTGTCTATCCGTCTGCAATAAAAAATGTGATCAAATTAATATTGGTGATTATTTTTATTTTTACTTTTATTTCTATTTCTTTTTGTTTTTTTCGTTTATTTTTGTTTTAATCGGACAATTTAAGTTTCTTAAAACGAGGCTGCAAACTTTACGCGAATTTTAAAACTAAATAACTTAATTGTGAATTCTTAAATGACTGAAAACACTTCACCGTTCTTTCTTTCTTTCTCATTTTTATATTATTCTTTTCATTTTTCTTTGTCTTTTTTATATCTTTTTTTTAACTCTTTCTCTTTTTATATTTTCTTTCTTTCTCCTTTTAATATGATTCTTTCTCTTTTTTCTTTCTCTTTTCTTTTTTTCTTTTTATTCCCTATTTCTCGTTTTGTATTTTTTCTTTCATTCATTCAACCTCTCTTTCTCCTATTTATATCATTATTATTCCACTCTTTCTGTTTTATATTTTTCATCCTTTCTTTTTCATTGTTCTATTTTTCTTTCTTTCTTTCTATCTTTCTTATTTTTAATTTTTTTTCCTTTTTCTTTCTTCTTTTCTCTTTTTATATTTTTCTTTCTCAATTTGCTTTTCTTTCTTTATCCATTTCTTTTTCAGTTTTTTTATTTATTTTCTTTCTTTCTCTCTTTCATTTTTTCTCTCTTTCTTTCTATCTCTCTTTATTTCTCAATTCTAATCTTGTTCTTTTTCTTCATGTCTTTCTCATTTTTCATATATTTCTTTTACTTTTCTTTCGGTTTTATATTTTTCATCCTTTCTTTTTCATTTTTCTATTTTTCTTTCTTTCTATCTATCTTTCTCATTTTCAATCTCTTTTCTTTTTCTCTTCTTTCTAATTTTTCGTATTTTTCCTTCTCTTTTTACATTTTTTCGTTCTGAGTTTGTTTCTCTTTTTTATTCGTCTAGTTTTCAGGTGTTTTTTTTATTATTTTCTTTCTTTTTTTCTTTCTTTCTTTCTAACTTCCTTTCTCTATTTTATCTCTTTATCATTTTTTTCTTTCGTTATCATTTTTCCTTTTCTCTTCTTTTCTTTCTTTCTTTTTACCTTTCTTTATCAATTTTATCTCTTTATCATTTTGACTTTCGTTTTCCTTTTTCTTTTCATTCTTTTATTTTGCCTTTTTTCTTTTTCTGTGTAATTAATGAGACGTTTAAATAAAAGTCAACCCTCAAATCTTCTTTTGCCGAATAACTTTTAGTAATTAGTAATTAAAAATAAAAAAAGGAAATGCGGCCTACTTTATTCGACCCGTAAGAATAATTCCTTTTCTGATCAAACTAAAAATATTTAATTGCACGATTCATACAATATAGACATTACAGATAAATATTCTTGGCACGCACAAGACCAAAGTTATTTAAAATATTTCTTCTTGTTTTATTATAATTATATAGTGATGGTTAATGAATAGGCTAAGATGGGTCTGCCGAAAAAGAAATATAAAACAAAAACCTTGTTAAGGGGCCAGGAGAACTTACTTTGTACACTTACGGATTTGAAATAGGGGACGCTGAAAAGGAGAAGAGATAATTTCAAGGTAGAGAGAGATCTTCCAACTGTACGATAGTTTAATAGTTAAATTCATAGAACGATAAAAATGCTCGATAAAAAAACTCTCTTGACAGGGTATTTCTTTGAGTAGAATTACGAAGCAAAACAGAAAGATAAAAATATAATACATACGTTGGATAAACTCACACACACACACACATACATATATATACAAACACACATACCTCCGATCAGTTGGCTGGTCAAGCAAAGCCCTAGTACCGTTATGATTGTCCCAACCCTATTGCCCTTATGGTAAATCCCAACCCTTTTTATCATATATATGCTAGAAGGCAGGTGCCAAGAGTCTCAAAGTCCTGGGTATGACGTTAAACGTCATCTACTGAAATTCCAATCCTGGGGCTCTGGAGAGTGTAGAGTACCCCTACATCGCCATAACTCCCAGGTCCACGTTGACCCTGAGGGGTAGTAGGTGTTAGGGTCCCATCTATGTGTTAAATAGAAAAAATGAGTTTGAAAAAAAAACACACGCGCGTGCGCACACACACATACTCACAAAACCTCAGTTTTGCTAACAGAAGATGTGTCAGCTATTCAACATTATCCAAGACAAAGATGTAACGGGCAAATCTCACGTAATAAAATGGGATATTGTAAAAATAAAGACCAAACTTATAAAGGAGGTAACAATACTTGCAGATTGTGTCTGGAATAAAAACTATACATCTTAGAACATGCTGAAAACAGATTGCTGAACAAAAGAAGCGAATTGATCTCTAAGTGTAGACAAGTCAACAAAGTTATCCTGTGTCATTTACCGCCTGACCATGACAAATCCCATGATATATGATCCTCTATTTAGACAGCTGTAAACTATGTTCGTACATTTTTGGGGTGAATTTCACGTACACAAACATCTTATCACGTGACTATACCACACGCTTTTTTTGTGTGTGAATGTCACGTGTACTATCGTCTCATCACTTGATATTGCCTCACGTTACACACACACACGCACACGCAAACGCACACACACAAAACACTCCCCACACACACAACACACACACACACACACACACACATATATATATATATATATATTATTATAAATTGTTTTCTCTTTAACAGTATTGTGTGATGTTTTCATTCCGCATTTTCATACTCATACATATATATGTATATATGTACTTGATTAGGCACTTTTCTCACATTTCCATCTCATGATTGTGCAAGCCACATGAAATTTAATGTATCAAACCTCTACTGTCCATAATTTTAATATTGTTTAGTTATATATATATATATATATATATATATATATATATATATATATATATATAAGCTATTGAATATGTCCGGAAATTAATCATCTGATTGTCTGAAAGCAGGTGAAGAAAAACAAAAGAAGACACATTGGATATAAAACCTTGATACCATTGGCCGTTTGGACTGAATACGTTTAATGAGGACAGACAAAGACGAAGGCGAAGACGAAGACGAAGACGAAAAGTGAACAAGAAGAATAAGATATGGAAGACCACGACGATGTACAACGACAGCAACAAAGCTTAAAAGGAAAGCGGCATTTATCGCGATGATGGAATAAAATCCGACAACGACAATGACAACGATGACGACGACGGCGGCGGCGGCGGCGATGACGGCGGCAAAGAACACTAGCAAAACGTTGAATATAGATGATTTATTACTCTCTGCTTGGTCTTGCACTGGGCAATACAGACGATATTTAAGACCCTAATGCGACAATATTCAAAGAAGCGGAGACCTTACCTACCTACCTGCCTTGAAAATCAGTACCTGACTTATACTTGAACTCGGACACTGACCGTAAACGCCAATGGGAGATACACAACTGTCTCAGCCACCAAGAAAAAAAAGAAGATGAATATAAAAATGAAATTCTGATAAGTTCTTACCCCAATCAAGATGTTGACGTTTATCAATTAATTTTTTCATTTATTTTGCAGTGATGGAGACACTCCCTGCCGGTGGTGATATATATATATATATATATATATATATATATATATATATATATATATATACGTTGACTGTATACTCTGCATAGAGGTTAAACATACCCCACCAAAAAGTGTATGTCCTGAGTACATATTCATTTCTATGTAGTTATTTACAAACCCCTCCCAACGAGCAGGATGTTACACAAGGTCACATTTTAAACAGATTTTAACAAGTTTGAATTCAGTTTTCTTATTATTATTTCTTCCGGGAAAGCATTTATTTCTATGTATTCGCTAAAATTTATTTATCACCGTTTAAAATACGCCCACTGACTCCTCTGCATAGGGGTAAGAATCCGCCAAAAAAGGGCGTGACGCTAAACTACATCTGATGGAGAGGACTAGTTATGGAAGTCTAGAGAGTGCGGAGTATCTTTTGATTGCCATTACTTCCAGGTCCACTCTAATCTGGAGTGGTAGTATATATTAGGGTTCCATCTATAGGTTAAGTAGTTTCGTTTGAAAATTCTTAGTATTAAATAGGAATGCTTGATACTAGAGTGTAATTTGTATTAAGAAAAGTTGCTTGAAGTTAAAATTGTTTACTAAGGATTATTATTATTATTATTATTATTATTATTAGTTACTTGAAACCATTTATTTGAGTGCAAATAAATAAATATCATTAAAAAGAAATAGTTATCTTAAACCATATAATTATTAGCATTAGATAGGAATACTTAAAACTATACAACTGTGTATAAATTAGTTGTATTAGATAGGCATATTTAATATCATATAACCGGATACACAAACCTCTGAAGAAATAAATACTTAGAAAATGGACATATTAACGTACAATGAACGCAATTGCCTAACCTCTATGCATAAAATAACCCTAGATGGGTTGAAATGCCGTTAAAATCAACCATTACACTTGAGAAATTATGTGCCAATTGTGTTGAACGTAGGACGAATGTATGGAATTTCACGTACGGTTCATTACCCTAGAGTAATGTAAGAATATGTATCACCCTTACCCCAACCCGACTATATGCAGGGATACGATTACCCAAGAGCTTTGGAAAGCATTCTACCTGGAGGCAAAAGAAAATAATGAAATTAAGAAACATTTGTGGGTTAATTATGAAATTAACAGACGAAATCGTCAAGAACAATTTTAACCTTATTCCATGAAGACTGCTCAAGGCCATCTACCTTTTAGTTGTGGCGAAAACTTTTCGGTACCCTTTTATCGTTTTCACATTTATTTAAATCCAATACCTGAATGCTTTTCGTCGAACGGATTTTTTTAAATAAACACAGCCATGATTTGTACAATACGTTGGTTTACAGACCAATAAAGGCAGATATCAATTGTAAAAATGTGTTGGTGGAAGCGATTCCCAAGTTGTGTGTAAATGTATAAAGAACTCTTTTTTATTTTCAGGCATTTATCTTCAGAATTTACGATCAATTTTACAGACTAGTACAATCGGGGAAACATCTGGAGGCCGAGAGGGAAAAGTCATGATTTACAAAATTCCCTCATATTCCATTGATTCTAAATATGTTTTTAAATTTGATAGATATCTTCATGATATCAGTTATTGAGCTGTTCATATGTCTCAATTAAAATATCAAAGTATAAACTGAAAAAATAAAATTTTAATCCTAATCTTTTTTAATACTCACCATAAATATACATATACATATACATATACATATGGAGGAAACAGTGGCGTAATGGTTAGCGTAGTAGGAAGGGGACTCAGCTACCGAGTTCTAACCTCGAACATGGCTTCCTTTGATTTAAATAATTTGTACACAGTTTTGGTCTGTGTTTTGGATCATTATTTTATCATGTTTGAATTTTATATAAGGATGTGATTGTACATTAATTTATTTATCCAGATATGCAAAATGAGCCTTTATATCATTAAAAAGAAATAGTTATCTTAAACCATATGATAATAAATAAAATAATCCACGGTGGTCACAAACTTTTGTTCGGTAGTGTAATTACATCATTTCTTTTAATTAATTAATTTATTTATTATTATTATTATTTAAAGATTTTTTTTTCCAATTTTTAAGCACCGAAACCAAACTATTTTGCTTTAAGAAAAACTGTCTTAATATTTTGTGATATCCCATTGTTATGAAAAATTAATATCGGGTAGAAACATCGGTTTGAAAACTATAAAATATTATTATTCAAAGATTTTCTTTTGTCTTTGAGGGCTTTTTTTTTCTAAATATTTCTTTTTATTTTCGCATAAAACAAAAAGAGAATTCGATCTGCAAACCGATTCTAAAGAGACATGTTTTCAAACTGAGCAAGTCTTTGACGATGCTTCAAAAAACTCGATACAAAGACATGACAAAAATGCTCGTTTGTGGATTCTAATTTAGACACGATTAAAATTTATCATCAAAATTAATAGTTTATTTCATATTTTTTAATTTCTTTTTTTTTTTTTAATTTTTGATATTTCATTCTTTTTTCCTTTTTCTTTTCTTTCTATCGTTCCTTAGTTGTTATGTTGTTGTGGTTATTTTTAATCGTTTGCCATGTCTCATGTTCTCACCTATCCATCCGCTCCCCGTCAATACTTCTACTTGTTCCCCCCGCCCTTTTTCCTCCATATTGTTTATTGGTTTTCTTGTCTGCTTTTTGTCAGACTGCTAATTGTGAATTTTGATCTGGTCGCTAGCGATCGTTGCGTCAAAACTCGTCACACAATGACGTTGCCGAACAATGGCATGACATTTTTATTGTCTCCTGCCAATACAAACTGCATGGTACTCAAAGAGCTTTATTCCAAGATAAAATCAACATGAAAATAGCATTCTTTTGCAGGGTGTGTGTGGAGGGGAAGAGGAGGAGAAGGAGTAGGGGAAGAAGAGGATAGAGTAGAAGTATAAATGATGGAAAAAAGAAAAGAAAGGAGAAAAAAATAAAAAGAAAGAGGGAAAAGAAATAAAGTGAAAAAAATTCGCAAATGAAATTGCTTATTACCAAATTAAGAACCTGGAGTACGTCAATATGGCTGAAACGAGGCTGACCAAGAAAAGAATGAATATTTCGTGGTTGACTCTCCATCGATGGCCGGTTGAATAGAAAGCGTAAAGAGGTTATTTACCCGGGCTTGAATAACGTTTCTGAAACTGAAAACATTCAAATTGACTATTTCCACACCCCTCTTGTATTCAGATTGCATAAATTGCATGATAATCTATTGATTTTATCGGTGATCGATCGATCACGAATAATAATAATAATAATAATAATAATAATAATACGAAATGATTGGCTAGCTTATGTCTATCACGTGATTTTTCAATTGAGCTGCAAATAAGGTAAGATCATTTTTACGGAACTGTTTACACTGCTTTGCTAACTATGTAGCTTCATAGAAATAAAATAATGTTGCCGTTTCTTTTCTGTTTTATTTTGTTCTTTTTTTTGGGGGGGGGTAGCCATTTAAAATCAATAATATTAAGTAGTTATTATTATTTTGATGTTTCTCACAAACATCAAAATAATAATAATAATAATAATAATAATAATAATAAAATAAAAACGGATCACCTTATCCCAGCAAGAAGACCTGACCTAGTGTTGATAAACAAAAAAGAAAGAACTTGTCAATTGGTGGATTTTGCAGTGTCAGCAGATCACAGGGTGAAGCTAAAGGAAAATGAAAAAATGGACAAAATATCTGGACCTTGCCAGAGAACTGAAAAAGTTATGGAATATGAAAGTGAAAGTGATACCAATTGTGGTTGGTGCACTTGGAACAGTCCCAAAAGGATTAGAAAAGGGTTTGGAAAGTTTGGATATCAGAGGAAGGATTGAAACCATTCAGAACACTGCTGCAATCTGCAAGAATACTCAGAAGAGTCCTGGAGACCTGAGGAGACTTACTGTCACTCAGACTCCAGTGAAAGACCATCAGCTAATGCTGATGTGAAAACTCAAAAGGAGTAAATAATAATAATAATAATAATAATAATAATAATAATAATAATAATAATAATAATCTAGTGTTAATTAACAAGAAGAAGAAAACGTGTAATCCCGTGTATTTTGCCGTCCCAGCGGAACACAGAGTGAGGGCAAAAGAAACGAAAATATAGACAAATACTTTAACCTGGTCATAGAGCTGGAAAAAAACTGTGGAACATGAAGGTAAAAGTCATGCAAAGGGTTTGGAAAAGAGTCTGTAAGAATTGGAAATCCGAGGAAGAATCGAGACCATCTCAACAAAAGCATTGTTAAGATCAGCTAGAATACTCAGAAGAGTCATGGAGGCCTGAAGAGACAAGTAGTCACCCATAAAAATATCACTGTATCGTATAAAAACATGATAGAATAGAATGTGATAAATCATGTACTATAATATGTTTTAATGTTTTGTTTTTTTTTATAAATAATATTTTTCTTTGACGTAATATATTTGAAAACTTACATGTTTTTGTGAAATTAACATAAGCGTATCTGAAGCTCGCTCGTACCTAAAATCTAAGTTTTCATCACAAAGTAAAAAAAATTGACTGAGTGACAGCTTGTAACTCGGAAAACTCATAGGTTGGGGCATTCGTAAGACATGGTGTCACTGTATTACTTAAAAGAATCAGATATTTTGATAACTTTCGAATGTTGCTCGTTAAATATATGTGTTCTGGTTTAAACTGAGACGATTAAAAAAAGAGAAAGAAGAAAATATACTACGCTATTATTACTAGCAAAATAAAAAAACGCGATGTAAAAATAATTTTTTGAAAGATATTGCTTGAGGAGGTGAAGTTAAAAATTAAATGTCGGAGAGTTTGAACCATAAATCATGAAATCATCAAATTTATTAAAGGAGTAAAAAAAAAAAAACAATTTGAAATCTATTAACTTTGAATATCTATTAAAATAAAACAAACTATATATAAATATATGATACTGGGGATGTATCTATTAAAACTTGTTTAAAAAAAACAATGAGGGCTGTCTAATGCTGCATGCTCAAATTTTGCGTGTGTCTATTCTATATTATGACGATTTATGACGGGTATAGTGACGTAAGCAGTGATGTAGTTTTTGTTACAGACCAAAACCGGATGCGAATCTCCATTATTAATAGATATGCTATTTTGTTTCTTTATTTCACCGAATATATAAGTACATTTGATAAAAGCTGAAGACTTGGTCGTTAGCAACGTTAAGTATGAGAAGAAGGCATTCGGTTGACTGAAAAATATTTGGAAAGTACTAAGCGACTTTCTAAAGATATACACTTCGGGCAAAAATGCGCATTAGCGTTAAAAACATCAAAGATTAAGTTATTAGTCCTAAAGCGTGCAAAATTAATTATACCTTAAATTTCTAAGGTTTTCCGATCAGTGTAAAGCAATTTATATTAATAAATGAAATTAATTGTGTGTATCAGGAAGGAATTGAATACACGGCGTCTGTTAAGTCACAAAACCCCCCAAAACAGGATTCATTGTTCGCTTCATTTAGATCCATGGTTAAAATCAATCGTTAAACTTTCTATTCAGTTTGAATGCACCAAATCTAACCAAAGAGAGAATTCGTAAAAAATGGCCTCCACCATACCTAAATGGGATTTGATAAGATATTGGGGAAAGAATTAGTATACAGTGGTACCTTGACTTACGAGTGTAATCAATTCCGCTCTTAATTCAATTTCCTCGTATATCAATTCAATTTTCGCCATTGAAATCGACTGACGTGCTTACGTCACTATACCCGTCATAAATCGTCATAACATAGAATAAATACACGCAACATTAGACAGCCCTCATTGTTTTTTTAAACAAGTTTTAATAGATACATCCCCAGTATCATATATTTATATATAGTTTGTTTTATTTTAATAGATATTCAAAGTTAATAGAACTTAGTTTCGATTTCAAATTGTTTTTTTTTTACTCCTTTAATAAATTTGATGATTTCATGATTTATGGTTCAAACTCTACGACATTTGATTTTTAACTTCCACCTCCTCAAGCAATATCTTTCAAAAATTATTTTTACATCACCCGGAGGGTGTTTTTTATTTTGCTAGTAATAATAGCGTAGTATATTTTCTTCTTTCTCTTTTTTTTAATCCGTTCCAGATCCTTCACCCCCCCAAAAAAAAAAAAATCCTAATTTTTTGTTACCATTTTTACATAAGAAAATAAGCAGTGTATTGTATAAAAACATAATAAAATAGGAATGTAATGAATTATGTGCTGTAATAGGTTTTAATGATTTTTTATTCTTCCTTGGCGTGATAAATTTGGAAATTTAAATATTTTTAGTAAACTTATTAAACACTATACGTGAATTTTATATGCTGTAATATGCTTTAATATTTATTTTTTATAAATATTTTCTTTGGCGAAATACATTTGGAAACGTCAATGATTTTATTGAACTTATTAACATAAATGTATCTGAAGATCGCTCGTAACTCAAATTCTTGCTCACAACCCAAAGCAAAAAATGGACCAACAGCATGCTTGTAACTCGGAAAACTCCTAAGTTAAAGTACTCGTAAGTCAAGGTACTGCTGTATCTTCAAAATGAAAGCAAGAACTTTCCATATTATTGTTTGCCACCAGGAGGTTTCTAGTTTACATTGAGAGAGAGAGAGAGAGAGAGAGAGAGAGAGAGAGAGATGGAAAACTCGTAAGTCGGAACACTCGTAAGTCAAGGTACCACTGAATTTAAAATTAATATAAAAGAGAGAGATTGTTTTCGATTCCCTCTGAAGAGAAACAGGAAAAAACATTTGGTTTGCGTATTTAATTAATAAACATTTAAGTCTTATACTGATTATTCAAATATTTAAATACACGCATATGCACACGCACACACACACACACACACACACACATTCACACATATAAAACATATAAAATCATGGAAACAGCAACCCACAAGGAAACAGCTATATGGCCACCTGCCCCCATCTCACAAACCATTCGAGTGAGACGGACAAGACATGCTGGATACTGCTGGAGAAGCAAGGACGATCTCATAGGCAACGTTCTCCTGTGGAAGCCAACACACGGACGTGCTAGTGTTGGTCGCCGACCAAGGACCTACATTGACCAACTATGCAAGGATGCTGGATGCTGCGCAGAGACCTCCCTGGGACAATGAATGATAGGGAAGTTTGGCGAGAGATTGTCATGGATATCCGTGGTAATTGTGCGACATGATATACATATATATATATGAGATGAGGTGGCCTATTATCTGTATCAGCCAATCAGCGAGGGAGTCTATCCCTTTTTCACTAGCACTAGGCCAGGGAAATTGTTTTGGCATCTGAAATAGAGCACCACAACTACCATCAGCTGCCATTTTACTCCACAGATACAAGCTGTGCTACTCATAGGCTCAGTTTGCAAGGGCCGGTATCGAACCCGCAACCTTATGGTTCCGAGAAGGATGCTCTACTGACATAGCTAAACTAGCTGAATTTATAAATAAAAAGTGCTCAATATCGGTGATAGAGCATATGTAAGATAGAATAGCGTAGATACAGAGTTAGCGGCGTCTGGTGACTGTTTCTGACCTATGCACTTATTAGGCAAAATCTTTTGTGTGTGTGTGTGTGTGTGTGTGTGTGTGTGTGTGTGTGTGTGTGTTTGGAGATCTATTTCCTGAGTAAGAACCAGTAGAAGATGAGCAAATTTTAAGATACACCTAAGTAATGTCATAAGCAAACTTGAAAGAAGTTATAAATCCCAATGATATTGAAAACATTACATTCCTAGCGGTTTTAAAATGGCGGTTTATTGATTACCAAATGGGATTTTACTATTTTTTTAAATAGAGTTATTTTGAATGTTCGATAAATGTACGCAAAACTATTTCTTCTGGAAAAAAAAATAGTCTACGCCTAATTTTCTTTAACGTTTGTCTCCCCTCGGCACAATTATATTTATACATATATTGATTTTTCCCCCGAACTGGCCCTAGACATGAAGTTGTCTATGATAGAAAATTAGTTTGGTAAATAATGTCAATTTGTCTGCCCGAGATGCTCATTTTGTTAAATGGCATAGACAAGTTTAATGACACATCAACCCTCGTGGGTTATTTAACGTCTAAATCATCCTTGTAGAAGAACAGTAAAAAAAAAAGTAAAATAGACTTGTCCTATTGTATCAGCTGAAGAGCGAGAGAGTCTATCCCATTTTCACTAGCGCTAGACTAGGGAGATTGTTTTTACATTTGAGGTAGAGCCCTACACCTACCATCAACTTTCCAGTTCACCACACAGATCCACGTCGTGCTACCCATGCACCGAATTAGCGAGAGTTGGTATCTAACTCGGGACCGCGTAGTTCCGAGGCGGATGCTCTACCTACTGAGGTAAATCGAGTAGTACTATTTAACCCTTACCTGGGCAATTAGCAGATTCATAACTTTTCTAAGGGCATTAGTCCAAAAGTGAAAGTAATAGTACGACTGAGGTTCGAATTCACTTATTACGCCATCCTTAGATCTTAGTATAGATTGAGAGTATATATATAGAGAGAGTTATGAAAGCGCGTGGTGTAATGGTTAAAGTCATGGGAAATGGACTCGTCGCCCCGAGTTCAAATCCTGGACGTGGTAATTGCATTTCACTTAGCGCTAATACCCTTGGGAAAGGTATGAATCCTACTCTCCTTCAGCTATGGGTAAATAGTAGGGCAGACAATGTCATTTAACCTTGGTTAGGCAACCGGTCTAAGAGAAGAAAGACTCTGAATTCAAACCTGTTAAATTCCGTTTAAGAAATTGACCTTGTGTCACATCCTGCTCGTGCGGAGGGATTGGTAAATATATATATATATATATATACACACACACACACACAAACACACACACACACACATATATATATATATATAAAGTCGTCGGGGCGGCCTAATGTCGGTATCAGCCATGCAGCGAGGGAGTCTATCCCCTTTTCACTAGCGCTAGACCAAGGAGATTGTTTTAGCGTCTGAGGTGGAGCGCCACACCTACCATCAGCTCCTTACTTTACCGCACATATCCCTGTGCTACTCATACGCTGAGTTGGCGAGGGCGGGTATCGAACTAGGAACCTTGTGGTTTCAAGATGAATGCTCTACCGACTGAGCTAACCCGGCCCTATATATATATATATAGTTATGAATGTTGCTATATCTATAAAGAATAAGTGCTTAATACCTAAGCAAACATCAGTTCAATTTTTCTGATGATGGCACAGGCGTGAAACTGATAGTCCCAAAGGACATAAGCATTAAAATACCAAACTATGTAAATCGTGTAAAAGTATCAATTCAAAACACATCGCCACGATTTGCTGGTGACTATCACTCCCGTATGAAGCTCAGTAATAATCACTAATTTCACCCCAAATTTTCTTTCCTTTCCGTTTCTTTCCCCTTTCTTAGTAGTGCTAGTTGCCTTGTGTCAGACTTAAGTTAATATTCATAGATATTCATATTAAACTTTAGAAAAAAATCTTTCCTATTAATGTATGCGAGGGAGAAAAGTTAATAAAACAACGTTTAGTAAATGCGAGGATATTATCGTGTTTAGTTCGTAAACGAGAGACGTGCGACGTGCATTCAATTATTTCCATCCAAGATAATTTCTATCCATTCAGTCTGGAATTATTTAACGGCTGCCAGGAACTTGGGGAACCAATAAATAGAATTACAAGAATAATGGCAACGAATCTTGGTTGTCAAAATTTCTAAATAATGTTTGGTAAAAGTTGGGCCGGGCCTGATTGCAGCAACTCCGATACAATTTTGACAGTTGTGGAGGAATCGGTTTGACTCGGTTATCCGAGGCAACAATTGCCAAAATAAAATAAAAAGTATGGGGGAGGGGGGGAGAGGAAGGGAAAAAGAAAGAGAATTTGGGGCGAAAACAATAAATGATTGAAAGAGAATTGGGTGACGATTTTTTTCCCTGATAAATAAAGAGTCGACAAAATGAATCGATTAGGGAAAAAAAGTTGTTATTGTTGTTGTTGATGGTGATGATGATGATGTGTGAATAAAGAGGCCAAAAAGAAGGGAAAAAGAAAAGAAGGAAGAAGAAAAGAAGCAAGAGAAAAAAAGAAGGAAAAATAAAAGAGGCGGAAAAGAAAAGAAGCGAGAAAAGAAAAGAAGAGGAAAAGAAAAGAAGAAAAAATAAGACAAGAATTGAAAAGGAAGGAAAGAGAGGAAGAAAAAAGAAGGAAAACGCGAAGAAGCAAAAAAGAAAAGAGTGAAAAAAGACAAGAATTGAAAAGAAAAGAAAGAAAAAAAAAGCGAGAAAGAAAAGAAAGAAAAAAAGAAAAAAGTTAAAAAGAAAAGGCGACAAAAAGAAAAGGAAAAAGAAAAGAAGGAAAAAGACAAAAAATAATAAAGAAGGAAGAAGAAAAGTAAAGAAGAAAAAAGCAAATAAGCGAAAAAGAAAAGTGGTGGAAAAAGAAGTGAAAAAAGAAAAAAGTGAAAAAAAGGTGAAAAGAAAAAGAAGTAGAAAAGAAGGAAAAAGAAAAGAATTCAAAAAAGGGAAAAAAAGGGAAAAAAAGAAAAAGAAAAAAGAAAATGCGTAAAAGAATTGAAAAAAAAGAGAAGAAGTGAAAAGGAAAAAAGAAAAAGAATGAATGAAAAAGAAAAAGTGAAAAAGTGAAAAAGAAAAGAAGAATGAAAGTAAAAACGAAAAGAAGGAAAAAGTTAACTTGTGAAAAAGAAAAGTCGGAAAAAAGTGAAAAAGAAAATAATGAAGAAGAATAATAGTGAAAAGGAAAGAAGTGATAAAGAGAAGAATGAAAAAGAAAAAAAGGGACAGAAGAAAAAAGAAAAGGAAGAAGAATGAAAAGGAATGGAAGAAAAAGAAAAAGAAAAAAAAGAAAAAGTGTTCGAATATGAGGATTAGGCTCGTAAAATCTATTGTTTAGAAGAAGAAAAGAGAAAAGAGAACATTTAAAGAATAAGAATGAAAAAGGAGAGGGGGTGAAGGAAGAAGAAAGTGAAGAACAAGAACAAAAAAGTCTGCAAGGAATTGAATAGAATAAAAATATTGAAGCAGAAACAGGAACATTATATAATGAACAAGGGAAGACTATGTAATCGGATCTTGAGAGTGTCAAAAGAAAGAAAGAAAGAAAGAAAGAAAGAAAGAATAAATAAATCGGGAAAAAGAAAGAAAGAAAGAAAGAAGGAATCATTGTCAGCTCATCAAGACAGAGATGTCACATAAATATTGATCGTGCCTGGAGCGACATCTAGCGTATCCAAGATGAAACTCCGTTTGCAATTACTGCAACTATTACTCCCCCAGTTCCGCATCTATTGAAGGTGCTTCAATGAGAAGAAGCTGCTGCTGCTGATACTGATGCTGCTGCTGCCACCACCATCACTACCCCTACTCTGACCACCACCATTGCTCCTACTGCTTTTATTGTTGGTGTTATTGTTGTAAGTGCCACAATTGATGAACAAAAGAAGGATTACCCGCCTAAATATGGAGAATGCTTTTGTCATCTGCTTGGCTCCGAAAAGAATAGAGGCGCTTACAGCGCGTTCGCTGGAAAAGCCGCCATTTTCTACCGCCTACTCGATTATGTTCGAACTGGCTACAGCTGGTAATGACAAATCGTTAATGACAACTAGATATAAATATGAATAAAGTATATGTATATAAGTCTAGTAAGTTCTTTTTGTTGTTAGAATAAGAAAGGCATTAAGCTTTTTTAATTGAGTTGTTCCATGTAACGGTTAAGTTTTCAATCTTGCATATCCAGAAAATCCCAACTATCTTTCGGAACACATTGGGGAATTTGACCATTAAGGCGTCTCTTTCAGTGTTTCCTTAACGTCTATCAATAACACCCGTGGAAATTCTGCGATGCAACTTTCGGATGGAATAACCTAGTAATGGAATATAAATATTAGGATGATGCAAATCTTCCCTGGGCCATCGTCTCGCTCAATCTTAAGAAAGTTCTTAAAAGTATCTTTGAGGTATATTTTATCCTTCTATTGTATATGCACTTAGTGAACTGTCGTACAAGCGTTAAAAAAGTGCTATAAACCTCTTTGTCAGCCATTAAGTTGGTGATAACTTACTATTTTTAAGGCACGTTTATCATCTTAAGAACTTAACACGGCGATCCGAGATCAAATCCTGGACGAAGCTGTTTGAGTCTCACTTTCACACTGATGCCCTGGAGATAAGCATTCGTCCATCTCTTCAAGCCTCAGCTATGAGTGTATAGCAAAGCAGATTGGGTTCTCTAGCCGTAGTACAGCAACCAATCTAGGAGAAGGAACACTCTGAATTTAAACCAGCTCTATTTCGCCAATGGTACTCGTTATATAATGGTTATCGTCGTAGGAAATAAATACAGCGACTCGAGTTCGAATCCTATATGAGACCGTTTGCCTTTCACATAGCGCTAATACACTTGGGAAATGTATGCATGCATCTATTCTACCTCCAGCTATAGATAATAGTAGGCCAGACAGGGCTCTTTAACCTTAGGCAACCAGCTTAGGAGAAGGAAATCTTTGAATTAAAAACTGCTAAAATTCGCTTAGGAAATTGACCATGTGTCACATCCTACTCGTGTGGATGGTTTAGTAATTATATGAGTAAATAGTAGAGCAGACTGGGCTCTTTAGCCTTGGTACGACAAAAGTCTAGAAGAAGGAAAATAAACTAGCTGTACTTCACCTAAATGTCACCTTGTGTTGTATCATGCTCGTGGAAAATAAATGACGGGAGTTAATGCATAATTGTATCCAATAGTTATTTCCCTTTTTTTAATATCAATAATCTGGGTAAATACAAACGCAGACGCTTCTATACTATCATTTTTGTTGCAAATTACACTGGAAATTGCTTTATTCTCTTAAAAATATCTGTACACTATTGCTCGATCAAAAATCTCGCTGCGATGTACTATTTATACTGTGTAAGCATACATCTTGTTATAATGGAGATTGTGAGTCGGTAACCGAATCTATTTTAGTACCCAAGTCACAATTCCCTTAGTTATTTACGTCATATTCTCCATGATTTTATTTTTATTTAAACCTCTATTATTAATAAAATTGTCTTGCATTATTAATACTGTTGGCCTTATCTACGTACTGATAGCATGCAATTGTATTTATATATACAACAAAATAGCGGTTTACAGTGTTAATGGGAAGGCTAATTTGCATATTGATATTAAAAATTTGATTTTAATAAATATGAGCTTGGTATTAGTGATTACTTATTGCTTGGTTTTATTTTAATAAATATGAGCAAGAATCTCAGAGATAAATCTTAAAAGAAATCCATTAACAAGTGGAAAAACTGTAATTTTGTTCTTTACTTCCTGATTTAACTAAATAGTTAAATTAGGAAAATTTAGCAATGAAAGACAGGAGTGATGGAAAATGATGGAATAGTTAGTTTCAAAGTTGTTCTGTTTTTCGATTAACCCTCTCTGTTTCAAATTATTTTACTGCATTCTTATTTAGTTTTATTACTCTTTCTAATTTAATATATTTCAATACATTAAAACTTAAATACTTGCGCCCGGAGGGTGCATGTTTTTGCTAGTACTTATAAAATATGTATTATGATATACTTTCTGAAGCAAGGTTTCGATGTATACGGAAAGAAATATCGGTCAGCGTTTGAATACTTGTCTTTCTCGTTTTGTTCGATTTTTTAAATTTGTTTTTGAAAAAAAATGTCATTGGTGATTAGAAATATGGATTTATAATAAGATTAGCCAGAACAGCCTTCAACATCTCAACTTGAACATAATCTAGTAGAAAAATGTTGTTGTCTTTTTATTTTTTTTATTTTTCTCATATAATATTCATTATTATGCATTGTCAGAAGCGAGAAAAAGTGTTACTCCACGATACCACAATGAGAAATTGACTCCTCCGATGGACAAGAAATACAATTGCCTCTTTTTTTTTTCTTTTTTTTTTTTTTTGGGTTATTTTCTTTATTTCTTATATTTTTTCATTTTTATTTATTTATTTATTTTGTTCTTTTCGAGTTGACAGATGTGTTTGATGTATAACAGAACTTGTCTTCCTATTGCAAGCGCGATGCAGTAATCCATCAAGGAACTAGTTGAAGCTACCGAAAAATCCATCAAGGTATTTATTCATCGAATACATACAAGAATCGCTTCTTTTTTTTATATTATGAAATGCACTATTCATATGAAAGGTGACGTAAACTCGGAGAATTCTATGGAAAAAATTCTTCAATGAATGAATGGATAAAGATTCTATGAATTTATTCAGATAGAACCTAATAATATAAAAATGTGTGTAACAAACAAGGTGAAGACATTTCTTCACTTGGCGGTAAGCCCCTGAAATTAGTAAACCAATTCACATATCTAGGTAGTAATATCTCATCTACAGAAGGCAATGTCAATATAGGCATAGAAAAGGCAAGGACTGCCAGAGGACAGATTATCGATCATATAGAAATATGATCTATGGAAGCGCGTGGTGTAATGGTTAAAGTGATGGGAAATGGACTCATCGCCCCGAGTTCAAATCCTGGATGTGGTAATTGCATTTCACTTAGCGCTAATACCCTTGGGAAAGGTATGAATCCTACTCTCCTTCCAGCTATGGATAAATAGTAGGAAGACTGGAATCTTTAACCTTGGTTAGGCAACCGGTCTTGGAGAAGGAAAACTCTCAATTCAAACCTGTTGAACTCCGCTTAAGAAATTGACCTTGTGTCACATCCTGCTCGTGCGGAGGGGTTGGTAAATATGAATATAGAAATTTAATCTCTCTGATATGATGAAACGAAATTCTTCCAAACTGTAACCATGCCGGTGCTAATGTATGGCTGGACCACTTAGACTTAAACGAAACGCCTGGAAAAAAAGCTAGATGGGAAATGTACAAGGATCCTGCAAGCAGCACCCCACCAAAGAGTAGCTGTATGGCCACTTGTCTCCTATCACACAAACATTCCGGATAAGACGAACAAGACATGATGGACACAACTAGAGAAGCAATGGTGAACTCATAAGTAACATTCACCACAAAGGGGCACCTCTGCACTGTGTGAATATTGGATGTTGTGCAGAGGACGTTCCAGAATCGATGCTCGATAGGGATGGTTGGCGAGGAAGAGTCATGAAAATCCGTGCTGTCTACATAACCTGTTTATAGTAGTTTTAATTATTTATTAATTAATTCCCTGAATATTCTCAACTACGCAAAAGACACCTGAATAAGAAGGCCTGCGGGTACAGCGGCCTTTGGATTTATATATCCTCATTGCACAGCAAAGATAGAGGGGTCTTCTTTACATTAATTACTAGATCCACGGGTATTAAGGGAGGCTTATCTTAAAGCAGAATTAACAAAGGCTATAATTCTTACTTGCTCAAAAGATCAAATCTCACGGATAATCGATGTGGATATCGATTTGATGTCACCTGAAGAAGGCCGCAGAGTACGGCGGCAGAAATCGTCTTAATATAGCAATTCAGTCACGTGATACTCACAGTTTAGAGAATGTTTTTAGAGTGTTATATACCCTACCTATGGATATTAATGATTATATCCCAATCCTTATAAATACGGGAGTATTATGCTAGTCTTATACTACAAGCAGTGGTTTACCTTCTTCACGCCGTTGGCGAGTGTTGTATTTTGTTAATGCTATAAAGATTCAATTTCATTTCCAACCTTCGTTTGGTCATTTCTTATTTAGTAACATTTGTTAGGTTAAAACATAACGAACAATAATTAACCACAGACCGAATCTCTTTTATGGCTTCCCTTAAAGAATATTCGTTATCCTTATGATAGACTACAATTCAACTCCTAAATCCAGATTGTCCTATATATATATATATATATATATATATATATATAAGGTTTGTCATAAAAGTATCGAGATTGAAGCTGTATTCACCAAGATAGAAATGAACAATGAATGTAACGTTAATTTTTACAGCATTTAAGGTGTATCAAAAAGTACAAAAAAACACGATACTTCTTTGACACACCTTATATATATATATATATAT
>CM042148.1:59295502-59355502 GCA_023376005.1 Doryteuthis pealeii | reverse complement strand
CTCGAGTCCGAAAAGAAGGTTCCCGAATCCGAGAAGGTTCCTGAGTCCGACAAGAAATACCTGAAGAAGGTCGGAGGGCATATCGGCCGAAACGTTGTACAGATAACAATAAAGATGAGGACAAATAGTCCGAATAACGCAGATAATACTAATCATCAAGCCTCATCTCAAACATTCAGAGAAATATTTTTTTTAAACATTAAAACATTAGAGCACACAATTTATTACATTCTATTTCATTGAGGAAAGAGGATTGGAGTAAATCCGACAGAATGTAGTAGAGATATGAGGAACAACAAGGACAACACTCAAACAAACGTATGTAAGATATATTTCGCTAGAGCTTTGAGCTCGGCATCATCAGTCGTTTTTTAATAATAAATAAAACGACTGATGATGCCGAGCTCAAAGCTCTAGCGAAATATATCCTACATACGTTTGTCTGAGTTTTATCCTTGTTGTTCCTCATATCCCTACTACATTCTATTTCATTATACAATATAGGGTTATGTTTTTTATTTTTAAAAAACGTAATAAAATCATTAGATTGTTTGATGGGGGCTGGAATGGATTAATGTCATTTCAGTTTATATCAATGGGGAAATTTGATTTGATATACCAGGAAATTGAGTTACGAGTTGAACGAATTAAACTTTTAAGTCAAGATACCACACTATATAGATAAAAAAAAAATGTTGTAGGACCAGGTTAGCTCAGTCGGTAGACCATTCGGCTAAAAACCACAAGGTTCCTAGTTCGATACCGACCTCTCGCCAACTCAGCATATGAGTAGCACAGGGATCTTTGCTGTAAGGTGAGGAGCTGATGGTAGGTGTGACGCTCCACCTCAGACGCTAAAATAATCTCCTTGGTCTACCGCTAGTGAAAAGGGGAGATACTTGATTGGCTGATACCGATTTTAGGCCATCCCGATGTCTTACTTATATACTATATATAGATAAGAGTTATTTTTTTACTTTTTAAATCCCGAGCAACGCCGGATAGTCCTTGCCCGTCATTAATATACTTTTGAGCAAATGATGTAGAGAATTTAGTATTCATGATATTTTTAAACATCTGAAAAATATGTTCTAATAGTCATGATACAAAATCTAATTGGATCGGCATTGATGTTAATTTCCCCGAAGTTCCCGCGTAATTAATAGGAATATTTTAATATTCCCCGAAGAGCACGACATATCTGGTTGTCTAATTTGCTTCGAACGAAGTGGAACGCCAAAAATAATGTCTTTAATGTAAAGCTGACAGTCAGCACTAGAATTCAATAGCATCAATTCAAAGAACATAGGTTCAAGTCTTGCTACAAGCAAAGGTTCCCAATAGATCACTGACGTTAAGCAGTGAACGCTTAAGCAAGAGAAGGCACTGTGAGCAAATTGAGTCCTTTGTTCATCAAAATTACTTGACTCGGCATTAAATAACCGGAAGAGGGTTGATATGCCGTAAGACAAAACAATCAATCAACCAGCCATCTAAGTACTGAGTATGTGTAATGCTCAGTACTTAGATGGTTGGTTGGTTGGTTGGTTGGTTGGTTGGTTGGTTTCAGCAATTAATGATTTGAAAGAGGGTTCCTATGCTGTAAAATAAAACAATCAACAAACCATTTAAGTACTTTAACACAAAAATATCATAAAATGTGTTCTTAATAACAATTAAGTTCATTTCAGATAATTTCATGCTAGGAATTTTGCCAACTGATTTTCACTTTGAAACAAGCCGGTAGCCATTTTGAATGTGTCCGTGCGAAATATACAAATCTTAGAATCGTTTCGAAAACAATACAACTGCATGCTTTAACACAAAAATATCATAAAATGTGATCTTAATAACAATTAAGTTCATTTCAAATAATGCGTACGCACAATTTTATGCTAGGAATTTTAACAACTAAAGGTGAACATTACCGACCAGACTAAGTAAGGCTTAGTAGGTTTTTAACCACCCCGTTCGCCACGGGTAGGATGTGACACGAGATCGCACGTATGGGGCAAACTGAAGTAAATATAATGATGGACAGCTATGGGAGCCGGTTTAGCCAACCTACAACCAGCGACAGGATTAGAAATGTCGATATTTTTTACTTTAAGACTGACAGTTGCACGTAAAAAAATATGTCAGTAAAACTTGACGTTAAAGCCAAAAATTTATGCTAGGTGGTCTTATGCGTCAAATGCACATAAAAATATCTGATAGATGCATCGTAAACCAACCGAATACAAGGTGCTATGGAAAAGTTCAGTAAAATGGGAACAGTGCATGTGAACCGGGTGTAGGCGAACTGTAGTACTGATAAACGTTTTGAGTAGCATCGTTTGCAGACGATTTACCCAACCCGTTCGTCATGGGTAGGATGTGACACAAGTTCGCAAGTATGGAGCATCCAGCGATGATCAAACGCACTATTCAGTGGTAATGTACCTGCGAAACTAAGATCAATTACCTCTGAATAGTGCGTTCGATCATCGCTGGATGCCCCATACTTGTGACCAATAGTCTTCTAAAATCTGGATACCCCTATATTTGCGACCGGTATCTTCTAAAATATGCGATGACCACGGTGCATAGAGATATCTGCGTAAAGGTCTGCCTCCCATACAACCCTTATATTACTTATTTTAAGTATCAATTTAGCTTGGTTGGTTGGTGGATTTTTTGGTTGGTTGATTGGTTGGTTGGATTTTACGGCATGTCAACCCTTGTCGGGGTATTTTATGCCGAAGACGTTTTGTTCTATTCATTCATATTAATTATTCAATATTTTTTAAACTAATTTTTTTTAAAACACGTTTTAATCTCATTTTTTATCCATTTAACCCATGGATGGGGGTCTACCTTTGCAGGTTGCCATAACAATACTAAAGAACCCAGTCTCTCCTACTATTTATCCATTGCTAGGGGATAGCATAGATGTATGTTTATTAAGGGCTAATGCTAGCATAAAGAGCTAATGCTTTACTAAGGTCTAATGCTTTACTATGGGGTTATGCTTTACTAAGGTTAATGCTTTACTAAGGGTTATGCTTTACTAAGGGTTAATGCTTTACTAAGGGGTTATACTTTACTAAGGGTTAATGCTTTACTAAGGGTTAATGCTTTACTAAGGGGTTATGCTTTACTAAGGGCTAATGCTAGCATATTAGCATGAAGTGAAACGCAGACAGCCTTGTCCAGGATTTGAACTCGGGTCGCCGATTCTATTTCCTACCTCGATAACCGTTATGCAAAGCGCATCTAAAAATGGATAAATTGTTCCAATCTTTTAATGGATGTACTTCAGAAATCTCCCATGACCACGGTTCATAGAGATCTCTGAGTAAAGGTCTGCCTCACATACAACCCTTATGTTACTTATTGTAACTATCAAGTAATGTCTCCTAGAGAAACGAGATCTAAAAAAAAAAAAGAAGTGTCAAACAAAATAATATGAATTCATAAATAGACCAGTGGATACCCGGCAGCCAAATTATTCTGTTTGTATACTTAGGGCTAAATGGGGGGAGGTGCTGAAAAGAGGAGTGGCCGTCCCCCACCCTCGCGAGAAAAAAAAAGAAAGGGGTGACATGACAAGATTGATATTTCATACTGTCTTCTAAATGGGAGACTTGACCGTTTCGGTCATTA
The DNA here is from genome assembly GCA_023376005.1 of Doryteuthis pealeii. Lineage (NCBI taxonomy): Eukaryota > Metazoa > Mollusca > Cephalopoda > Myopsida > Loliginidae > Doryteuthis > Doryteuthis pealeii. The sequence goes on along the minus strand of CM042148.1, from coordinate 59,351,857 downwards.
AAAATTGATGCGGAGTTTTTCGGTTGTCGGTTTACTCATTGGAAGCGGGCTCGTTTTGAACCTCAAGTAAAAATGGAGGCAGGCAGAAGATGAACATGGGAAAATGCCTTAACTTTGTTTATTTATTTATTTATTTTAGGTTGATCAATAAGCTCTAAAGACAAAACGGTGGGGACGGCGGAGGTGTTGACGTAGAGAGCGGGGGGAGACTTTTGTTTTGGTTACAATATTTTTTTCATTCTTTTGAGGAATTCTTGTTTTTATTTTGTTTTTTTAAAGATTCCTCTCCTTTATTTTTTTATCTCGCAACTTTAATCATTTATAAGTTTTTGTTTCTTCTTCTCATGTTTTTTTTTCTTTTCTTTTTTCTATTCTTTCTTTTCGTCTTTTGACATTTTTCTCCTCTTCTTTCTTCTTTTCTTTCTTCTTTTTTTCTTCTCTGTCTGTCTATCTGTCTGTCTGTCTGTCTGTCTGTCTGTCTGTCTGTCTGTCTGTCTCTCTCTCTCTCTCTCTCTCTCTCTCTCTCTCTCTCTCTCTCTCTCTCTCTCTCTCTCTCTCTCTCTAATCTATTTTTTGAATGAGCCCATAAAATCTATCTATCTACCTATCTATTTCAGTTTGGTTATATCTATCTCAGTTGGTTCATCTGTCTGTCTGTCTCTCTGTCTGTCTGTCTCTCTCTCTCTCTCTCTCTCTCTCTCTCTATATATATATATATATATATATATATATATATATATATATATATATTCTTTTCTTAGCTGTTCTTAATTTTCTTCCATCCTTCTTTCCTTCTTCATTCTTCACTTTTTTTCTTACTCATTATATTTTTCTTTTTTTCTTTCATCTCATTTTTCTTTCCTTCCTTCTTATTATCTTTCTTCTCTTCTTTCTTCTCTTCTTTTTTCTTTCTTCCTCCCATCTTTATTTTTATATTCTCTTTTTCTTCCTTATTTTCTTTTCCACTCTTTTCCCTCCTAGATCCTTTACTTATTCGTTCTTTTTTTTTTTCTTATTTACTGTATTTTTCTTTACCTCTATCCACTCTTTCCTTGTTTCTCATTTTTTCTCTTTAAGTATTCTTCCTCTCTTTCGTCTCTTCTTTCTTCCTTTATTTCTTTCTTTATTTTTCAATTCTTTTTTCTTCCTTCCCCACTGTTTCTCTCTTCTTTTCTTTCTTATTTGCTGTATTTTCTTTTCTCTTTCTTCTCTTTCTCTTTTTTTTTTCTTGTCGTCTTCTTTCCATTCATTTATTCAATTTTTTTCTTTTATTAAAGTTTCTTTACTTTTTACTTTTTGTTTCTTTTCCTTCATTTTCTTTCCTCCGTTTTTCCTTCACCTTTTTTCCCTTCATTTTTTTAATTTTCTTTTCTTTCCTTTCTTGATTTTGCCTTTTCAGGTTTTTCCCTTAGACTTTAAATTTTCATTCATTCTTATTTAACTTTTTTCTTTTTTCTTATAATTCATTCTTCTATTTTTCTTTTTTTTTTTTTTTCTTTTCTTTCTGTTTCCTCTCTCTTTTTTCCTTCCCCAGATATTTTTGCTTACCCCAGATATTTTTCTTTCTTTTATATTCCTATTTCGTCCCCAACCACCTTTTTTCTTTCTCCCCTCCTTTCTTTCTTTTTGTTTTCTTTGTTTTCTTTCAGCTTTTCTTTCCCTTTTCATTCTATATAATAATTGACATTGTCCAATAATTCTTCTTCTTCTTCTTCTTCTTCTTCTTCTTCTTCTTCTTCTGTCACATCTCTTATTCCATCTCTCAAAATGAATTTTGCGGGCCAGCATGTCTGATTACCTCCATTGCAATATGAGCTGTGGTCTGTCAGTGCGGTTTGCTGAGAATTGCCACTCTCGTTCTCCCCGGGACAATTATATAAAAACTCGCCCTAGGGAAGAATAATATTAAGTACAAATAAGAATCCGTGGACACTACCAAGATGATGGCAACTTTCATCCATTTTTATTCTTCATCCTCCAACCATAATTTGGAAAAACGCGCGGTTGTGGGGTCGTGGAGCGTAACAGAATTATGCAGAGTGTAAGGAAGTGGTAACGAGCACTGACTTATTAAAGAAACACATCGGCAAGGGGTTGAACAGATAAGTGAACTTGAAGGATATTTTTGTTTGTTTTATAAGTCTCCAGTAGGGTAACCTATTTCCCCATTTATTGTGGAAATTTTCATTGGCGTGAGAGTTAAAATAAAATATGATAATAATAAAAAAAACAGAATAATAAAATAGTAAACAAAAAAAATAACAGAATAAAATAAATCGAGCCTTTCATCAAAAGATGCCATATTGGAAAAAATGGAATTTTTATTAACATTCATGGGTGTTTGTATAAAACTCTGAGACGAGGGATTAGCGAAGTTTGTCGGGTGTGGAATCGCAAGCTCTTAACCAGTAGCCTAAAGGTGAAATGACTTCGTTTGCTCAATCGGGTCAGTTTCTGGAAGAGTGATTTCAATCCGTACGCTGAGCAGCTTGCCGGTATATTGATTCGCCGGAATATGAGACTAGCGTGAAACTTTTGTGTGAGCCTAGTGGTTAAAATAGTATGTGCATTTCTTATTTGTGTGGCATTCGATTCAATTAAAAAGCCAGTATTTTTTAACAGGAGCTTAGCCGAGGAGGAGAGAGGTATATAAAAGAACCAGGGCCCCATAGGAAGGGGTCTCTAAAAGTTCACCTACTGAATTCTATTGAAAATATACAATATATCACAAAATCTTGAGCGGGAAATTTCAAGGGGATTCACGGTCTCCTTGGGACTTCAAATCTGTGAACACAACCTTGATCTTGAATGATGATTTTCAAGGCAAGCATGCTCTATTTCTTGGAAGATTAACACCGCAAACATTTACTAGTTTTTTGTTTTGTTTTTTTTTTTTTGGTTTGGTTTGGTTTGGGTTCTTTGTTTAACGTCATATCAATCTTATTGGGTTATTTAATTCCATGCCATCCATGTAAAAGAACAATAGTGGTACTATTTAATATGTTGATGGAAAATGGGGGAGGTCATACCTTTCCCAACAGTGTTAGTCCAAAAGTGAACGTGTTAGTCCGAAAGTGCGACTGGAGTTCGAACACGCTTACTACGATGTCGCAAACCAGCTGTTTGCACTACGCCACGGGAATCCCCTCACTAGTCTTTCGTCGTTTTCCCACACTAAAGAGTAGATATATAAATGGATAGTGAACAGATTGTCTATAACTCGAGGGGGTATAAATAATGACAAACAGATAGCAATGACCATCTAAAAACGAGATGGACAGAGGAGTTCAGTTTATTTACTACTAGCTGCAGTCGTATAATTTTGATTTTTCGGACTGTTGTCCTCATCTTTATAGCGTTATATAAAATCACAACGTTTTGGCCGCTGTATCCTCCGGCATTCCCCAATTGTTTCCTGCGTATACGGACATAGCAATAACCCAACGTGGGAAATAATTTTGAATAGTTTGGCAGTTGATCAAACAAGGCATCGAAAAACTTTTGAAAATTATATTCAAATAATGACGTCATTGTGTTTGTATTGTCTTCAAAATCTTTTTGTTAGGGTCCAAATGGTGCAGCTGTACGGTAGTACTGATACTACTACGGCTTGGAAGAATTGTTGCTTTAACTTATCAGAAGAATCAGATTTCTATATGATTGATAATCTGTCTATAGAAACATGCCTTCCCTATGCGTACATTCACGTCGCTTTCTGTGGGAGATATTACTACCTAGGTACATTGTGTTTGCATTGTCTTCAAAATCTTTTTGTTAGGGTCCAAATGGTGCAGCTGTACAGTAGTACTGATACTACTACGGTTTGGAAGAATTGTTGCTTTAACTTATCAGTGAAATCAGATTTCTATATGACTGATAATCTGTCTATAGAAAACATGCTTTCCCTATGCGTACATTCACGTCGCTTTCTGTGGGTGAGATATTACTACCTAGGTACATGAAATGTTCCACCGACTTTAGAAGCTTATCGTCGAGCCTGGAGATGCCTTCTCCTTTTTTAGAATAAAAGAAATCAGAGTTTTAAAAAAAAAGGGACAGCAATTCGTGACGCTTCATCTTATGGTAAAATTTAAGATAATTCACTAAAAGAAAAGGAAAAATAAAACTAATTCGATTAAAGAAAGAAAGAAAAAAAGAAAGAAAAAAAAAAGAAAGAAAAGAAAGAAAAAGAAAGAATTTCGTTTAAAAATGCCCTAGATGATACCATTTATAATCGCAGACATCCTGAGAATGTAAGGGTGGATGATAAAACAGAGACGAAACTTTTGCCGCCAGAAATAAAGAAAAAAAAACACACATACCTCAAAGTAGGAAGACGAAATTGGATAAATGTGACTTTTAGAGAAAAAAAATGGAAATTACCAATTTCTTTCGTGAAGAATTTAAAGAAAGGTTACATTGCTACTTGACAAAAACTGAGGAAATTAACGAAATTGAATTTATCCTGTTCGAACAAAGGGTTAGAAATTTGCGAATATATTGCTTAGTAGAAGGTAGGAAGATTGTATAGCTGCTGTTTGCCATTGACGATAACAATTGCGAATAATCATCTTACCTGAACTATGGCGACTGATGCCCGAGACTAAATCGACGTCTTTTCGTTAATTAAGCAGGCATACACAAACAAACAAACAAACACACACACACCACACATATATATATATATAATATATATATATATATATATATATAGAGAGGAAGAGAAAAAGAGAAGATGAAATAGACAGGAAGAAAGAAGAAAGAAAGACAAGAGAAAGAAGGAAGAGAGAAAGGAAAGGGAGAGAGATAAACATACTGAAGAAATATATGGATAATTAGTAACATGCATATACAAATAATAAAATAAAAAATAAAAAGATAGATAGATAGAGGAAATTATTAGAAAAAGAAAAAAAAATGAATAGAGGATAACTAGATAGATAGACAGATAGATTAGATAGATAAATGCGCACAACCCTGAGATTAGGATACAAATAGCGTAGATACGCACCGCCGTGTCATATATATATAAGAATATATATATTTATAATAATATAGAGAGAGAGAAAAGAGAAAAAAGAGAAAAGAAAAACGGAAGACAATGTAGTCTGACAAAATTAAACTATGAAGTATAAACTATTGGATGAATCTGGAACAAGTAAAGAAAAGAAACAGAAAAAAAGATATAAAAAAAAAAATTAGAATATAGAGAATATATAAAAAAAAATTATATTTAAAATAAGATATAGGAATAGAATATAAATGTTGTATATATATAAAATATATATATGAATATATATATAGTATAGACGAGTTAACCTGGACGTGATTGAGATCAAATTAGCGCTAAGACGCATTGGAGAAAGATGAATCGCAAAACTAACTCTTAGACCTCCCATAGATATGTAGGTAAATAGTGCAGATGAGTCATCGTTAACACTATGAGGTTAATACGCAAACATGGTCTTTAGATAAGAATAACTATAATTATAACCTGTGACTCCGCTTAGAAAGTGGACCTTGGCATTATCCTACCACTAGTGGCGGAGGGTGGGTATATCATATAATATATATATATATATATAATATTTAATAATATAATGTGTGTGTGGTTGTTTGTAAAGATGAAAACTGGAAGTGAATCCGACGGGTATGTGGGAGAGAATGAATATAAGGAAGAAAGAAAGAAGCATAAAAAGCATAATTTAATCATAATATCACTACACGTGGTTCGGTCCAGGAGATCTAATCTGACAAATAATTAAATAAATAAAAACAATAGTTAGTATCCAAAAAATCTAGTAAGCACAATAGGAACTACTTCCCTAACAAACACGATGTAAGTGATAAGATTATATCAATAGATCCTGTAGGAACGCACCGCAGTGAGATAAGCCGATAACAACCATAGACAGTGGCAAAATTTGCAAACGCTACTACACACACACAACACCCAACCATCCCACACACACCACACACACATATATATATATATATATATAATATATAATGTGTGGTGAAATTGACAAAGAATTTGCAATATCAAGTCAGATGTCTTGCCAAAAGGTAAAATTGGTCCAATTATTTACCACATTGTTAATGGAACTAAGGTTTTTTTTTTTCATTCCTTTTTCGTCCTTAACTGGGCATATGAAGGTAAATGGTTAATTGCTGTAATTTTACTTCTCTTGAGCAGAGGCGAAAGATATAACACAATGAAATAAGATTAAAAATGAAATAAACCATCAATCACTCGACTAATGCCTCCACAGTGCTAAATAAATCAAGAAATGAAATGATGTCCATTAGGTGGAAAAAATATTTTCCCTCCGGGGACAAAACTTTGTTACAAGCAGCAAAACTAAGTTCCTATTTTTATTTTTTTCTATCTTTTTTTTTTTAATTTATTTATTTTTTAATTTTTCTTATTTTTCGTTTATCTCAGATGATAAAAAAAAGAAAGGAAATTATCGGCGACCAAAAGATCGGCTTTCCATAGCAACAAAATAACAACTAGCCAATATATTCTATACTCTTCGATGCAATGAGACATGCGAAAGGTCGTTGAATGAAGATTTCGAGCGGAACTCTCAGAAATACCGAAATTAACTTTCTTTCAGTCTTGACAGGCAAGCAAATGATTTTACTTATCAAGTTCAAGGATTTTTTTTATTACCCAGATTGGAGTTACTTTATTCGTTTTGTGTTCGATCTCTTAATAAAAAATAAATAACTTTCTGTTGCGAAAGTTAAGACAATAATGATGACAAAATAGGAAATATTAATAGATAGATAATTATACGTATACCACCGTAGCATTAGAGTGATGACAGTTATGGGTCGAGAAGCAGGGCTGAGATAATAAGATATTAAGTTGAAAAGGTATAAGATATGAAAAGGCTAAAAGGCAATATGAAAAGCTATATAGATAGTCAGAACATATAACAACAGAGATAGATAGAGGGTAAGAATAGAATAGAATAAATTAGCAAAAGTGCAGTGTAAGATATAAAGGTACAACAAGTAGTGTTATATAACAACGAAATATGTATTTTCTGCCTAATAAAAGATCCAAAGCAGAATAGCTTATAACTATACAAATATATTTAAATAACAAAAATATATAATATAATAATATTATGGAGTGTGGTGTGTGTTGTAGTGTGAATAAGAGATAGATAGATATGAAAAAGGGAAAGATTTATAATAGCGTAGATAGATATAATTACATACATTATTAAACATTTATAAGATAATGGCAAATTGAGATAACAAATTGAACCAAGCCTGATGAATAGGAGTAATAGAGTAGTAATATAGTAGATATATAATCACTTAACATATATAGAGTATCTAATTAAAAAATAACCATAGCCATATTTAAATAGTATAATAGTTAACAAGAGAGAGAAAACACTAGAAGTGAGTATGTAATAGAAGTAGAATTAGAAAGATATGATAGATAGATAGATAGATAGCAAATTGAGATAGATAGATAGATAGATAGATAGTACTGAATTCAGATAGGGAAAAGTGTGATAAGATAGATAGATAGATAGATAGATAGATATGAGATAAATAGATATGAAAAAGTGAGATAGGATAGATAGATAGGTAGATAGTGAAAAGACTATCGTGGAAATGAGGTGGTGTTAAACAAGGACAAAACGATATCAACGCCCATCTAAAATGTGACGGACGCGGGAATTTAGTTTATTTATTATTGCACAAGCAATTTTATTCCCTTTTTTTAATAATTGTTATTTTCTTATTTAATCTTATTTTTGTTACTTAAAAACACCTAAAAAAAATGCATTGCAACCCTCAAAACAAACCAACGAACAATGACTACACTCTAGAAATAGTTTTTGTGCGGAAATTGTACATTTTCCCCCTCTTTTTACTTTTCTTTACTTTTTTTCTCTTTTTTTTTTTTTCGTACTTTAACGAATTCTTTCAATTCACTTTTATAACAGACGTTAAAACTACTTTAGCGAGAACAAAATTGCAGACTTTTGCGTGAAAGCCGTTCACTGTTTGCAACCTTACCGACAAGAGATTCGTCAGAGACGTGGCAATTGCTCAACGTTGCCGAGCTGAGGCAGCCATTTTGAAAACACTGCAACGATTTTTTTATGCTTTGTTTTTTTTTTTTTTGGTTTGTCTTTTGTTATTGTTGTTAGTTTGTTTGTTTTTGTTTTTTGGTTTGCGTTTTATTTCCCTTCTATGTCTCACACCTCCCCCACATACACAGCCACAGCCACCGTCGACCCAGACGCCTTACACATCTCTTATTTAACAATATTTTTTTTTATAATAATGACATATGATACGAGTATTTGTTTTGCGTGTTGCATGTATTGTGACGTGTTGGGTCAGAGGGCATTTTGCTTTATTGCTGTTGATATATATATAAATATATATACGGGTTAATATATAATGTATAAATATATGTTATATATATTATAGTATATACATATTAATAAAGATGAAATGGCATCATTTTTTCCAACAACAAAACGCTCTCTCTCTTCCTTCTCTTTCTCTCTCTCTCTCTCTCTCTCTCTCTCTCTTCTCTCTCTTCTCACTCACACACACGCACACATACACACACACACACACACACAATATACATATATATAAGTATACCATAAGTAAATATATATATTATATCATATATATCCACAAGGTACATGAAAAGATTCACCGACCTAAAGAATAAAAAGGCAACAGATATCTGTCTTTACATATAATTTTCTGCATTGGTAATGCACCTAATTCAGTCGTGGTATATTACTCTCACTAATTGAACATCATACCGTAAAGGTCAGTCATGGCAGACTCATTAATCAAATCTCGTGTATACATATATAATAAATAATATTTAATAAATAATTATAATGTATGTAAAGTAATGAAGTATGGAAAACATGAAAAAAGAATAGTTAATAATTCCTGAAAAATCTGCATAAGATTTGTAATAATGATAGATACTGGTTTGTCTGTGTACTGTGATGTGTACTGTTATTCAAAGTAATGTTAATAATATATTAATCAGATGGTCAGAATAAATCAGATAATAAAAATGAAAAAACAATGTGAAAAAGTTGGAGGTAGAGTAGTCTCCAAATCCGTTAAACGTTTTCGGTACATAACGATCATGTGGATAGTATTAGTAGAAGAATTGGTATGGTGGAATGGGTTATGAATAATGAACAATGAAGACAAAGAGATCAGATATATATTTAACTATTATAACAAAAATTACTGCTTGACTAAAGGTGGAAATATATCTGCGGAGGCTGCAATATTTAAAAAGCTCAAAAGCTCCGAAGTACCCGGAGCCATAAAAACAGTCCTACTAAAATTTGCTAGCGGTCAAATATTAATACGGAGAGTGACGCTGTTTTCGAAAGCAATTATATATAATTAGTATATAGTATATATAGATAGCAGATTATATAGTATTAACACACACACAACAAACACACAATGACTAATGAATGATAATAGAAATATATATATGATATATACTATAAGTATATATAACACTAATACTATATATAAATAAACTCAATAACAGCACTAAATCTTCCATTAAGAAAAAGAACCAGGGTGAATTTTTTTGTTGAACTGTTGTAGCCATCTTCTGTCTGCAAATATGATTTGTTTCGCCGAAAGGACAACACACTGCAACTAATCAATATCTTGATAATTCAGTGGATTTAAACCCTGAAGATCCTTATGGTGAACCCGAGTAGGTATATCACTTGTACTGTATTTACCATAATTAAATATATATTATATATGTATAGATGTGTGTGTGCTGTTGAGTGCATGTGTCGTTGATGATATACTAATAATAATATATAATAAATAAATATATATAATATATATTATAAATAATATAATACATCATACTAATATATATATGTGTAGTTGTTCGTGATGTGCTTTGTGTGAATAAGTGGTGTGAAGATAATCCAAATGGAATGGTATAGTAAGGGAGATTCTCTATTTGGAAGAATTATCGAGTCTCACATGTTACACCCCATACTGTGACTTTGTAGCAGAATAAGCAAAACTAATAAAATATAATAGATATTATTATATATCATAGAAGTATATTTTATAAATCCCTAAGAGAGCTCAATGTATAATAACAAATAAATCAATTATATACAGAGCAATATCTAACTTTCAATTGCAGATGTTTGGATATTGAATATCTGGAACTTTGCCCATTCTGGATTTAATGCTGAACTGGATTGTGTAATCTTTATTGACACGGGACTAGATACAGTCATTTGTGAGTTAACTGGAACTAAATTACAAGTTTATTCTCTGTATCTCTGTTTAACATGTTACAATTTCCAAACAATAGAACATACAGAATAGGGTGAATGCAAAAAGAAAACAAATAGTCTAATGTGGAGTGTTTAGAAGAATATTTGATAGAAGAACGGGCTAAAATATCTTCGGGTTTTGTGACAAAAGTACATTGAAAACAACTGTCACTGATTGAGAGACAACAAAAAAATGTCATTATGCTAAAAAGATTATTGATTGTCATTCATCGATTGTGGTTGAGGTGGCAATCATTTAGAATCATCCAATTATTTTGTCTTCGTCTTTTGCTTGTCATCAATAAATTGTTTTGTCAACGTAATTATTGTTTCGTATTTCTTAAACGATTCGGCGGAGATTGACCAATAATTATTCATGTCGACTTCAAAATTCGCGCGAAAATTTAGAAAAAAATTTTTTGAAGATGGTACTACTTTAGCACATTACTATATATATATATATATATATATATATATATATATATATATATATATATATATATATATAAAGAACCAAGATAAACCTATTTATATATATATATATATATATATATATATATATATATATAGACAATAAAATGTGTTGATTTTCGTTCTTTGTTGTTGTTGTTGTTTTTGTTGTTTTTGTTGTTGTTGTTTCTTTATTATACTATTTTTTTTATTTTGTATGCACTTAAATTATAAAATGTCCTCTGTGCCAACCCTCTTCAGTCCGAATAATCCTACCTAGGTAGGTAGTTTCTGGCTCTTTTAAGTTGTATATATATATATATATATATATATATATATATATATATATATATATATATATATATATATATATATATTATATATATTAATGCGCACACCCTGAAAGATACTAGGTAGATACGCACCCATGCATATATATATATATATATATATTATATATATATATATACATATATACATATATATAATATATATATAAATGGTCGTTCACTATTGGTTGTACTGTCAATGTTCGAACGTTTCGGTTTATATAGAAACCTTCTTCATGATAATATGAAAGAAGTAAAGGAAAACTCATTCAAAACATCCATCACCTTTTTAGGTGATGGATGTTTTGAGTTGAGTTTGGAAATATTTCCAAACTATATATATATATATATATATATATATATATATATATATATATATATATATATATATACACTATCTATTTATTTTATTTTTTCCTTTTATTTATTTATTTGTTTATTGTTTTTATGGTAATTTGTTTGGACCACAAGGGACTGGTTTTTATAATAAAATACGATTGCTCCAAATAGATTCTTGGCATTATGAGCTACCAAACGAAACTATTATTAGGTATATCTGGATCATTAGGTTTAACTTTATACATACACACATATACACACACACCACACACACACACACACACATACATATATATATATATATATATATATATATATATATACCATAGTGTGAGATGGTCACTGTTTCAGCTTTTGCTGGAATGGCATACCAAAGGCAGTATTATTGGTAGAGTGCTCAATATAAAATAGAGCTGTTATATAATTGTTGTGAGGTTTTAAGGGGTCAAAAAAGAACAAGCAACGGGTAACAAAAAGTAGAAAATGTATTAACAGAAAGTAGACAATACAATAGAGAGATGTGGAAATTACGTCCGACGAACAGAGTTTTTGGCACTCGCATTGGCTTGCTTAAGCCACAATTATCCCTGTTTATTTATAGTAAGCTGTTGGCGCATTCCATTGGTCTTATAGCTTGTGTCACCTATAACAATAATATAATAAAATAAATATATAAAGGTTTTACATATCTATTTATTAGGTGACAAAGGAACATTCCTTTGTCACCTAATAAATAGATATGTAAAACCTTTATGTATTTATTTTATTATATTATATATATATATATATATATATATATATATATATATATATATATATATATATATATGGGAGAACGGTGATTAGCTTATTCCAGTACAAAGCCTAGTGAACTTAGAAAGAGTTCCTCTAATATCCTAAAAGGTGAAGACCTGCCTTCACTTTAAAATCGGGATTCAATGTCTTAGTTTTACGTAGACTCAAACCTCAGTCACTGATGCTGGTTGTAAATACGCAACTATTTCAGCCACTCGGTGGCGGCCAGAAAATAAAGAGTCAGAGTGTTTGTTAATAATCAAACACGCAGACTGTCAAGTGAAACAAGCGCGGGGTGGGCGGGGGACCCTAAAACGCGAAATAAAAAAAAAGCAATTTTAATTAATTAACAGCCTTACAACTAAGATATTTTTCCTTCGGAAGTTGTTCAAGATTATCAGCTTGGGTGAGAATTGTCAAACATTTTTTTGTCTTCCATGTTGTGTTTTTGTCTTTTTTGTTTTTCCTCTGCCCCCTTACTTTTATTTCTTTCCACTCCTTCCGACTAACTTTTTTTGTTTTATTATTGTGTCATTGTTTATTTATGATTTGTTTTTGTTTTGTTTTGCTTTAATTTTTTACTATTTTTTTCTTCTTTTATTTATTCATTTATTTACGTGTTTTTTTTTTTTTGTTTTTTTTTTTTTTCTAATTTTTTTTTTCTTCGCTTCCTCTTCTGACGTCAACCGGCACAGAAGATCTCACCATTTTTCGTGGCTCGAAGAACTGAAGATATGACTGATTGTTTCCCGACTTTAAAATTGGTAATTCCAAACTGATGACATCCAAAGGTGACATATTCTATCCAGGTCACAAACAATTTGGAACCATTCCAAGAATACGGTCTTTGCATAGATAGATTGACCACCGAAAAAGGAAACTGGAATGACTTGCCCGGACAACGTCTGATATGTATACTTAAGAGCTATTGCTTTTACTTCTTATGTAAAAAGTATAATAATCTTGAATTAACTCTCTCTCTCTCTCTCTCTCTCTCTCTCTCTCTCTCTCTCTCTCTCTCTCTCTCTCTCTCTCTCTCTCTCTCTCTCTCTCTCTCTCTTTTCTTTCCTTCTTTTCATCTTTTCATTATGTCCGATTGAAACAAATTAGTGTTATCACTTCCGCACACTCACCCCTCTCTCTATCTTTCCCGTACTTTCATTTCTTTCTTTTTTTCTTTCTTATTATATTTTCTGTATAGCATGATATTTTTATTACCTTTCTTTCTTTATAATAAAAACAGAGGAAATAAAAATTCGGCGAATAAGAAACACCAGATAATCAGGATTTACATTTTTTTTTCATTTCATTTTGGACGATTTGGACTGACTCGTTTTTAACAAGAGTGTTGCAAGATGATGACGAAGAATCCCGGAGACCTGAAAAGACTTGCTGTCACTTAGACTCAGGTGAAAGACCACCAGCTGACGCTGGTATGAAAGACTTGCATAGATTTGAAACATTGATAATAATAATAATAATAATAATAATAATAATAATAAGAAGAAGAAGAAGAAGAAGAAGAAGAAGAAGAAGAAGAAGAGGCTCTGAACTATTCAAATCACTATTACTATTATTAAAGCAATGATTTTGCCTTCCCTCCCTCACTTATAACTGTAGTGCTATTACAACTACTTCTACAGTATAGTCGCCATTATTCCCTTTACTATAATAATAATAATAATAATAATAATAATAATAATAATAAGTGAGTATGACACAGAGTAAGAATAGTGCAGCACCCAATGGGCATCAAACACACGTCACTAGCAATGGTCTCGCGAGACTACCTTATTAAATCTCGTTCTCCGATGGTCGCTTGTAGAGTGGGAGAAAGAGTACAGATGACATTCCAGAGAAAAATACCTTTGTTATCATCAACGGCTAAAACATGACATCTAAAATAGGCAACATTCACGTTGTACTTTCCTTTAAAAAAAATGAAGCAAAAATAAGGGGTGGTGTCCAACAGAAATATGCCTTCTTCACAACAACAAAAATATGGATGATGGTCCTTTGATGTGGAGCTAATAAACAGGACTGAAAGCAAATAAGGCTAATGGCGAAGCCGACATGACAACAAACTTTAAAAAGAATAAAAAAATAACTACAACGTAAGCAGAAGTGTCAAATGAAAGATGACACACTTTAAACAACTTGGATTATTAGAAATTATAATTGCAACGCCATGTGATGATGTAAAAGTCGGAATTCCAGACCCAATCACCAAAAAGAAGAAAATAATACCGGGAAAAATGTGGAGGACGTTTTTGGCAAGATCAAATATGGGAAAATCGTTCTTCTGAGAAATTATGTGACTTTAAATGAAGTCCAGAATCGTCTTTACCAGAATATTTGTAGGTGTTGGGTGGGGGTGCATTCAATATGTTTTGGGTTTTTTTTTAATAAGGAAAACCCTTTGCAAAGATGTATAAAAAAAAACAGAAGAAAAAACGGGAAAGTGAATATTAAAGTGGAAAGAAGAAGAAGAAGAAGAAGAAGAAGAAAGAAGAAGAAGAAGAAGAAGAAGAAGAAGGTAAAATGATGAAGATGAGTGGAAAAGGAGAACGGGAGAAGGAAGAAAGACGAAGGAAACAAGGTGAAATGTGTGAATAATAATAATAATAATAATAATAATAAGCAGAAGAAGAAGAAGAAGAAGAAGAAGAAGAAGAAGAGAAAAAGGAAGAAGAAGAAGAATACGAGAAGAAGAAGAAGAAGAAGAAGAAGAAGAAGAAGAAGAAGAAGAAGAAGAAGAAGAAGAAGACGAGAAAAAGGAAGAAGAAGAGAAAAGGAAGAAGAAGAATACGAGAAAAAGGAAGGAAGCGAGGAAAGAAGAAGAAGAAGAAGAAGAAGAAGAAGAAGAAGAAGAAGAAGAAGAAGAAGAAGAAGAAGAAGAAGAAGAATTGTGGGTGGAGGAAGAAATACGAGAAAAGGGAAAGAAGCGAGGAAAGAAGAAGAAGAAGAAGAAGAAGAAGAAGAAGAAGAAGAAGAAGAAGAAGAAGAAGAAGAAGAAGAAGATTTCCTTTTGCTTAAAGACGATAATGTGATTAAAAAGCGAACGGTTAGTTTTGCAAATGACACTAACTTTCTAGACAGATTGATGTCATTAATGCTCTCTACAAAATGTTCGTCGTTTCCATTTTAAAATTTAAGAAATGTGAGCCATACGCGAATTCTTTCACAGCGAAACCAAAAAGCTAACAATAAAAATAAACAAGGAGAAGAATGTCATTTTAAATCGTTTTAAATAAAATGGCCAGTCTCATCTGATCGATGGTTAGGGGGTGGGGGTCTAATACTGACTGGAACGGGGAATAATTATTCAAATTATTTGTTATAAAAAGGAAGAGTCTACTTTTATCACTGAAAACAAAAGGAAATGAAAGTTATAATATATCATGATTCAGGGTCAAATATAAAAGTTAGTGGATTATATATAGATATAGCGGTCTGATGAAGCTCATGGGTATATTCATATACCTGTGAGTAGAAATAGATCCATAACAGCATAATAGCCGATTTTAAAAAATTATACCATAGAATATAGACATGAAACAAATCAATACCATACAACATAATCCCTAATAATGCTAACACATTGTTAAAACCAATTACTAAAAAGTATAAATATAAATACACGATATGTATCACTTCCTAATCGTTAGGCATGACATAACCCCAGACGGGTTAATATGTCATTAAAATCAATAAACAAGCATTTACTAATATATATATATATATATATATATATATGTGTGTGTGTGTGTGTGTGTGTGTGTGTGTGTGTAAGATAATCCAAATGACTGGTACGTAAGGGATAATTCTATTTGGGATCATCGAAATCTCACTGTACAACCATACTGTATGCTCTTGTAGGTGCAAATATATATATTCATACAAGTATTTTTATAAATCTCCAAGAGAGCTCAATGTATAATAACAAATAAATCAATTATATACAGAGCAATATCTAACTTTCAATTGCAAATGTTTGGATTTTGCTATTCGGAACTTTGCTCATTCTGGATTTAATGCTGAACTGGATTGTGTGATCTTTATTGACACGGGACTAGATACAAGTCATTTGTGAGTTCACTGGAACTAAATTACAAGTTTATTCTCGGAAAAATTAAAAAGCACAAGTTACATTCACGAGTGATGTTTGATAAGCCAACGCTGCAGTGTTTCGGTTTGTTTAACAAACTTTCTTCAGGAATTTCGTTTGCTTAAAGAAAAAGAAATTATTAATGAAAACAATTCTCCAAACCTCTGCTTTTGGTATATGACTGTTTTTTTTTATATTCAAATATGTAAGAAAAATACTTTGATATATATTTGAATACCAACAAAAGCTGCCACATACCAAAAGCAGAGGCTCGCAGACTTTTATTTTCACTAATAACTTCTGGTTCTGACTGAGAGTCTTCATGTTCACTAATGCCTTTCAGAAAGGCATGAACCCACATCACCCCTGTTCTTTTGCCTGATATCTTTAAAAAGAAATAAGTAAGTATAAAACGTTCTTAAAGCCATTTGTAACTTCAATACGAGATAGGAAGATAATACTAGAATCTGTCTTCACGTCATGGCCTCAGTGGTAGGCCAAAGTAAGAATGGTCAACGGAAGAGTAAATTAAGTTAGACAGGACAAACAAGAGAGAACTCAACTACCTGGGGCTGAGCTTGTAATACCACATGACATCTTGTCGTTCATCATAGTGTTATTTAGTGTTCTTAAAATAAGGGATCCTCTCTCTCTCTCTCTCTCTCTCTCTCTCTCTCTCTCTCTCTCTCTCTCTCTCTCTCTCTCTCTCTCTCTGTTCCAAACCCTCCTTCCCTCTATATATCCATCTATCTATCTTTACTCATCCTCACTCTTCTTTCACTCTCCGTTTTTCTCATTTGTCATTTTCCTTTTCTCTCTCTCTCTCTCTCTCTCTCTCTCTCTCTCTCTCTCTCTCTCTCTCTCTCTCTCTCTCTCTGTTCCAAACCCCCCTTCCCTCTATCTATATATCCATCTATCTATCTTTACTCCTACTCACTCTTCTTTCACTCTCCGTTTTTCTCAATTTGTCATTTTCCTTTCCTCTCTCTCTCTCTCTCTCTCTCTCTCTCTCTCTCTCTCTCTCTCTCTCTCTCTCTCTCTGTGTCAATCTATCTATCTATCTATTTCTCTCTCACACACACACTCTCTCTATCTATCTATCTACATGTTTCACTATCTTCCCCTGAATTTGTACTCCTCCTCTCTATATATCAAATTATCAAATTCTCTTTCTATCTCTCTCCCTCACACACACACACTTCTCGTCTGTCTGTCATTTTGTTACTCTCTCTCTCTCTCTCTCTCTCTCTCTCTCTCTCTCTCTCTCTCTCTCTCTTCATTTATCTCTTTACATTTGTCTTGTCTGAGTCTCTGTGTAAACATACATGTGTGCGCGCGTCCATGTGCATGTGTGTGCGTGTGTGTGTGTGTGTGTGTGAGAGTGTGATGCTGACTTTTTTCTATGGACTAAAATGTGTTTATTTTTGTCTTTTTTATAGTTTTTTTTTTTTGTTATTTATTTATTTTTTGTTTTATTTTGTTTTTTGTTGGGTTTTTTTTATAATCAACCTTTATTTCTTTTAACTCATCGGTGCCCCGCGTGACGTAATAGTTGTCGACCTCAACTAAGAGACCATTGCTAGTGCGCTCGCTTCTCATTGAGTGCCCCATGCGTCTGACCTTAAGCTTAGTAAATGACTGTTTTCTATTTAAAAACCGTTTCCTTCTTTCCTTCCTTCACATTCCTCTTTTAAAATGTTTATCCTTTTCATCTTTTCTTTCCTTTCCTTTTCTACTTTCCTTCTTTCTCACTTTCCCCCTTATTTCCCCCAATTCATAATTTCTTCTTCTTCTTCTTCTTCTTCTTCTTCTTCTTCTTCTTCTAGAAGGATTTCTTTCCTTCTTCCTTTTTCTTTTCCTTTTAGTCTGTTCATATCTTTCTATCTTTCTATCCCTCTATCTCTCTATCTATGCGTTGAAAAGAAGAATAAAGAGAAACAAGGGAACAAATTTAATGTATTATCAATATTTTCTTCTTCTTCTTCTTCTTCTTCTTCTTCTTCTTCTTCTTCTTCTAATCTGTATGCGTTCCTGTGTGTATGTGTGTGTGTGACTGTGTGTATGCAGGTGTATGTGTGTGTGTGTGTGTGTGTGTGTCCTTACTTTTAAATCTTCACAATTCTGATCACATTTTCCTTATTTCTCTCCTTCACGTGTTTGTGCATATGTATGTGTGCATGTCTGTGTGTGTGCCTATGTATTTTCCGTGTATATATATATGTGTGTGTGTGTGTGTGTGTGTGTGTGTGTGTGTGTGTGTGTGTGTGTGTCTGTATTTCTTGTGTATGTGTGTTAGTGTGTAAGTGTCTGTCTGTGTATGTCTGTACTTTCAACTCTTGACGACTCTGATCGCATTTTCCCTTCTTTTTCTCCTTCGTATGTGTGTGTATGTGTGTGTATGTGTGCGCGCATGTGCGTACGTGTATGTGTGTGATTGGGTGTGTATGCGTGTCTGTGCGTGTGTGTGTGCGCGTGTGTACTTTCAACTCTTGACAACTCTGATCGCATCACAACGCAAACTAACTGGAAACAAACAACGAAATCAGAGGACTTCAAATGATGTCATTTTGTCACCATTATTCAACGCGTAGACAGACAGACAGACAGACAGACAGACACAGTAGACTTGGCTTTTGTCTGCACCAGTGAATACGTCTGCCTGTACGTACAGGAGCACAATGTCTATTTGTCTCAATGTGTAACAAGGTCTCGCGTTAGTTGTGTTTCTCTCTAGTACTTCAGTTGATGAAGTGGGGAAAAAAAGAAGGGGGGAAGAAAAAAAAAGCACTCAATGACTTTTAAGGACCACCACATCCATCAATCATCCGCAGAAGGCCAAAGAATCGGAAAGCCGGCTTTTCCCAATAAACAACAAACAAACAAAAAAAAGACAGAAATCTCGAATGTTCAAAATCGTTCAGCTCGGAACTTTTTGACCCAAGGGAACTAACAAGACGCCCAAACCCTTCGCGAAGACCCTCTAAATCGGTGTCTTGCCCTTCTTTAAATAGAAATAAAAGTAAATTGACGCTTTATCAGAGTTTACGGAAACCACAAAAACTTCCCATCAAATGATGTCACATGAAGTCGTTTCGTCACCATAAATCAGCACGTATACATGCACACAATGCGTGCCTGCGTGCATCTCTGTTTGCAACTGTTTTTAACTCTATGGATGCAAGCGGCATCTTCCGGAAGGTCTTATATTATGCTGGCTGTATCCCCTGATGAAGGATAAGACTGTAACCACAAAAAAGGAGATGACAGTAAATTGGATCTAATTATGAGGCTCTGCATCTGGAGATCTGAGGATTATAGAGTACTCCTTCATTGCAATTACTCCCATATCCATTCTGACTCGGAATGGTAGTATCTGTTAGGGTCCTACATATGGGTCAAATAGATATTAGATAGGAATACTTGAAACCATATCACAGTAAATAATTTTCATTAAGATTAGTTACTTGAAGCTATAATTGTTTATAAAGGATTAATAAGATCATAATGGAGCAAAGAGGGCAATTACCCCTGGACCCCTTAGCAGACGGGCTTCCAAACATCCTTTATGTTACAAACTGAAAAATGTAGTAAGGTATATTCTTACAGTCAATATAATTGAGAATGGAGCTTTGAGGGCGAGATGTTTTCGATCCCTTGAAAAAATATATATAAAATAAACTTGGTTGGGACTGTTCCCCGGTGACACCTCCCGGTTCATTAGAGATTTCAGGTCTTAGCATCAGATCCTCAACAACGTTTTGGGAAAGCCAAGATGGAAAATATACATTATAATAATATATATATATATATATATATATATATATATATATATATATATATATATATCCCATGTAGATTTTTCTCCAAGCGTTTAATTAAATTTCAATTACACACACGCATATATATATATATATATATATATATATATATATATATATATATTGGCATAAGTAAAGTGGTTTGATGAACGCATCGGTGTGAAGCAGACAGTTACCAAGCGCCGTTGAGTTTATGCCTACGCTAGTGTGTGTGTGACAGTATGTGTGTATGTGTGTAAGATTTATGAATGCACTTCTTTTTTTCTTTATTTTTTTCTTTATTTTTTTCTTACTAATTTACATTTTTCCTCTGTATCGATTTTCTTGTCTCTGTATCTTTCCAGCTAGATAGATAGATAGATAGATAGATAGATAGATACTATTTATTTGAAATTCGCTGTTTATATGAAATGTCATACATGGACGTTCATTAGTCAGCGTCTTTTTGAAAAAAATACTTGCGTCCTTGGGTCTGCCATGGACATCGGGGTGTACCCCCCCCAGACCCCTCCCAATTTCAGTGTAATGAAGACTGATTCCTAGCTCCCTGGTAACTTTTCTTCTTTGATTCCAGACAAGAGGGGAGCACTTTTTGTCAGTTACCACGTGATTTTTGAGTGTCTTTCTTTGCTTTATAACGATTTTTCTTGTCTGACTGCCCCATCTCTCTCTCTCTCTCTCTCTCTCTCTCTCTCTCTCTCTCTCTCTCTCTCTCTCTCTCTCTCTCCCCCTCTCTCTCTCTCTTAATTTTGAAAGGGCTAATTCTGTCTCTTTTTATCAATCTCTCTTAATATCTTTCTCTATCTCTATCTCTCCTCTCACTCTCTCACTCTCTCTTTCTTTCTTTCTGTATCAAATTCTATCTTTTTTATCTAGATCTCTCTCTCCTCTCTCTCTCTCTCTCTCTCTCTCTCTATATATATATATATATATATTATATATAATATATATAATATATATCTGCGTGCATTTATATATTTGTCTCTATGATCAAGTTTCCCCCTCTCCCTCTCTCTCTCTCTCTCTCTCTCTCTCTCTCTCTCTCTTTCTCTCTATCTATCTATCTATCTATCTATATATATATATATATATATATAAATCTGTTTTAGTTTTTATATATCTTTTTTTTCTTTCAGTCTTTCCTCTACGCACCACAGTGATTGCTGTACGTGCATACATCTCTCTATCTCTCGCTTGCCCGTCTCTCAACCCAACAGCGTCTTCTCCTCTGTGTGTTTGTTTGAGTGACAGCCCGAACTGTAGGAAAGCACTGACTCGGTGTGTACACAACGTGCTTCCCCACTTAATTGTCGTTAAAGCACGACAAGCGACACCAGTCACTGTCCACTGATTGCGACAGTGAGACCGACCGAGAGACGACAACGACGACGACGACGACGACATCGACAACAACGACAGCGCACAGAGGCAGAAACTGGGGGGGGGTGAGACGGAGAAGACTCAACTAAGACGGAGAAAAGCGGCAAGCGGGGCACAGAGTGTAAATAACAAAGCGTCTCGCAGCTTCGCCAAACGAATCTGCTCCTTCCTGCTCGCTTTCTTCCTGCTCTCCTCCTTCCTTGCTCTCCGTTCGGAATTCACCTTACTCTCCTCTTTACTCTCCTCCTTACTCTCCTCCTTCACGTTACTTCAATCTTTTCCTACCCTCATCACTTCAGCTTTCCAGACAGAAGAACAGCGTTCTTCTTTTTTTTTAGGGGGTCTAGGGGGAAGTAAAAGGTATAGGGTGGTGATGGGAACAGAAAAGTAAAGTGTTTGGAGGTGGTGAAGGGAGTAAAGAGAGGGAGGGGGCGGTGGGAAGGAAATAAAATCGAAAGAGACGAATTACAAAGAAAAGGATACGAGATGAACTCAAGCGTCAAAGGAACACACACACCACACACACACACACATACATACATACATACATACAAACGTACACACATGCACACATACATGCGCACTTTTATAACAGCATACACACACGGAACCGCGTATAAGGAGATTCACACGTGTACAAATCCAGATATCCAGATAGGCACACATTTAATATGCATGTATGAAGATTATCAGATAACGGGAATTATAAAGGGTTAAGTTGATAGATAAATATAAACAGACAAAGATAGATAGATAAATAAATAGATAGATTCTGAGAGAAATTAAACTTTGAACTAATATGTACACAGCTGCATATGCTTATACATATAAATATGTGGTTAAGAATAGAGGGAAAATAAATATATATATATATACATATATATATATATATATATATAGTTATTTACTAAGCTGAAGTATAAGTTAGGGTAGCGAAGACTTGAAATTAACGGCACTTGGTAACTGTCAGTTTCTCCCGATATGCAATTAACTGGCAGTTACCAAGTGCCGTCGACTTTATGCTTTCGGTTATGCTCTATCAATGATATTGAGCACTCTTTACTTATAAATATAACAAACTATATATATATATATATATATATATATATATATATATATATATATATATATACGAATGCAACCTAATGGTGTAAACGCCTTTTATTTGTACGACAAATGGCGAAGTATCAGGCTACGAACTTATTGAATCACCTTTGTGTGTGTCTGTATACATGTTTATGATTGTGTTTATGTGTATGTGTGTGTGTGTGTGAGAGAGAGAGAGAGAGAGATAGTGTATATATATATATAATATATATATATATATATATAAAGTAAAAAGTAAAGTCGTCGGGGCGGCCTAAAGTCGGTATCAGCCAGTCAGCGAGGGTGTCTATCCCCTTTTCACTAGCGCTAGACCAAGGAGATTGTTTTTGGCGTCTGAGGTGGAGCGCCACACCTACCATCAGCTCCACACTTTACCACACAGATCCCTGTGCTACTCATACGCTGAGTTGGCGAGGACCGGTATCGAACTAAGAACCTTGTGGTTTCTAGTCGAACGCTCTACCGACTGAGCTAACCCGGCCCATTATATATATATATAATGCTTTTTAACAGAATAACATTTGCAGCGCAAGAAAATCTTTTTAAAATAAATACCTACAAAAAATTGTCTCCGCAAAAAAGATATATGGATATGATCGAAAGCGCTTGGGAGCAGAACTTAGGATATGTAGTCTAACTGGGCCCTGACACAAAGAAACTAAGAAGAAAGCTTGAGAAGAAACAAACAAACAAAATAATATAAAAAGGAAAAGTTCCTTTGCCTTTAACGAAACATGTCTGAATAACATACACACACACACAAATAATATATATATATATATATATATATATAATATATAAATGTTGTATGATTGTGCATGCGTGTCGCCATAGGTGTGTTCGGGTTGTACGCACGCACGCATTGTCATAGATCTGATAAGAATCTACATTCCCACCCAGACATGCATCTACCCAAAGAGCAATATACATCAGTGCATGTTTGAACATATTCATGGATGATAATAAAGACCGTGTGCACAGACATGAACACATAACCATGTGCACACCAATGCACGATCTCAAAGGCGTAGCGGTGAGCATTCGCGCGCATGCGTGACCCCTCACCCACGCCCGCCAGTCCACCCACCACCAGAAAACAAAGACACGCGCGCATTAACTCCATATATACTTTTGGCCGTGTATGCATATTTCGTATATGCACGCTCACTTGTACACGGGAGACTCCTTTTATACGCACCCCACACCTGCCTTTTCTTTTCTTTTCTTTCTTTATTTATTTAACTATTTTTTTTTGTTTTGTTCTGTCACAGAATTCACGAACGTTTTCAGGCACACATTTTAAAACTCACACCCTTGCGCACCTATACGGACGTGAGCGCACATCTTACCCCGGCCTACCCTACACCTCTACGTTTTAACTCGTACACAAATGCATTACGGGACGCACGAGCGGACGCACGAGCGAACGTACAATTGTCAAAATGAGACCGTTAGCAATGGCGGTATTCCGTCCCCTTTCCTATCTTTACTCAAGTCAATTCAAATCTTCCTTTAGTTCCTACCCACTAACTCTCGTTGTAGTTATCGCTGCCGAAGCCAACACCTACCCACCCACCACCTTCACCACACCGTCTCTCCACCACCACCGCCGCCGCCGCCACCTCCAACAACAACAACAACAACAACAATAAGAGAAACACATCGATGGGGGAGACAGGCCCATTATTCATCGTTCATAAAACAAAATTAACCACTTGCGTGGCGAGAAATGAGAACAAAGTTTGCACACAAACCCGCACGGACAACTGCGCAATACTATCTATATCCACAAACGCCCACGCACACATGAATAGGTGTGGGGTGAGTTGAACGGCAAAGAGAGAGAGAGAGAGAGAGAGAGAGAGAGAGGGGGATTGTGTATGTGTATGTGAGGGGGGAGAGAGAGAGACGCGCACATACGGACGCACAAACTCAAACCCCAAGATACACAAGGGTTCAACCTAAGGTTTTCAGGTTACCAACTACACGTAATATGACCGAAGAATACCGTGGCCGAATTTATACGATCTATCTATTTATCTATCAATCTCTCTCTCTCTCTCTCTCTCTCTCTCTCTCTCTCTCTCTCTCTCTCTCACACACACACACACACACACACACACGCACACACACACACTCTCTCTCTCTCTCACTCCCTCTCTCATTATCTATCTATCAATTTCAACCATATTCCTGTCTATCTATCTATCTACCTCA
This sequence comes from Doryteuthis pealeii, assembly GCA_023376005.1. Taxonomy (NCBI): domain Eukaryota; kingdom Metazoa; phylum Mollusca; class Cephalopoda; order Myopsida; family Loliginidae; genus Doryteuthis; species Doryteuthis pealeii. The sequence continues at coordinate 59,326,968 of CM042148.1, read as the reverse complement.
CACGCACGCGCGCGCGCACACGTGTATGCACATATGTCAATCTGTTACTTTTTTTTAAATTTAGATTTTATCTATCTATCTATCTATCAACCTATTTCAGCCATATCTATTTCAACTATCTATCTGTCTATCTACCTCATACATACACACACTAATACACACGCACACACACATATAGCGTAACGATAGGAAATGAAATTGGCAAACCGACTTCAAATCCTTGAGGACAACGTTTGCATTTCACTTCGCGATAATTCCCCATCATGCTGCGGGTAAATACGACAGACTGAGCTCTTTAGCCTTGGTTAAACAGCCAGTCTAGGAGAAGGAGAACCATGTTATTGCAGCCGGTCAAGGAAAGGGAACTCAAGCTTTTTAAACCCCACTTAAAAAGATTGAACTTGTGTTGTATCCTACACGTGGTGGAGGGGTTGGGTAACTAAATATTTTGATTGTGTGCTTAACAAAACCAAAGTTAGTAGATATCTAACAGAGATGCTTGCTGTAGGACAAGAACCAGTAAAACTGGCGCTGCACACTCTTCTGGGGAAGCGTAGAATGAATAGATTATGACAGAACCGAATACCTTATTACTTATAAATGTAGGAAGCGCGTGGTGTAATGTTTAAAGTCATGGGAAATGGACTCGTCGCCCCGAGTTCAAATCCTGGACGTGGTAATTGCATTTCACTTAGCTCTAATACCCTTGGGAAAGGTATGAATCCTACTCTCCCTCCAGCTATGGGTAAATAGTAGGGCAGTCTGGTCTCTTTAACCTTGGTTAGGCAGCCGGTTGAGGAGAAGAAAACTCTGAATTCAAACCTGTTAAACTCCGCATAAGAAATTGACCTTGTGTCGCATCCTGCTCGTGAAAAGAAAAATTGATGTCTTTTATATTTAAAATACTAAATTCAGAAAAAAATTCCCTGTTGTTAGCATTAAACTTTGAACTAATATGTACACAGCTGCATATGCTTATACATGTATATATGTGGTTACGAATAGAGGGAAAAAATTATATATATATATATATATATATATACATATATATAAATATATATATATATATATATATATATATATATATATATATATATATATATATTATATATATATATATATTAATCTTATTTTCAATTATCTTCATGAATATAAATCAAACCTTCATTATTCTTGTTCAAAAAGCAAGATCTGGTGATAGTGAATTTGTATATATATATATATATATATATATATGTGTGTGTGTACATTGTCATTAATTGTTTTATTTTCTTAGTTTCCTCCAGACATACATACACATACACTGCTCTTTATATATGTATAGATTAATTATTAATTCGCACACTGTCATATCATGAGTTTAGTTTTAATAACACAGAATTGTTATCTCAAGTAATTCAACCTCTAGCTTCAGGCTTTTTCTGAAGATATTTGCATATGAGTATCGGGAATGATGAAAAGATTTTATCTCAGAATCTCAGACAATTTAAAGTCCGACAAAACAGTATGGCGTAAGCAGAAAGTTAGCGAGAAGAAAATTTAGGATAAGAATTCCACCTGTCTATTGCAATAATGATAGAGACGTTCTTTTTTAAGATACAGCAAGTTACCCCCTCCCACAGTTTTGGCGGGATGAAACGTAACTTAAGAGTCTTGTCCGAAGTTAATTTGCTCTAGATTTCTACAATTTGAAAACCTAAGAATATATCAGCAGATTGTTCTATGATAAAATCGCCACGGAAAACTAAACACCAAGAGCGCGCAAAAATGATGAAAACAACAACAATGAAGATTCTCGTCTGAATATGTCCAGGGATAGTTTCAGGAGAATTGTTCTAAAGTAATGGATATCATTTTTTTCTGAGAAGGTATCAGGTGAAAATATTGAAATAAAAACAAAAAGATATTTATCCAAAAAATAATTAAAGGATGGGCCAAGATAAAAAAAAAAAAAAAAAATAAGAGAAACGAGTGAAACTTCTAAACATTTATTTTAAAAGGAAGTAAACATTATGCGAAAATGCAAACAGCCTCGTCCAGGATTTGAACTCTGGTGGACGAGTCCATTTCCTACGACTCTAACTATTTAAGTACACGCCTCCACATGTATATATATATACCGTATTTGGCCGCATATAGGACGCACTTTTTTCTCAAAATTTTGGCTAAAAAAATTGCCCTGCGTCTTATACATCGTAGGTGAAGTTTGAGACCTCCCTAAGCCTAGGCTAATCTTCTCAATGATGCTCACTAACCCAGCTTACGCTCAGTACTTTTACCTACCCTAAACTCCATGCATCCTTATTTTATTGCTGGTATTGTTATAATCAAGGTTAACAGGAGCGTATGGTGGTGAAGAAAAAACAAACACAGGTTTTGAATTTCAACAAATTGTATTAAAAAGCGATTTTATTATTATTATTATTATTATTATTATTATTATTATTATTATTATTTCCTGCTATTGAGATGTCTTGCGTATGCTTATTGCTTGCCTATACTGCCAAATCGTTTTTATACAGCTATGTTTCTACTTGTGTAATGCACAGCTAGACTGTTTTCAACAATATATGCTTAAATACACTAAAAACTTTTTTCCTGAATCTGACCTGCTAAAATGGGGGTGCGTCTTATATGCCCGTGCTTCTTATATGCCGTCAAATACGGTATATATATATATATATATATATATATATATATGTGTGTGTGTGTGTGTGTGTGTGTGTGTGTGTGCAATTCATAGATAAAAGACGTTAATCTAAACCGCTGACACATCCACCATTGAATTGGATACCCACAGAGAAGCAATTCTTTTTTTCATTGACTTCACAAAGAAATATTACAAATATTGCTCACACCTCACACAAACAAAAACAAAAGGAACTTGGCTTTATATATTTCTATGCTAATTTTTGTATGTTTTGTTCTTTATCGATTCTTAGACTCTTCGTATGGAAACCCCGTGTTTGTCGTCTTTCCTATCCCAATTATCATCTTCATCTAGATGTTAAAGCAAGAGATCTGAGATGAAATAAATACTAATTAAAAATATTATTACTAGGAGAAATAGATAATTTTCGTTAACTTTGTTTTTGGTTTGGGTTTGATTTGGTTTGGTTTGGTTTGGTTTAGTTCGGTTTGGTTTGGTTTGGTTTGTTTAATGGTATATCAACCAGTTTAATGTAAAAATATCTGTTAGAGTTTGAGATAAAGTTTTATAAAAAAAACAGAATACTTTTGATACATACAAATAACACAATGTCTACACTGATACATTCTTTCGTTTTCTGTATTGTCTAAATGTTGACATTAAATATTTCTATTCTTCCATTTTTTTGTTTTCATTTTTTTTTTTTTTTTTGGAATGTTGTCTTCATTTTCTATTGTCAGAATCTTGATTGATGATCTTCAACTCGGACAACTCCTCCTCCCCAACTTTAAAAAAACACAACAAAAAAAAGAAAAAAAGAACTGGCGCAACGCGATCTTCCTACCTATTTGGTCTTGCGCCGAAACCAATTTACACTTGGTAAAAAAAAAATAAAAATAAAAATAAAAAACAATATGATTCATTTCGGTATAAACACAAAGGGAGATATTTATCTATGTTTCTAACGTCGCAGACATATTGGCACGTGAACGAACCCCGGGAACACGACTGAAGTCGTGTGCATGCGTTTAAACGCACACCCTCTCAATGCACGTGCACACTTCCGTACACGGCTTCACAGATGCATACTCATAAATGCGTGAAAAGGATGAAAAAAAATACAGCGTGCACTTGCAGAGGCACTTCATTTCCTTCCCTCCACCACTACCGACACCAAATAAAATTTATAATATATATATATATATATATATATATATATATATATATATATATATATATAACAAAGAGACAATAAAGGAAAACAAGGAACGAATGACTCATTAAATCAGTTCCCTTCTTTCTCCTCAAGTTTCACACTCTTCTTCTTCTTCTTCTTCTTCTTCTTCTTCTTCTTCTTCTTCTTCTTCTTTTATCTTTTTCTTCTATCTTTTTCTTCCTTTTCTTTTTTCTCCTGTTCCTTTTTTCTTTTTCATTCTTCTCTTTTTCACTTCTTTTCTTTTCAATTTTTTTTCGTTCTTTTCTTTTTCACTTAACAACTTTTTTCTTCTTTTCTTTTTCTCTTTTTCCTTCTTTTCTTTTTCACAGATTTGCTTTTTTCCTTCTTTTCGTTTTTACTTCCATTCTTTTTTCCTTCATTTTGTTTTTACTTCCATTCTTTTTTCCTTCTTTTAGTTTTTCACTTTTTTCATTCCTTTTCTTTTTCCCCCCTTTTTTACTTCTTTGCTTTTTGCTTCAATTCCCTTTCTTTACTTTTTCCTTCTTTTCTTTTTCACAGGTTTACTTTTTTTCTTTTTTTCGTTTTTACTTTCATTCTTCTTTCCTTCCTTCCTTTTTCACTTTTGTTTTTTTGTTTTGTTATTCCTTTTCTTTTTTTTTCGTTTTCACTTCTTTTCCTTTTTCTTCAATCATTCTTCTTCCTCTGATACTACTACTACTACTACTATTACTACGACTAATAATAATAATAATAATAATAATAGTAATAATAATAAAGGAAAAGAGCCTGTCCCTCCCAATTTATAATTTTTTTAGGACCCCCTACGTGTTCTTTCTATTTACATTCTTCTCTGCGCCACGTCTCAAGACAAGGAAAAATAGATTGTGGGTGACAAAAGAAGGAAAAGAATGAAAACCCAAACTGATCAGGGTGACATTAGTGGGGGGGGGGACAGATCGATAACTGAGTGAATGGCGCCAGTGTCCCAGAGACGGGCGCCAGTGTCTTTGGCGCGACTGGAATCGTGTGATGAGTAGACCGCTGTCCGGAACAATGGCATCGAATCAGAAGACTGAAAAACACAAGACTCTTCAATAGGGACTCACACACAACAACAACAAAAAAAGAAGATCTCTCAAGATCTAAGCCGGGGTCTAGATGATAGATGATCTCTTAAGCCTCTTGTGAGTAGTTCGTTTCGACACCTTCAATGACGCACTAACATTGTTGGTTGTTCATAATGAGATTTTTCAAGGGACGTTTAACAATCTGATTGCACCGATCTTTTATGATGATCTGTTCTCATAACCCTTGGGAGACATTAGGGAGCCTCTAATGACCTGTTAGTTGTATTACCACTTTATCATGAGATCTTCCAGTGGACATTTAACAACATAAAGCATCTGAAAGCTTTTCAAGCTTTTTAGAAATATACTCCGTTTCTCCACAATGGAAAAATCATTCCGGAACCTTTCATAATTCGCTAGGATGTGAGATGTCCATCAGTCATATTTCTGACATTCAGCAATACATTTATATATATATATATATATATATATATATATAGGGAGTCTCAAAATAATGTATACGCTCGTTGAATCGTTATAACTTATTCAATTTATGTATTTTAATTTGTAAATAAGATTGATACAAGAGAAAGAATGTGGGGGTGAAAATAACAATGCAACGTGCAAAAGGTACAAATATTGATTAATTTAGAGATGGGTAAGGGTGTTTGTTATTCTCAAACCGTTATATACATTTGTTGACCGGTATGTTAGTGTATAGAGACTTTATGTCAAGGCTGGTTAAAGATTTGTTGTTTTTTTTAATATTTATAACTATTTTATTGAGGAGTGAGCCAGAGTTATTTATATGTGATAGTACCTAACAAAGGAGATACGGATTTAGCTAAGAATTTTACAATACTGTTGGAGGGTGGAACCAATACCAGAGATAATGGGCCTCAGAGGAATATTTTGTGGGGATAGTGGAGGGGTATATATATATATTGAGAAGATAAATGGAAAAACATAAACATATTTGTATGGAAGAAATTTATTGCATGCTACAATGTGTTTCCATGGGAATATATGCTCTTAACATATGCTCTGAAGATAACGACATGGTTTTCTGTTATTGTTTTATTTTACTTTTAAAATGATTTTTAATTAGAATGCTGTATATGCAAATATATTCCCGTCGAAACACGTATCAGCATACAATAAATTTCATCAATACAAATATATTTATGTTTTTATATTCATCTTTTCAACATATGACGTTTCTTTACTTACAAAATATTTGGAAAAAATAAAGCGAACCAGGGGCAAAACAACGGTTAAATATTGGAACTCTGTTTGTTTTTTGGGTTTTTGTTTGTTGGGGTTGGGTTGGGGTTGGGGGGTTGCTCTGTTTTTTGTTTACTTATACATTTCCTATGCTTCCTGATATCATCAAAAACATTCACACGGACAAAATTGATACAGAAATAAATTCATTTATAAAGAAGCAGACGTGGACTCAACATCAACCAACAACATCATTACATATATATATATATATATATATAATATATATATTATATATATATATATATATATATCTGTTGCAGTGGCGGAGTGGCATCAGTAAATAATCCAAAAGTGATCAATATATTAAAAACATAGAGCAGTAGAGAGAAGAGAATATAGAGAGAGAGAGATAGAGAGAGAGAGAGAGAGAGATATATATTAAACTAAATCTTCAAATTATGGTAAGAAAAAGAAAAATAATAAAGTTTTACATAAATTTGACTGCAAGATTTCAAACCGTGGCTCTTCTTTTCCAGTCTACCCTTTTAACCGGTGAGCTTTCTTCTGACATGATTTCTTAATGGGAAAGCTTAAAAAATATGAAACGTAGAAAGTGAAGCGATCCCGAAACGCTTATTGTCATAAAAAATCAGAGAAACACAGAGAGAGAGAGAGAGAGAGAGAGAGAGAGAGAGAGAGAGAGAGTGAAAGAGAGAGAGAAAGAGAGTTAATATTTTGAATCTCGTTAGGGGTTTTTGGTAGAGTCGAGTTTCAATTAGTGATGTTAGAGTTCGGCCTACATTAGACAAGACCACTCAATGTTTGATTTTTCAAGTGACTTTTTTTATTTGTTTTGTTTTTTTTTTTTTTTTTTAATGCGTGTGTGCGTGTTTTTTTTTTGTTTTTTTTTTATTTTTGTTTCTTTTTTGTTTCTTTTTTTTTTTTTGTTTCTTATTTCTCTCTTTTCTCTTATCATTTTTTTTTCTTAGTCGTTTCGAGCAGGTCTTCAGCTGTTGTTAGTGGATTCGCTTGACACACACACACACACACACACACACACACACACACACATGCACACACTCATATACTCAAATGCACGCACACACAAATACACACACATACACACACAAACACAGACACCAAAAAATGGTGTTACACACTGACCTAAATAAAACACGTGAAATGTCGTCCGCAATAATAATAATGATCACTGCAGGAAATTAGAATACTAGTCTCTTCTTTCTTTCTATTTTAGTTTTGAAAAAAATAATCAAATATAATAAGCGCGATTGTTGCCAGTATTTCTTTTCTGTTTGTGAAATCGTAAAAATGCTAATTGCCCTTTGAAAAAAAAAGAAGTTTTGCCGACTGATTAGAATCACGGATTATTGTCCCAGGTCACCACTGTTCCTTTAAAAAAATAAAAAGATTTAAAAAAAAAACAGGGGTGAGGGAAGAAGTTGAGTCAGAAGGACTAGTGTTAGTCTGGTAAAATAAACGCGTGTCAGTCATTATTTGGTGTGTCTTGTCTACTAATTAATTGTGGAAAGAAGTGAGGAATTAATGGAAGCGAGGAACTGTAGGTCTAATGAAATGAAACGCTTCGTTTCATGTTGCTTGGAGTGCATCTATAATAGGCAAATTTTGACGGATATTCAAAAATAACACGAATGCATTTGATCGCTAAGGACCCATATCTCTAACAACCCTCTCTCTCTCTCTCTCTCTCTCTCTCTCTATCTCTCTCTTTATTTCTTTCACTCTTCCTCTCTTTCTCTCTCCTCTCTCTCTCTCTCTCTTTCTCTCTCTCTCTCTCTCTCTCTCTCTCTCTCTCTCTCTCTCTCTCTCTCTCTCATGAAAACAACACAAATTCATTGATCACCATGGAGTCTTCTCTATCTATTTATCACTCTCTATCGATCCCTCTCTTGCACAAAAACAACTGTAATCGATTTGATCCTCAATGATCACCAAGAACCCCTGCTATCTCTCTATCTATGTCCCTTCCCCCCCCCTCTCCTCCCTCTCTCTCTCTCTCTCTCTCTCACCACACTCTCTCTCTCTCTCTCTCTCTCTCTCTCTCTCTCTCTCTCTCTCTCTCTCTCTCTCTCTCTCTCTCTACTCTCTCTCTCTCTCTCTCTCTAACAAAAACAACACAAATCATTTGATCACCAAGCCCCTCCCTCTGTCTCTCTGTCTCTCTTCCCTCTCTCTCTATCTCTCTCTTTCTCTCTCTCTCTCTCTCTCTCTCTCTCTCTCTCTCACTCGCTTTCTCCTCGACAGAAACAAAAATCTGATTTCTTCTAATAAGAAAAACAGCATGTCTGAAACAGTACAAAACGTTGTATAACTACATTATTGTTCTAGTTGAAACATAAATCCCGTTTGAGAAATGAAGCTAAATAATAGAATTAGGCCAACAGTCTCTCCCAGGGTGCCTTTTCACACCACCATCACCCCCACCACCACTACCACCACCCACATTAAAGTGTGAGGTGTGATAGTTTGAAAGAACGCTTCCGTCCATTCTCTCATCAATCACCTTAAGCCGATAGCATGTATTTAACCAGCCTGTCCGCCACGAGCAGGATGCGACACAAGGTCAGTATTTCAAGCGGAATACAGATGGTGTGAATTGTCCTAGACTGGTTGCCTAATCAAGGCTAAAGAACCCAGTCTGTACGACTGGGGGAACAAGAGGGGGATTCATATTTTTCACAATGTGTTTAGCGGTAAGTAAATCAGCCTAGGAATCACAAGGTTCCGGGTTCGATACCAGACCTCGCCAACTCAGCGTATGAGTTGCATAGGGATCTGTGAGATAAAGTGATGAGCTGATGGTAGGTGTGGCGCTCCACCTCAGATGCTAAAATATCCTTGGTCTAGCGCTTAGGAAAATGGGAGAGACTCCCTCGCTGTCTGGCTGAGACTGACTTTAGGCCACACCGCCGACTTTACTTTTTGCGTAAATCAGTAAGGATATGAACTCGGGTCACCGATTCTCTTCCGAAAGACGATAACCGTTACACCGGGTGCACCGATAGGACACCAGTAAACAACCATATAAAATTGAACATATTTTCAATCCACTATCAAATATGGCGGGTTAGATTATAGCCTGGGGAGTTATTTGTGGATCGGGACATTTAAATGGTTGGTTGGTTGGATTTTAAGACATGTCAACTCTTGTTGAGTTATTTTATGCCGAAGATATTGTTTTATTCATTCTCGAAGGGTATTAAAAACTTTTTTAAACTTAATTATTTAACATTTTTTCTATTTAACCCATAGATGGACCCTTGTAGGTACTACCACTCCAGGTCAGAGTAGACCTGGAAGTAATGGCGATAAAGGGGCACTCCACACTCCCCAGAGCTCCAGAATTGGAATATCCCCACTAACTGCAGTTTAATATCATACCCAGGACACTGGTTATTTAAACCTTTTAATGGTGCGTGCGACTGTAGTGGAATCCACAGAGAAAATATACTCAAAATATCTACATTATTTTATTATATATACACCTGGTGTATTCAAAGATATTTATCCATATATACTCTCAAAAAGTATTAAAAATGAAATTGTACTTACTAAGACAAAAATAACTCTACTTTTGATATAGTTATTTATTAAGCTTAGATGTGACACAATGCCAGAAGTATGGAGCGCCTAGTGAGAATCGAACTCACTAACAAGGGTCTGTGAACGCTAAGCTTGCTAGCCATTATACCACTTGGGGCGCACACTCTACTTTTGATATAGAGTAGGATTGACAGAGGGTGAATATTTATATAATTTGAAAGAAAAGGCATAGATTGATGGTATTATTCTTATTCTTATTCTTATTCTTATTATTCTTCTTATTATTATTATAAATAATAATAATAATAATAATAATAATAATAATTATTATAAATTATAATAATAATAATTATAATAATTATATTATTATTATTATTATGATCTGCGAGTTTGAGTCTTCTCACCAGGTTTAACTGGTCGTCTTTCACTGAAGTCTGAGTGACACCAAGTTTCCTCGGGTTTCCAGGAATCTTCTGAGTATTCTAACTGATCTTAAAAATGCTGGGGTCTGTGTGGTTTCTTATTTCTAATTACCCAAGTCTTTTTTTTACAACAGAAAAATCCACTAGATAACGTCTTTTTTTTTTTTTTTTTTGTTAATTAACACTATCGCTGGTCTCCTGGTCGGGGTTGCGTGATCCGTCTGTATTTCAAAGTCCCAGAGAATTTTAACGCTGGTGTGAAAAACTTGCAAGGTGTGATATAATAATAATAATAATAATAATAATAATAATAATAATAATAATAATAATAATAGTGGTGATAAAGATAGCCTTTAGATATGTATATGAAATCAACTTTAGAGTAAAAGGCCTGTAAAAAAAAGACGAGAAATAGGTCTATTACATCCTAATATCATAGACATCGTTATCTATATTATCAAAGAAGACAGTATTCAAAAACCTTTATCAGAAATCGCGTGTATAATAAGGAGCAGCAGTGCTATGCATTGCCTTTTGTGTTCGTTCATTTGCTTTTCTTTTCATTTTTTTTTTCGCCTCAAGGATCCATAGGAAAATTACATTTCTGCGCTTCAGACTGCATTTTTAGCATTTCAATCTGTTTTTTTCTTTCTTTCTTTCTTTCTTTCTTTCTTTATTCCAGATCGTTATATCGCTAAAGTAAGCAAAGAAAATCACTTCCTCTCATTGTTCGAAATATTATTTAACAACTAACCAACTACTCATCAACGTTAATCAAAAAGGAATTACTTGCAGATAGATAGATAGATAGATAGATAGATAGATAGATAGATATGAACAGACTGAGATAATTAGATATGAACAGACTGATATATATAGAGAGAGACAGACAGACAGACTGACAGATTGAGTGAGAGACAGAGACAGAGAGACAGAGAGACAGACAAACAGACATACAGACAGACAGACAGAGAGCGACAGAAAGGGGGAGAGAAAGAGGGAGAGAGAGAGGGAAAGGGAGAGAGAAAGACGGCGGGAAAAGGTAAACAGCCTGATAGATATGAGCATATATATATATATATATATATAGAGAGAGAGAGAGACAGACAGACAGACAGACAAACAAACAAACAAACAAACAGACAGAGACAGAGAGACGCAGAGACAGAGACAGATACAGAGACAGAGAGATATAAACAGATTAAGACAAATATAAACAGACTGCTAGATAGATAGATAGATAGATAGATAGATAGATAGTGCTTTTGTTCAGGACCTGAACTCGGCTCACCAATTCCCATTTCCTGCGACAATAATCGTTATCTATTGTGCACCACCTATTTTGACCAGCATGTAAACCTTTCCAAATTCAATCATTAGCCAAAAAGTGGGCCATTCTATGAGCTAAAACCCGTGCTAAATATTCCCCCTACAAAATGCCAACAGTCATTTTGTTTGCAACGCTTCTGCTCCAAAATAAATAATCCAATTTTACATTGGCCTTTAATCAATAAACACAGGCATCTACCCTTAAAGCTATTTTATTGCTGCTACCCAATGTTTGAAAAAAATGGGGGGGGGCTAAGATCAAAATAATCAGCTCTAGAAGAGCATTTCTATTATCATCATCATCATGTCGCGCCAGCAGCACGGATATCCATGATAACCTCTCGCCAACCGTCCCTATCACTCATTGTCCTGATAGGTCATCCACGCAGTATCTGCACAGAGCTGGTCTATGTTGGTCTTTGCTGGACAACTCGCACTAGCATATCCATGTGCTGGTTTCCCTAAGAGGACGTCACTTATGAGTCATCCTTACTTCCCTAACATATATATATATATATATATATATATATATATATATATATATAATATATATAATATATTAAGGTAATTTGCTTTAGAAGCATTATTGAGTAAAGTATATTATTATTATATTTTTAGCTTGAAGGCAGTTACAATGCGTATATCGTATAAAATTCGATAATTAATGAAAATAATCATGATTATTTCATTAATATCGAATTGTATACGATATATGCATTGAAACTGCCTTCAAGTAAAAAATATAAAAAATAATATAATATATATATATATATATATATATATATATATATATATATATATATATATTCAGGTTTTCCTTCTTCTAGACTGGTTACCTACCCATGTTAAGGAGCCCAGTCTGCCCTACTATTTTACCCATAGCTGGAGGAGAATATATGGATTCATACCTTTCCCTAGGGTATTAGCGCTATGAGAAATGCAAACAGCCTTGTCTAGGATTTGAACTCGGTCAACAAGTCTATTTCCCACGACACGTGCGGCGTGCGCGCGCGCGTGTGTTTGTTTTTATGTGCTGAATGTGTGTGTGAATAAAAATCATTTTTAATATTGTTTCTTTAAAACGAAAAGTCTCAAATACTGATCAACAGAGCAGGATAAAATCTAAAAAAACTGATACCTCACCTGTTTATGTTGGTTTTATTACTTAAAGTTTGATGCGTTAAAAATACAATCATCTGATAAAACTCAGCCTGCCCACCGATGTTTGAAAAGATGGGGTGGGTTTTGAGGATGGGGGGGTCTATGATCTATATAACAAGTTCTAAGAGAGTCTTCGCGCATTTCTATTATATATTCTTCAATATTAACTGCTAAAGGCTGTCATTCTTTCCTTCTTATTGTTCATGGTTTTTAAGCCAAGATTTGTCGAAGTGCGTAGAAAAAAAATCTTTCAACAGAAGCTATAAAAACTGAAGTGATAATATGATGGATGGACAAACTACAGGAGCATCAGGCCAAACCACAACTTGCGACAGCATTAGAAATGTCGTATATTTTTTACTTTATTTAAGACTGACAGTTGCACGTAAAAATATGTCAGTAAACTTGACGTTAAAGCCAAAACATTGTTAGCTGGGACGGCCTTATGTCGTCTCCACTAAATTCTGAAGATGCATCGCTCAACACGAATATTCCATCTATAGATAGCAATATGCTATTCTTAGTCTCAAGCAACTAGATTCCTGCGATAACGTCACATCCCCCCGAGCCCCGAACCTCTAACTCCTCTGACCTCAATGAGTGCATGCTACAAAACCAATTGAACTAGTGCTCTGGTCAGGTTCTCTCTTCGCTCTATCGTGCGAATCATTTCCTCTACGCTCTCTTCATCAATTCTATTCGTAGTCATATACATCTGAGTCTGCATTATCTTCAATTCCCTGGGCTCTCTCCTCCTTCTCTTCTCTCTTCCGCTTCTCATGCTCATACTCGCAACCACTTCTCCTGCCCCCCCCTTCTACACTCTCCTCATCTTCTTGAGTCCCATCGCCCTCCATCTCCTTTCGCCTCTCTCTCCCTCTTCGAGGACCTTCACGCCTCACCCCTACAACTACTTTCGTCTCTCAACACACGGCATAACACACACATTCCACGTGCCTAGAGATGAGAACACATCACATAAATATTCACCATTATTCACTCGATATTATCACTACACATTAGCGACACACCGACTCAACACAACAACAATGGCACATATACTACAATCAACCATACACAGCATCGATCTCTATTTCTAACCAGTGCACTATTAACACACGATACTCACTCACTCGACACGAGCTACAGACTAGCTCATAACAACACTAAACATAATCTATTCTACGCTAAAGCACCACATCACAACTGTACAACTCAATACACACACAGACACAACACACATCTTCACTCTACATACACATACACACCAACATACTACACCCCACACTCATCTAACACAGTCTCTACAAATCACGCACCATATCACAGACAGCACAGCCTACAAGGCTCAACGCGATATTAGCAATCAAGATCGAACAACAGCTCTACGAGCGAGCTCCACAGCCTCCAGCCTCTCTCACACAGCACTAGCACACGATAGCAAAACGTTATCTAGTTACGACACACTGTACGTTAGCATTGTATGTAGGATACTCTGGTAAAACGTCATGAATAAACACTTAGATGTTATGTGTAGTATATATATATAGATATATATGATACTATAATATATACATATATATTATAATATAATAAACGCCATATGATTATTATGTTAATGAGTTATAATATGGTATGAGGAGTGGTATTGACTTAAGTGCTCATCTCAACTTATATTTCAGACCGTGATCTCTTTTAACTGACACAATTGGGACACAGCATTTTAGAGAGGTCTGGCGATGGGTCACAGCCGTAGGGAGAAGATGATCATGCATTAAGCCACAGAATCTCAAATTTTATAACTATCTTAAGATAATCAATATCTATGTACCTATCAACTAGTTCCTGTCGGCTAGGGCGACCAGAACTTCACCGAACTGCACCTCTGCAGACAGATAGGACCCCCAACGAGGCTAGCCGTGATGCTTAAGGACGGGATCCTGGTGGATGAGCAGTCCACGACATGCAAAAATTTCCCTTTGGTCCTTAACTTTAGGCGAAGGCAGGCGCTCGAAGTAGGCTTTCTCCAGTGGTTAACGTCAAACCCGCGAGAAACCTATAGCACAAGAGAGAGTAAGATGTCTCCACAGGATACCATTTATATATGCATGACCATCTAGACTGGTATATCAAAGCATTGTATATACACGGCTAGGACAAATCAGTGCCCCTCTCCTACCTACATCCACAAAATGCACCAAGTAAGCGCGAAGAGCGCGTGGCCGAGTCTTAGTGTACGCCTCAAGACAAAACATGCTGGGCTTCTACTGGAGATTGTAGCAAGGTATATCGAAACTCTTAAAGAGCATGAACGTTCTTTACACGTGTCATAACCTCACGTTTCTTGAAATCTGGCTGGGCGCAAGTGGTTAGACGAGATAATGCCACCTGCGAGTATCGCTTCATGACATTATCTTCCCAGTGAGTTGACTCCAAGCTCTGCCTTCGGCGTGCGCGGATCATCGATTCTAGCTGCCCAGAGGACCTCCCAGTAAGGGATATTTAATGGAGACCTTAGTGAAGGATTCCAACAGTGCTTATGGGGGATTTTCAAAGTAGATAAACATTTGGTCGTATTAGAATACTATCCGTCACTCTGAGCATAGCTCTATAAATAAAAAGTAGGACGATGAATATCGAATCAATCTATAAATAAAGCAAAACGTTACTTCGTGTCATGTATTAATAAACCCAACAAAAATAAACCTATATATCTAATGCATATATTAATTTATATATATCGAGTGCTTATACTCATCAGCTGTTGCATTTCTATCTATTCGAAATAACATCTATTCAACATTACTATAAGAAGGTGGAGTAAATTAATATGGAGGATATTCGATAAAACATATGAATGTCGCTTGCTGATGATGGTGTGGGGGGGGCAAAAATAAGCGAGTTTCACCGTCTTCTACAAGACATGACTTTCTTTGGCAACACATTTCTTCGATCGCAAGCAGGAAAAATCCGTTTCGTTAGTAGCGAAATAATCTTTAAACAGTTCAAAATCGCAATTTCCTATTTAGTTTTGTTTCTGGTTGGACTAAAATAGTGCCATTTCTTTGTCGACTGCTTGCTGTCTGACTCCCAGGCGCTCGCACTCACTTTCATTTTATGGACTGTTGATGATTACCCAAACATCCGGGCACATCTGCCGAACCTGGCGTCAGTCCAGGACCAAAATCGCATTTGTTTTTGCAGCGCGAGACGCGAGTTGTCTGGATCCTGGTCGAGTGCAAGAATTTGGTCTTGCTCACTTTCTCTATTCTACGACAGTATTCATCCAACGCCCACACCCCCAAATAATGGGACTCTATCTGTATGTAATTATTCAACGCATGAGGATATAATTAACTAACTACCAATATTCGAGCTGTTGATTAGTAACAGAGATTACTATATTTAATATAGTAATGGACTTCAGCACATATATATGTCGAAATTAATCCTAAGCAGTCCTATACCACTTAACGTAACTGCTCGGAAGACGTATGCTATTCGACGCACCAGCTATTATTATACCTATCTACTGCCGATAATAATATACCGTATATCACAACTAATAATATTATCCCTTTAAAACCCGAAGCGTAATGTATATATTCATTTTCTAATACCTTTAAATTTTTATCCGTTATTACTTCTACTATCAATATTTATTCTATTGTATATTTTTATCCTCCTCATTCTTTACCTGTCTTTTCTTACAAATATACATATTTCTTTTTTTTTCTTACTTTCTTACCACACTGTTTTCTTTCTTTCTCTTTTTATTCTTCTTATCCTCCTTCTTTCTTTCTTTCTTTTCTTTCTTTCTATTTTGCATTTCTTTCATACTATATCATTAATTTCATTAATCATATTTTATTATAATCACTAGTCCTGACATTGTTTTTTCTTACCATTTCTTCTATCTCTTTTTACTTTCTTAGTTTACTTTTCTTTATCTTCTTTCTTCATTCATTTATCATTTCTTTCTTTTTTTCTCTGTTTATTACTTTCCTTTCTAATTCTTTACATATATTACATTATTCTTTTACTATTAGTACTATTTTCTTTTCTTTTTATTATAAATAAACTACTCTATTTTATGTTAAATTTAAAAAAAGATATAATACAATCTCACTGACGTTATTTTGCAGTCGAACTATTATCCCCATCTTCATTGTAATATGTTTGTATCCAGAGTCTGATATCGTGTCTCCGACCAGATTACACCTCCGATCACTTTCTTCACACACCTCCTCTATTATCAATGCCCGCGACTCGCGATACTATAAACCTGAGAGGGAAGCAGGTAATATAGGTTCAAAACTTTCCGTCGAATATGTGTTCTTCCTTCTCCAGATTACTGACAAATAAGTTATCTTTGTCACGAGTATCGACCAGAAATGTATTTCTCTCGAGCGTCGCGTTGAGTGTATACAAGGTCACCGTATTGTCCGACGTAAGAGCAACACATCCACTCGAGCAACAACGAACGGTACACAGCAAGCGACACACAACAGCGATATATATACGGTACCGATAACGTTATATATATAATCTGACAAATAACAATAATGAAGATGACGGTAGACAATATGAGTCCGTAAATATAAACTAGTGCAGATAATTATCTTAAATCTCAAGCCTCATCTTCAAATAAAAATTTCAGTAATATGGAGTTATAATGTGTATGCTTTTGTTTTTCTATATACGCTGGTGTGCTTCTCGTTTCCTTCAAGATCCTAGGTGGAACAGTATAATTGCGAATAAGAGAGTTTACCCTACGGCTGTAGTTATTGAAATCTATATACCCGGTTGTTATCAAGGACCTAGCGGAGATAGATGTCGTGGTTCTTTCAGCAAGTCTTGTTCTCTTAGCACATGTATTCATCATCCAACCATTTTATTGCTCTTTAATATGCATTTGGAATGTACAGAACAATAAGGAGAAATGGATAGGTTGAGGAATCTAGGCGTGTAGTCTGGGTATGACTTAAACTCTATCTGATGGTGAAGTTCTAATTCTGGAGCCCTGGGAATTGGTGTATAGGTTCATTACCAGATTTACTCCCAGTTCCACTTGTCCCGGAGTGGTAGATCCTGATTATGCACCCTATCTATGAATTAGATAGAAAAAAATCCAGTTTTTAACATGTTTAAAAAGACATTGAAACCCTGCAGAAAAATGAAACCACGTTAACAAAAAAAAACAACAAGAATGTTCTTTCCTGCCATTCTTCTGATAGCGGGCGCAATAGCATAAAAGGAGCAGTGTGGGGAAACGCCTGACCCAAATTAACATGCGCCGATTGAGACAATGCTGTTAGAACTCCAAAACGCAAACCAAACCCAGTTGGCCATGCGTTACGAACCATGACACAATCAGGTTGGAGTCTTATAACGTCTTCTCCCCTCTCTCTTTCATCAATCACTCCACGAATCATTCATCAATCTCCCCTCTATAGCCGTGCTTCATTCTCTTTTAATAGTCTTCTTTCTCTATTTTAAAATACTGGACTCTCTCTACTCGCAACCTCTCTCCACTTCCCATTGTCTTTCTCCTCTCCTTCTCGTTCTCTTCTCTCTCTCTCTTTTCACATCTTCCTTCTCCCTCTCATTTGTTTCTGTCTTTTGCCTTCGTGCTCTTTTCTCTCTCCTTATTCTTCTTTCTATCCTTTTATCTTACTCTCTATTCCTCTACTTTTATTTACTACTTCTCTCTTTTTCCTCTTCTTCTTGACCACCCAGTACTTCCAATACCTTTTCCTTCATCGAAACCGCGTAGACTTCGTCAGCCTCTGCTACATCTCCCCCTTCATCAATATGTGTGCGCTTTCAGTCTCTCTACCGCTGCTCCAAACTAAACGCTCTGTCCCTAGTACTATCGCCACCTATCTTCTTTTCACCTATCTATCTCCCTGCCTCTCTCTCTCCACACAACATACACCACAATCCTCTACTAATTCACACCGCGACTCCCACACGATACACCCACAACACGACTCCAGCGCCACTCACACATACACACACTCACAAACATATACACAACAATGAGCACGGAGCAGCTACACTAACGACACAACACCATATCACACACCACCAACCAGCACCACACTAGCACACATCATCACACATCGCATACACAGAGAGAACGATAATAAGCTACGCTACCCCATATCTGGCGTGGGGATCTCACAGTTCCGTGGTTTGACTATAATTGTAGGTCTCTGTTGTATGCGCATTATTTTGAGTTGGCGTAGCCGACCCAGTGTCCTCTGCTAGAGAGGTTCAATCTCTGTACAGGACTCTCCAGCGGAGTTCCATTATGCTCCTGATGCCAGGGTCCAATTCACGTGTGGCAGCTACCTCATAGATTTTGTAACTTGTTATACTTCGTGCAGGCTAAAGCTGGAACGCGGTTAAAAAAGATATACAGGCATAGTCACAAATGAGAGACTCCCTCCGATATGGCCCAGAGAAGCTCGGGACAGTTGTCGATACATCATTGCACCGGTCCAAGGAACCTATATAATATGTAGGTGTGATCGCGATTGAAAGACCCATTATATACTGTTGGTACTAAAATGATTGAGTGCATAACAAGCAGAGAAGAGCGGAGTATAGAAGGATTTGCGTAGAGCGGTGAACCTTTGTGAGAGCAGTGTCTTCATAGTAGCTACTCTCTATTTGAGGTATACATGGACTATGATTCATGTTAATAAACTCTACTTCTAATATCTATTGATCTATTCTCCTCTACTCATATATATTAGACAATCTATTCTATGTCGTTTATGACTATATATGTAGTTTTATAATTATAAGTTGATGTGCCTATTCGATAATGATATGTAGGATTCATATCTATCTATCAGTATCACTCCTATTTCTAATATTCTTCATAGCTCACACTGCTTCCTCTATCTCCACTTCGACCCGGTATGATATTAGTGATTACATTTATATATAGGTTTATATGAATTTAAATTTTTGAAAAAGATACCATATAATTGTTATGGTTATAATGCGACAGAAATCTGTTTCGACCACTTCAATAGAATCGGTCATCATCAAGAGCAACATATGAGAGGAAAGACGTACCCATACGAATAACCGTTGGTAGAGATATGAAAATATAGTAAAACCAATACGCTATGTTATTCAATGTACATGGAATATATAAAAAATGCATGTTACTTTGGTGTTAAAAAAAATTAATTTATTTTTAAAAATTCATGAGAGCATTATAGTTCATAGTTATATATGTATGTATGTATGTAATGTCTATACATTCATACATATGATACGGTTATTAATCTTCCATCAATCTATGATAGTTCATATTCTATCTATCTATTCTCGAGTTAATATCTAATATCTGCTATTACGATATATATTGAGTAGTGTTATATCATATTTTAACAATCATCTTTAGTCTCTTTATCTTAGTCATTTAATACACATGGGCAGTCCCAACTTGACACAGGCTTATTAGAAGCTGTATTGCCGAGTAACAATATCAAAATCTGCACAAAAGCTCATGAATGGCAAACATCATCACTCTAACTCATTTTCTCACACACGAGCGACCACACATATGTGAACGAGAAATAAAAAATAGAGCAAGACTCATATGTCTTTGAACCTGCCGGGATCTGAATAAATCCCGCTCTATATATACCTCTACTGACATAAGAAAACCAATAATTCTATTAATTATTATATGATAATGACGAGACGAGAACCCACGTCAAATGGCTCTCTGCCATATCAAGAGATGACCCGAGATTGTTGGCGCGTAATATGCCTCGATACAACACCAAATTGAGTGCCGAGTTCAGTACACTTTGACGAATTTATATTGTTTGTTGTGTGTACCAAGTGCGGTCGAAGAGAAGGCTTTGTTCGGTTGTCTATACTTGAAGACGCAAGTGCTATGAGAGATGATAGTTATTGACCGACGGTCTCGGTGCGATTTTTTCACTGCTGCTCGGAAGTCTAGTTGTTTACCAAAAGAAAAGTTAGACCCTCGCTGAGTAAAGACACATGAGACATCGCTTACTGCGTTGCCCATTCCCCTCCCAACAGGAACTTGTGAAGCAAATATCTATTTTCCCCCTCTATTTTCCACCCGCTTTATCGTGTTAAATTATCCATTATCAAAGAGTTTATACCTCCCTATAATCTATGTAGTCGCCATTTATTATCTATCTATGTTCATATCGCTTATTTATATGAGTACTGTACGTTCATTAAGCTTTATGTATGCTATGATCAATGTAATGTTTAAACATTCTCAGAATATACAGGATCATGTAGGTTATGTCTATCCCATTCAATCCTATGTGCGATGTATCAAACCCCTAACCTTATACTAAAACCTCCGGATTTAATCTTTGTGAGTTTAAAATTAATACAATATTTCATATCTATTCCTAGGCTACTAGCTTAATGTTATGAGATAGGATTCAGATCTATTTACTATTGTTTCAAACCTAGTTTGCCAATAGCCCTCTATCCTAATTAGAACCCTGTCTCCATTCGCCAAAATATAAGTATAACACTATTGTTACATGCGACCGATGTTACAACGGGATGCCATAGTGTTTCACGAGTTATACTTTAATATAACATGCCTATGTGTACGAGATTATATTCTTCAATTGGTAATAATTAGCATCACCTGTCCGGACGATGGCCATCATGCTTATATCGACATAGAGTAAATACAGTATTCCAGTAAAGGCGCTCTCGTCGTTGTGGTAATCATATCTTTTGTTCTTCATCTTTGCGGATTATTGTGCAACCGCCGTGATTTAGCATGCATTTGACAGGCAAATTTCCCCCATTAGTAATCCAAAAGCACAAGTGCTCTGACCCCGTCCATAGACCTCCTGCGACGGTCGGCTCAAATTTCGAACCATTGGACTATAACGTCGCTCTTATCGTCATTATTGTTCTTGTAACAATCTCAAACGTTTCGTTATTGGGGCGCGATTGGCCGTTCGGCTGCAGAAAAAGAAAGGTTATCTCAAATACAGTTTAACAATAATCGGTAACATAAAACGAAATGGCCTGAAAATAAAGATTGAATTGCCCGCTCTTCCGAAGCAATGTCTCATACGAATTCCGCTATACAATTAGCCATTACGGTTTGTGAATTCCCCAAAGGTTGACCATAAATGGACAACGAGGAGCATCTCATCAACACGCTACACACACCCTCTCCCTCCTCACACTGCTCACTACACTCTCTCTACTCTCCTCTCTCCCTAACTCTATCTCTCTCTCTCTCTCTCTCTCTCTCTCTCTCTCTCTCTCTCTCTCTCTCTCTCCTCTCTCTCTCTCTCACTCTGATACACGCATTCTTATGCAGGTATCAGCGTTCTGCGATTTGTACCTTCTCCTAAACTCTACTCTCTCATCTCTCTCTTCTTCTCTCTCTCTCTCTGTGTTGTTGTGTGTGTGTGTGTGTTGTCTGTGTGTTTTGGTTTTTGTCTGTTTCGGCTCTCTCTCTCTCTCTCTCTCTCTCTCTCTCTCTCTAATAAGCACACTTTTATATAGGTATAAGCAGGGGTTAGACAGGAGGTAAGGCTGCGATTTCTACCTTTCTCCTGAACTCCTCTCTCTCTCTCTCTCTCTCTCTCTCTCTCTCTCTCTCTCTCTCTCTCCTCTCTCTCTCTCTCCAATACACCATTCTTATATAGGTATAAGCAGTGTGTTAGACAGCGGAGGGGGAAGAGGTCTATGATTCCTACCTTCTCCTTAACTGCACCGAGCGCTGACCAGTTATTCTGCCGGGTCGCAATTTGAGAAAAAAGGAGACGGTTATTAATGATTATTGCATTTCGGTATTTCCCGGTTTTGCAAAGACGACGCCCTCGCTAAGGAAAAAGATCGGACTGCTTGGAGATTTATTCGCCGGCTTGCAGCATCATCAGAGGAGTGAGAGAGAGGGGATAGGGAAGGCAGAATGGTAATAGCAATGTAGGTGGAGGTAGGCACTTTTTGTGGTGACCACGGCGCTCGTTGAATAGAAAATGGTAAGACAGTTAATCTGTGTCGAATGGAACAGACTGCCCACATGTATGGAGCTATTCACCGTCCTTTTCAATTGCAGCCGTCCAGAGATACGAGTAAATAGCGTCAATGGCCTTTCCAAATTGCAACGATTTCGTTTGACGAGTTGCCGTAGCTCATCTGGTAGAAACGTTGGTCTGGGATTTTTTATCTATCTACTAAGCATTCCAAAACCAGTTCAAGGGTCTCTCCCCAATCTTATGATAACCCCGAATCTATTATACTTACATCAAATCTATTATACGCACCCGAATTTATCATAGGCCCCATCCGAATCTATTTTACACCTCCATACCGTATCTTTAATACGGTTGATTGGGTGTTTTGTTTTACGGCATATCAACCTTTCCAGTCATTTAATGCCGATAAAGTCGTTTTGATAAACAAAGGACTCAGGTTGATTACTGTACCTGCCGTTGTTTAAGTGCTCTCCAATTAAGTATTGAACAGACTCATTGCTGCTTAACTTCGGTGATCAAGCAGGGACTGGTGCTTTCAGTGTGACTTGGTTGTTTTGTTTTACGGCATATCAACCTTTTTGGGGTCATTTAATGCCGAATCAAGTAATTTTGATATCAGGTTGCTTACAGCACTGCTGTTGCTTAAATTCATTTAATGCCGAATAAAGTAATTTTGATAAACAAAGGATTGAGGTTGCTTACTGTACCTGCCATTAGTCACCCAATCAAGTATTAAACAGGCTCGTCGCTGCTTAACTTTGGTGATCAAGCAGGGACTGGTGCTTTCTGTGTGACTTGACCGTAATCAATGACTCTACTAAATATCGATTTTCATACAGTAGTATTCATATGAAATATAGGAAACTCACCTTTCCAAGGCCCTCAAGCTAACTTTTTCTTCCGGTCGCTGGTTCCGGATGTAGTAAGCACCGGTCGGGAAACATTGCCTACTCTTTTAAAGGATCTAATTGAAATTTCCGACACAATTATTCATCAGAAGTTTGTACAATGTTTTGCATTATATAACTTCATTGATTTGACCATGACTATCACTATCAGCCAAATCTTGATTGTCAATTTTATGATAACCCCCCCCCCACACACACACACACACACGCCGAACCAACTATATGAATATTAATAAAAAATATATGAAACTTGCCCTCCCTGGACTGCCACGCAAGCCCTGCTCCCACACAAACACACAAGTCGGTGGGTTTGGAGCTAGTACTAATTTCAAGACTACGGATCAGGATTCGGCTCAGAATATTTGCTCACGGAGTCGGCCTTATTCCAAAGTGATATATGTTCAGCCTATAGGAGTACAGTTAAAAATTTGTGACACACTGACTTTCTCAATTATTATTAGAGGTAAAGAGTGCTCAATATCACACTAGATTAACCCACTCCTTCATTTTAAAAGAAGAACCTCCATCTAAATGTTCATGTGGAAACCGATACACAATAAAACATATTCTGATTGAATGCACACACCTGTCCCACACTCAAAGAAAGTTCTACAATGTTGACAGCATGGACAAACTATTTGGAAAAATAGATCCCAAGAGGATATTAAACTTTTTGATAAGAACCGGCCTCTTATCAAGGATGTAAGTTCACAGACTTACAAAAATCACCCACTCACTCTCTTGATGTAAAAATTCTAAACAGAAAACTTGATTACAGCAAATAAACCCCTATACATTTTTGAATACCTAATTACCAAAAGAAGTATTCGGCATAAAATAATCCAAGGGGTTTACATGCCGTAAAACCCAACCAACCAACCAAGCAAACCATCAATGATAGAACATATTGATCTGATGATTGCAATGGTGAGAAACTGACAGTCACCAAGTGCTATTGATACTGTGTGTACGCTATTTAGACTCCCAAACATTTCTAGTATTTTCTGGAAATCTGAGATAAAGTATCATTATTCCCCAAATTATTTGCTATCGTCATCTCTTTTATTTTAATCATTACAATTATTTCTCCAGTCTTCTTGGGGGAAGTCCCTGTAAAGTTATCGATCATGAAAGCGAGTTCGAACTCCAGTTGCGTTAATACGCTCACTTTCACTTTACTCTTGGGAAAGTTGTGAGCTCCGGTCATGGTCAACAAAATAAGAACAATCTACTCCAATGGATTAAATAAAGGGTTCGGTTCGAAGTTCCGTGAGGCTGCTATTCCGATATGAAGACTCCCGAGTTCGACAGGAAACACTTGAAGAAGGATGGTGGGTACATCGGCCGAAACGTTGGGTATATGACAATAAAGACGACGAGAACAGTCCGAAAAATCTACATCATACAAATTAATTTTTGTTTTAGATTTTGAGGTTAACCTTTCTTCAGCCATTCCCATTGGTAGTACATGTGTTTCATAATCAAGGCCCTATACATTTGACTGTTAAATATATAATATATATATATATATATATATATATATATATATAGAGAGAGAGAGAGAGAGAGAGAGAGAGGAGATACATACATACATACATACATACATACATAGATATGTGAACATACTACCATAGATAGATAGATAAATAGATAGATAGATCATATATGATTAAAATATAGACCTATATGTGGCTTCTAGTTGAGATTGAACTTGCATTTGATATATATAGAGAGAGAGAAAAACACACAGTTATATATCATAAAAAGGATAATGTAACCTTACAGATATATTGCAATAGATTGATAGATAAATAGATAGATAGATAGATAGAGAGAGAGAGTGAAACACACATATATTATATATATATATATATATATATCATTAAAGGGATAGTGTAACTTTACAGATATAGTGAAATAGATAGATGTGAACATACTTCCATAGATAGATAGATAGATAGATAGATAGATAAGATAAAAAGGGATTTTAAATATTCTAAAAAAACTTTTTTGTATTTGATGCCAAACTCTGTGGTGGTTCCTGATTCTTTCAGCAGATTTTTCCCGCCAACAAAATCCCCTTGTGAAATTCTTCAATCCTTACGCAACGTCTGCTCTTTTCATAAAACATTAATCTTCCTAATTATGTTTACTATAATTCGCAAACGTTTTTTGTTTGTTTTCTGTCCAACAACAACAAAAAATGGCTGCACCAATGGCTGCCGTCTAAAAATTATCCCCAATAATTAAATTCAAATTTAATCTTTCGTTTCTTCTATTTTAGTTATTTTTTCTCCATTTTTTTAATCTTCATTTTATTTTTGCTTTATTATTATTAGATTTTTTTAATTTCTTTTTTTGGCCATAAACCGGCCTGTAAAATATGTCTAACCCTGCCAACCATGAATTTTTCTCAATCCCCTGCCACCCCCACCCCCAACCAGCCCCTGTTATTCTGTTCAATCACCACCAGCACTACCACCCCAGCCCGGCTGTCGCGTTGTCCCCGGTCATAATACGGCATCAGCGACGTCAAAATTCCTTCTAGCGATCGGACCAAAGAATTTTTCGGATCGATCCCATCAGACATTACGTGCCCATATTCACCCGTCCATCCATTCCTCACTATGACATTATTGTCAACACCCTCTCAGCCTTGTCGCCTCCTCTCGTAATATACCCCCCCTCTTCTATCCGTCCACTCTGACGGGCGGGGAGATGTTGGTAGCCATAGAAACTCAAGACACGTTCTACACGCATTGTTCAACGACAGTCTCTTCCGAATCAAAACCCCAACCCACCCCTCTGTCCCCACCCACCCCCATTTTTTCTCGTCATCTTCTCATTCCACTTTCCGCTTTGGGAGAAAATCCTTGTCATCTCGATTTTTAAAAATGGGAAAATTTGGCCCTTTTAACCTTATTTGCCACCTACCCCCCAGACCCTTAAGCTTACTCCTCGTCTACTTTTTGTCGAAGATTTAACTTGATATTTACGGCCACTTTTTAAAAATGTCTACCGCTGATCTTCAACATGTGTCAGACGATGGGCACGAATGATTCCGATTTATTTATTCTTTGTCTTTTTTAATTAAATGCTATCGTTGGAATGTAGGGGAAGATTCAAGAGAGTAGAATCCCCGTGGGGTAGTGGCTAACGTGCTGGACAGTGATATTTCAAAGTTCACAATCTTCTCTCCTCGAAACTCATTCTATTCAAATAAAGTCGTATTATTATAATAATTTGAGTCTTTCTACTCAATTAAAATGAACTGGCCATCAGTTTTTATACTTTGCTTTCGCAGTGGCAGGGGAGTCGATGTGAGCGGTTTAGAGTATGCAAAGTGTTAAACAAAGAATCCTAACCACAGACCATAGAAACACTTGTATTTTACTTACAAAATATGCAGAAAGAAAAGGATGAAAGTGTCTTTACATTCCCGACATGCTTTGCGAACGCTTTTAACCCAGAATGCATTTCTTCTTTTGTGGTTTATTTTGACTTTAAATTGCGTTTTTTTTTCTAAGGCGGAGGAGAGGAGATTAACACTATATTGTTGTTTGATCGATAACATTCTTGAAACAGGCTTAGAATTATTTACGGCATTTTTTACTTAAAAAGCCGATAGTTTCTCTTTTCATTTAATATTCATTCTTTTTTTCTTTTTTTCTTTTTTATTCCTTCTTTCTATCGCTATCTTTACTTAATTCTTTCGTTCTTTATACAACTTCTTTCTTTCGTTTTTTTCTTTCTTTCATTATTTGTTTTTCTTCTTTCTTACCTTCTAACGCTAACTTAATTTATTTCTCCTTTCTTTCTTCCGTTGTGTATACAACTTTATTTTTGCCTTATGTCTTCTTTAGTCTCTTTTCTTTCTTTTCTTTCTTTCTTTCTTTTTTCGTTTTTCTTTTCTTTTTCTTTTACGCTTTCTTCTCTCTTTCTTTTTTCTTTTTTCTTTCTACCTTCTTTTCTCTATTTCGTCTTTATTTATTTTATTCTTAATATCACTTTCTTGCTGCCTTTTTTATTTAGTTACTCTTTCTTTTTTCTTGCTTTCTATTTTCTTCTTTTTTTCTTTCTTCGTTCTTTTTTCCTCTTTCTTTCCTTCTTTTTTCTTTCTTTCCACCGCTTTCTTCATTTATTTCTTCTTTCTTTCTTTCTTTCTTCGTTCATTATACTACTTTTTCTGCCTTTTTTCTTCATTTCTTTTTTCTTTTTCTTCATTTCTAACTTTTTTCTTTCTTTCTTCTTTCTTCCCTTCTTTCTTATTTCCATCTTTTTTCTTTCTTTCTTCTTTCTTTCTTCTTTCTTCTTTCTCTCTTCTATTTGCTTTTTCTCCTTTTTTTGTCTACTGAGTGACGTCTTTGCATTAGACTTCATTCAATATTTTCAAAAAAAGATCCATCTTCCAAATTAAATGAACTTCTATTTGCAATCGGAATCGATTGTCGGCTCACTGTCAACCGCTTGCACAGCAAACAACCACGCTCGTCCAATGAGAACCTCATGAAATTACATTATTAGCTATTCGTGTATAAAGTGTTCAAAGATCTGAAGTTTTTTTTGCCTATGATTCTTCAAGCGAATTTTAAGCGCAAACGTGAAAAACGTAACCGTAGCTTTTAGAGAGAACTTGATATTTCCTTAAAGACGGCTTACGCTTTAATGGAAAATAAAAACTAGTTTTTACTTACAACAGCATATTAGGTTAATGGCAGCCCATCATTAGTCGATGACCGAAAGTGTCGGTTAAAGGTGGATAGATTATTTTTGCACCAGATAAACATACTTGCACATAGGACACGTCCTAAATCTTGCATATGTCTAATATATATATATATATATATATATATATATATATATATATATATATATATATATATATATATATATATATATATATATAGTATATATATATATATATATATATATATATATATATAGTAACCCTTGCAGTAAGAAAAAAAAAGACAAATAGTTTGTTAGTAAAAATTACTACCAAACTCCTAAGCGAAAATACTAGTAGGTATATCTGACTCATTAGGGAAATTACGGTAAGATTGCAAAGCTCTCCTTAAAACGGATAGAATTCTCTGGCTGACTTTATATATGCATGTATGTAAGTACTTATATCAATAAAAGAAAATCACTTCCTTAAAGAGGTTTGTCCTAATGGCCCGGTTGGTAGAGATTCTGACGAAAAATTGGTCGATTTCCGATCCCAGCTTGAGGCTGCCTACAATGTCTAGCCACACAGAAGAGCTGTGATATAGCGAAAATAGCATTGGATGTGAATGACAATATATATGTACACACACACACACACACACACACACACACACACACACACACACATACATATATATATATATATATATATATATATATATATATATATATAATCAGGTCAGTTTTTAGCGTATGCCATTCTCAAACCAAGATTTGCACTCGAAAGATATGAATAGTAAAGCGTATTGAACTGTCGTCCGAATGGCACCTTATGGTCGTTGCGAAATAAAAACGAAAGAAAACTGAGAGAGAGAGACAGAGAGACAGACAGACAGAGAGGGAGAGAGAGAGAGAGATCAACCCTTTTGCTTCGTTCCAAAGTAAGAAAACGAAAGGAGAAGAGAGAGAGAGAGAGAGAGAGGAGGTGGGGGAGAGAGAGACTGACAGAGAGACAGATCAACACTTTTGTGCACTTAAAAGATATGAATAGTAAATTATTTAACTTTTTTCCGAAGAGCGACTTCTGGTTGCTTCAAAGTAAAAACGAAAGAAAACGAAAGAAGAAATAAGAAAGAGAGAGAGAAAGAAACAGAGAAAGAGACAGAAAGAGAGAGAGAGAGAGAGAGAGAGAGAGAGAGAGAGAGAGTCTCAGATATCAACTTTTTTACAACTTGTGCACCTAAAAGGTTATGGATAGTAAAGCGTGTTTAATTGTTTTCAGAATGGCAACTTTTACGCGTTGCAAAGTACAAAACGAAAAAAAAAACGAAAGAAGAGAGAGCGGGGTTCAACTCTTTTACCAATTGTGCACTCAAAACATATCAATAATAAAGCGCGTTTAGCTGTCTTCAGAATAGCAACCTCGGATCGTAGAAATGAAGGACGACGAAAGAAGAAACAAGAGAGAGTGAAAGAGACAAACAGACAGACAGAGACAGAGACAGAGACAGAGAGAGACATGGACAGAGACAGAGAAAGAGAGAGAAATCAACCCTTTTACAAGTTGTCCACCATAAAAAAACAAATTCAGATTCCTTATCTGCATCGTTTTGTCACTCATTTCATCAGCAATTAGTTTTACATGGCGTTGCAAACATTAATTTCCTGTTAAAGCTTATTGCCCTTCCTCTGCCATGCAGTGCTTCGTAAGTGATTGGGGTTGACAGAAAGTCGTGGCGATCCAGCAAGGACGATGAAACCCTGACCATGCCGTCTGATGTTGGCTCATAAGACTGGGCTTTTGTTTCTTCGACAACCTTTGCAAATATTAGCATATTAACAAAGGCCAGCAGCTGTTCATCTTACCAGACACAAAGAAAAAATAGGGGCAGGAAAATGGCTTTTAATTCTAAGCATATCGCGGTTTTTTTTCCCTCCGTTGCACGTCTCACTGGACCCGACAAGTGAAATGAACATCTGCTTCCGCCAAGCAGAGGAACCGTGCTATGATCTGGGGATTTCGAAATACGTTCCCCATTTTTGGGTTTTTTGTGGGGGGTTGTTTTTTGTTGTTTTTTTGGGGGGAGGGGGTTCATCTTTTTTTTTTTACTTAGATGTGGAAGCAAAAATATTTTTTCTGTGCCAATTTTATATTCATGACAATAAGTTTTTAAAATTCATCTGGTTCAGATAACCTGTTTCTTTAAGCCTTTCCGTCGATTGTGGACAGAGGAAGTATGTGCGTGCGTGTATGTATGTGTGTTGTGTGTATGTGTGTGTGTGTTTTTCTGTGGGTATGTGTGTGTGTTCGTGTGTTTGTGTGTATGTGTGTGTGTCGTGTATGTTTGTGTGAATGTGTTTGTGTTTATGTAGATGTGTTTGTGTTTGTGTATGTGTGTTTGTGTGTGTGTATGTGTATGAGTGTGTATGTATGTATGTGTGTGTGTTGTCGATGAAAAGCTAAAAATGAAAGTATTTCATCATATGCTACTCAAAGTGTATTTTGTTGGAATATTCTTATATCACTGTCATTTTTCCGACCTCAGAAAAGAGCAATTGCTTTAGGAATGCTAAGAAGAAAAAGAAAAACAGAAGAAATACAAAATATCATTTTCTTTTTTCTTATTGTCCTTAGCAAATATTTTTTAGGGAAAGATTTTTCTTCCCTATTTTCTCTTTTTTTTTTCTTTTCTCTTTTAGCCTTTTTTTCTTTTTTCTTATTAAGAAACATTTCATTTATTCTTTTTCTCTCATTTCTATCCTCACGAGTTTAATTTCGTTTTTATACGCTTGTTTTATTATTTAATATTTATTGGATTATTCCTCTTCTCATAAAAGCTTTGTGTTTCTTTGAGCTTTTAGCAAAATTGACACGATTTATGCAAAAAGAGAAGTGAGGCGGATTTACATTAAAAAAGGTTATGAGAAAATCTTGGATATCTTTAATATCGCAGAAGGTTCGGCCATTTTGTTTTTTGTTGTTTGTTGTTTGTTTTCTTCTTTTTTTTTTCTTTTTTAATCATTTTTTTCCTTCCTTTTTCAAGTTATTCGATAGGGACTGATTTATTTATTTAATGTTTCTGTTGTAATATTCCAAGTTCGACTGAAAATATTCAAATTTCTTGATAAGAATGGGATGAGATAGATTCACTAACAGAGAGACAGATATAGATGAGTTAGATATTAACTGAACGACATAGATATATAGATAGGAACAACTTGAAATAAAAACAGGCTGCTGATA
>CM042148.1:59258002-59283002 GCA_023376005.1 Doryteuthis pealeii | reverse complement strand
CAGTCACCGCCTTCTAGCACATATATGATAAAAAGAGTTGGAGCTGCCATGGTTGGGACAATTATATAGGTACTATGGCTTGACATGGCCAGCCGATTGATCAAAAGGGTCCTCTCTGACCACCTGTCTAGCCTAAGTAAGGACCAAAGTGGAGTGTTGCATGTCCTGGAATGCTCAGCAACCAGGTTTCCGTCCTCAAGCATCACCTGTTGCCACCCATGGCCAACAGGTGGCCCCATTAGGGGGTCTTAAATACTACTGTGAAATCCCAGCTTACTACCTTGCTTGTTTGGACCCAACAGAATCTTACATGGGCTGCCAGGAGCATACGGACCCTGGTTGGGAACAACTTCTATAGACACAGGTAGGTGCAAACACACGCACGCACGTAAGCACACACGTGTATGAATATAATGACAGGAGAATTATTATTATTACTATTGAGTTTCCATGGTGATATTTCTAAAACTATCATTTATTCTGGAAACGCTACGGCTGCTGCTTCGTCATAACCGGATGCAACGAGCCAGGAAGCAAAGCGTTCCTAACTCTTCAGTGCTTGTATTTACAGTGATGCGAAAAAGGGACGAGAATAGAAGACTCAAAATGAAATTAGCGAAAGGGTTTCGAGCCAATGTCTACTACTTTATCATTTGCCTGCCTTCCATCACGTCCAGTCGACCTCGTCCTGACATTAATTCGCAGATCGCGCTTCGTCGTGGCAATGCACACGCCAGTTATGAAGACCGGAGTTGGGAGGGGACGGGCGTTGGTGGGAAGAGGGACAATAGAATTACGTCAAGAATAAATACACCTAGTCCTCGGGCTTCCGCGGTGCTCCTCGCTCACTTGATACCTCTACCATCTTTTATGTATACTGATTAAATTATTGTATATTTCAGTGTGGGGTCTGGAAGGTAAATGGAAAGGCAGAGATTATTCCATTTCTACTGATTGCAACATAGCATTTACGACTCTTTGGATAAAACTCATACGAGTCCGTTGCAAGTTAGTTACAAGTGGCTAAAACTGATACAACCTTGTTGCAAGTCAGTAGCAAGTGGATAAAACTCACACAAGTCGGTTGAAAGTGGATACGATTTGTTTCAAACAATCGCTTTGTGTATTTACCCAACCCTTCCGCAAAAGCAGGATGGTCATTTTTTAAGCGGGGTTTTGAATTTTGCGTATTCCGTCCCCTAGATCGGAAGCTCTACCGAGGTTAAAAATCTCAGTCAGTCCTACTATTTATCCATAGCTGAAGGGAGAATAGTTGAATTCATACCTTTCCCAAGGGCATTAGCGCTATGTGAAATGCAAACAGCTTTGTCTAGGATTTGAACTCGGGTCAACAAGTCCATTTCTACGACTCTAACAATTATGCCACGCGCCTCCAAAAATCCTGAGGTCAGTCGTCGATTGGATTTCTGGCATTCCTTGTGCACCAATTCTTTCCTGTCGACTGTGCCAAAAAGTGAGGAATGGTCCAAACAGAACCTTATACAGAAATTGAACTCGGTTCACTGCGTCACCCATTGATATAGCCTTGTGCCAGGCGTAGCTATTCTTAATAAATACCCATTCTATAAAAACTCTTTAGTAGAATCTGTAAGCTAAATATATATTAGTTTGAAGATCCGAATCATAATATATTCACTCTGTTCTATAAATTCTTAAGGGAATGAGTATATAAATATGCACATATTATCCTGGGAGTTAAAAATTCTATCTTTGTCCACTTTTAGTTTGCAAGGAGTAACGTCTGGGAAATCCCAAAACGTATGCACAGGGTTACGATCTTGTAAAGAAGAAAAATCTTGCTTTCCTATGTGAGATTCTTATTAACTACTGGAGAGGAGATGGACACCACCAAATAATCACCATTTCTCACTGGGATATCATAAAGGGGAATTACTCGGTATGGTATTCAAACTTAAAGATTACGGAAAATAACGAAACTAAAAAAGGAAAACTGAAAGGTTATGAAAAACATAAGACTAGAATTGCAACAGGATAAGATATAAACATGGTACTCTCGCATTTATCATAAAGGAGAATTACTCGGTATGGTATTCCAACTTAATGTTATGGAAAACCAAAACCTCAAGTCTAGAATATGATGGGTCAAAGAAGCGTAACAGGATATGATACGATCATGGCACCGAATCGGCTTGTGTAATGTGGCACCAAAACGACTGCCGCAGTCGAAGAGACCTGCACGTTGTGAATAAGAGAGAGAGAGAGACAGAGAGAGAGAGAGAGAGAGAGAGAGAGGGAGAGAGAGAGAGAGAGAGAAATCATCGAATCAAATGATACGTGTTTTAGTTCTCTGCCAAGTGAATCCACGATTTAGAATACGAGACGTCTCGCCAAGACAAGACAGTTGGAAGGACATCAGGACGAGAAGACGGATTGTGCGTTACCCGGATGGAAGATGTCTGTCTTCTCTGATTTTTTTTCTTTTTGCAGGCTGTCCGGTTCATACGATGCAATCAAACATTCTGGTACAATATCCAAATCTGAGAATGACCGACGAGGAGGAAGTAACACAAGGTCACGGTAAAGTGGAAAGCTACGGTAAGTGTGACGCTCCAGATTTGATGCGAAATATTCTTCCTGGTCTATCACTTGCGAAAGGGAAGATAGACTCCCTTACTGTACAGCTGATACCGACAATAGGCCTCTTATCGACTTTTTTTTATAAATGATTTGAATTCAGAGTTTTCCTTGTCCTTTAATGGTTGCCAAACGAAAGCTAAGGAACCCAGTCTACACTCAAATTTATACCATGAAAGACAATCCAAGAGAAGGTAACTCTGACTGAATAAATTAGTATCCTAAACTTGGTAAAGATGAGGAAAGATGGGTGTGGTCCTGGCAATACAAACTCTATCTCATTTGCATTGTCGTTGTCTAATTCAAGTGTTGTGTTACAATTCCATAATTGGTTTGAATTCAGAGTTTTCCTTTTCAAGAACCACATACTTCTGGCCTTGTGCCAAACTAATGTCAACTTCCATTTTTGTAGAACCCGACTATGTTTCTAAATTGCTAACTTATGAATTTACTTTAATATTAACAGTAGCTCCCATTGACTAAAGCGTTTAATTAAACACTAGTAATGGCGAGTAATTCCCCTTTATGGTATCTCACATCCTTTTTCTTTAATTGCTGGCTCTTTCTCTCCCTTTTTTCTTTCTTCTACCTCTTCTTTCCTTTCCTTCAGGTGTTTTACATTTTAATTTCTTTCTTTCTTTCTTTCATTCATTCTTTCTTTTTATTCTCGCATTATTTCTTTCTTTCTGTCTATCTTTTCTGATGTTTTCTTTCTTTTATTATTTCTGTGTCTTTCTTTCTTTCTTTCTTTCTTTCCTTCTTTCTTTCTTTCTTTAATTTCTTCTTTTTTTGCTCTTTCTTTCTATATGCCTTCTTTTTTTATTTATTTCTTTCTTTCGTTATTTTTTTTTCTATTCTCACATTATATCTTTCTTTCTTTCTTCCTTCTTTCTTCTGTTCTTTCTTTCTGTCTTTCTTCTTTCTTCTTCTGTTCTTTAATTTCTTCTTTTTCGCTCTTTCCTTCTTTTTTATTTATTTCTTTATTTCGTTATTTTTTTTTCTATTCTCACATTATTTCCTTTTTTCTTTTTGTCTATATTTTTTTATTGATTAACTGCGTTTATTTCTCCTGTCTTTCTTTCTTTTCTTTCTTTCTTTCTTTCTTTCTTTCTTTTATTCTTTCTTTATGCCTGTATTTCTGTTATTTGCTAGTTTCTTTCTTTGTCTCTTTCTTCTATCCTTATGTTTCTACTTTTTCGCTATTTCTTTTTATTTACATTTCATTCTTTCTTTCTTTCTTTCTTTCTTTCTTTCTTCATTCTTATATTTCTTTTTCTCCCTTCCTTTCCATTTACCTCTCTTTCTTTCTTTCTTTCTTTTCTCACATTATTAGTTTCTTTCTGTCTATCTTTTTTTTATTGATTCATTTTGGTTATTCCTTTCCTTCAGTTTTTCATTCTTTTCTCATGTTCTCTCTTATTCTTTCTTTATGGCTGTCTCTTTTTTTCTGTTATTTCTTAGTTTCGTTCTTTTTTCCCTCTTTCTTTCTATTCACCATTCTTTCTTTCTTTCTTTCTTTTCTCCCATTATCTGTTTCTTTATTTCTATCTACCTATCTATATCAACTAACCTTCTCCCATTATTTTCTCGTTGCAAAGACTCATCTTACCGTATTTATCATGGTCTTATCTATCATCCAATACAATCAACTCTCTGTCGACAGCCAACCTTCTCTTCTCTCCCTTCCACGCCAAAACAAAGAACCGTCCCTGGGCATTGTGCCAAAATCCTGTCTTCTTCAAAGAATTACCTTCAAGAAATGACCGCTACTAGTGAAGCAGACGGACAAAACCACCAAGACCATCGCAAAATTCCTTCAACGTTGTAGTTGTATTCAGCGAGGGGGTAAAAAAGGCATCGCACCCTCCAAAAACAGACAATAATGTGACACACTGACCTTTTAATGGTGTGTTTCGCTTAGGAAACGATAGGAAGAAAAAAAACGTTGTAAAAGTAAATCTTTCTGGATTTTATGTCAGTCGTCCATTTTTAGGTGCGGGAGAATTTTTGTGGATAGTAAAAATAACTCCACACGGAAGCTATCTTTTTTATTCTTTTTCTTTCTTTGTTCTTTTCTTAGAGGTTAAGTGTTCGATAATTTTAACACAATTCTATTGTGTTACTTCAGAAGATCTCATAAGAATGACATTTATTTTTAGATATGATTTTAAATTTGAATATCGTTAAATCTTTTTTTTTTTTTTTTAGGGAATTTTTACTTAATGTTAAAAGCCACCTCGTTTCGTGTAAATTCAACGACTCCCGCTAGTTAGTCTGAAATATTTTTAACTCTTTGTCTGCCACATTTTTCCCCGCAAATTTGTACCAAATTTTCCTGGTATTTTTTACCTATTTATTTACCATTCAACCGCCCCCCCCCCATTACAACATTTCATCTTGCAATACACCCTGGTTAAAAATGAAACCGTCAAAATCGTCCAAGACGTAATGCAAAAATGTAAATCCAGATTATCTGCTGTTGCTTATCCGCCGAATTCTTATTTGTTTTGCGTGTCGTCACCTCAGATAAATAATGGACTATTCTGTTTTTATTGTAAAGGAAGAAAGGGGAGAAAAAGGATCATACACAAAAACGTAGAGGGTGTTGCAAGATGATAACGGTCGTGCAATTAAGAAACACGTATATATATATATATATATATATATATATATGCATTGCTCGCTCGAACCACTACCATTCCTACAACCTCCCACTACCAATTGTTATTACCTCCCACTTCTAATTCCTTGCTACTACTCGTTTTCGTTAAAAACGAGACACGAAACCATACCATCATTTCCTACCTGATGATGGCAAACTGTATTGCCGAAAGCGCTCGTTTTGAAACCTTTGGTGACTGTTACACCAGTTACCACACCGACACCAAAAAGATGGCCCGAAAATTAGAATGGATCAACCAAAAACTTGTCCGACAAAATTGTCTGTACAGTTCAACAAAACTTGTATAATATATATATATATATATATATATATATATATATATATATATATATATATAGAGAGAGAGAGAGAGAGAGAGAGAGAGAGAGATCAGTGGTCCAGGGGAAGTGAAGATTCTTTTGTATTTATGATGGACAGATTCGCCACACACAAAAAAGGTTTCTCTCAACTTGTTGAATAAAAGAAATTTCCTGATAAAGAAATTTGATTTTTTTGTTAAACTTGAACATTTTTTTTTTATTGTCACCCAAAATTTGTCAGTATTTTGCCATGAATCTAAAAAAAAAAACAACGATTTAGATTGGGAAAACTGTGCTTAAAAGGTTTTATTTATTAAACGATCTGGTTTGATGTAGATATATTTTTCTTTGTAACACTGTCATGGTGTCCACCCCCCCCCCAACGCCATTTTCAGCTTGGAAAACACTCCCTTTGGTTGTCACGTTTGTAAATGGCGACAAAAGAACAAACCAAGGATTTCTGTACGAGTGAATTAAACGCTCGGTTACACAATCGAGAACTTCGGTGTTATCCAAGATGGCCGACCTGAGCTCTTCTGATCCTCTATAGACCCAGTTTCACAAAGTCTATCAACGAAACACTGCAATATGGTCGACTTGTTCGTAAGTGTAAACTGGATAATTTTCACATGAAATGTGTCTCTCACAAGCTTGTCAGATTTATATGTGGAATATGATGTTTTTTTGTTGTTTTTTTGTTTTTTGTTTGTTTGTTTGGTTTGAGGGGGAGAGGTTCGATATAGATGACACAACGTAACGAAAAGGATGACCGAATGATGCCAGCGAATGATGTCATCGTTTTAACATCCAAATACTTGAGTAAAACAGATAAGTAGTCTCATTGATTGGTTTGGTTTGTTGAATTTTACGGCATGTCAGCCCTTGTTGGGTTATTTTATGCCAGTGGCAGTCCAGCATGTTAGCCACTAGATTGCATACATTTCTCCAGGGTATTAGTCCAAAAGTCAAAGTAATAGAGCGACTGAAGTTCGAACTCGTTTACTAAGACTAGTACAAAATAAAAAACCCCCTCCGGGCGATGTAAAAGTAGATTTTTGAAACATATTGCCTGAGGGGTGGGAGTACAAAATTCAATGTCAGCGAGTTTGTACCCTAAGTAAGTAAAATCATCAAATTCATTAAAGGATTAAAAAATAAAACAATTTGAAATGTAAACTTTACATATGTATTATAATAAAACAAACTATATATAGATATATAATACCAGTCATGTATTTATTAAAACTTGTTTTAAAAAACAATGAAGACTGTCTAATGTTGCCAGTTCAAATTTTGCGTATATTTATTCTGTTATGACGATTTTGGGTAATGTGACGTAAGCAGTAACGTAATTTTTGTACAGACAAAAACCGGAAGCGAATCT
This sequence comes from Doryteuthis pealeii, assembly GCA_023376005.1. Taxonomy (NCBI): domain Eukaryota; kingdom Metazoa; phylum Mollusca; class Cephalopoda; order Myopsida; family Loliginidae; genus Doryteuthis; species Doryteuthis pealeii. The sequence goes on along the minus strand of CM042148.1, from coordinate 59,276,020 downwards.
CCATTATTAATAGATGTCTCAGTCCAGCGCATTTGAAAAAAAAACTAGATGGTTACTATATAAGGATGCTGAGATGTCAATATACGTATAGAAAAGAAGTGGACAGGTATTGACAGGCTATCGATCGCTTGGAGGATGAGCATGTTCATATCTTTCTCCAGATTGTTGGTCCGACTGGAGTTCGAACTCGCTTCCTACGATATCGCAGTGCAACACGTTATTCACTAGGTGACGGATAATTACCCCTAACTCATAAGGAGTTGATATGCTCTTAATTAAACCATAGCAGTGGCAGTCCAGTATATTAGACACTAGATGAAGGGGCCCATACATTTCTCCAGGGTATTAATCCGAAAGTGAACATCATAGCACGACTGGAGTTCGAACTCACTTACTACGATGTCGCAGTGCAGCACGCTAGCCACTAGGTGACGGAGACTTACTCCTAACCCATAAGGAGTTGATATGCTGTTAAATAAACCAAAGCAAACCTACCCCTTCATTTTTCCCGCCATAACATCGGGTTCCATTGTTTATTGTCCTAATCAGCGAGATGATCACGAATTGGACTAGCGGCCGCGAGATTTTCATTACACAGCACGAACAGCACGCGTGTTCTCTACTCACAAAAGGTTATGGATGTCGGTCACGCTGCGTGACTTGTACGGAAGCAAAAATCGATAGATTAACTTTTTTCTTTTTTTTTTTTTTTTACCCCGGCTTGAAAAGTTTTATTTTTTTACCTAACAGGCCAAAATGGAACATTAAAATTTCTCCCACCACCCTTCGGTCTCCCGGTCTGAAAAAGTAACGTATCGACACATTTACACGTTTGCAGACTCGTTATTATCACAGGAATTTATGAAGCTCAACTAAGTTTATGAACTTCAACTAAGTTTATGAACCTCAGATAAGTTTATGAACCTCAAATAAGTTTGACACAAGGTCAACAGTTAGGATAATCCTTAAAATTCGAACTCACAATAATAATAATAATAATAATAATAATAATTAATGACCGGAGGACCTGGAAATCAGAGGAAGAATTGAGACAATCCACACTATTGCATTGCTGCAACCGGCGGGAATACTCAGAAGAGTCCTGGAGATCTGAGGAGACTTGTTGTCACTCAGACTCCAGTGAAATACCATCAGCTAACGCTGATATGAAAAACTCAAAAGGAGTGAAAATAATAATAATAATAACTAGCAGGACATATTGATATACCACAGTATGATAATTTAATTATTACAACGTTTGACATGTTTACTTAAGAGCTATTGTAAAATAGTTCAATATGCGAAAAGTATAATAATTTTGATTTAACTCACTCTCATTTTTTTCCTGCTTTTCATCTTTTCATTATGTTCGGCTGAAACAGATTAGCGTTATCGCTTCCGTGCTCTCACCCCTCTCTATATCTTTACCCTACTATCTTTCTTTCTTTCTTATTATATTTTTCTTCGTAGCATATCCTTTTTCTCCCCTTTCTTTCTTTATTATAGAAGCAGAACGGTTCATTATTTAGCTGAGGTGACGACACTCATTTGAAATAAGAATTCGGCGGATAAGCAACACCAGATAACCAGGATTTACATTTTTGCATTTCATTTGGACGGTCTCATTTTTAACCAGAGGGTGTTGCAAGATGATAACGGTCGTACAATTAAGAAACACGAGTATTGATATATAGATAATCTGTTGACCATGAGGGTCATAGTGATGCCAATTGTAGTTGGTACGCCTGGGTTTGAAAAGAAGACTGAAGAAATTGGAAAATCAGAGGAAGAATCAAGACCTTCAAAAACTAACAACACTGTTAAGATCACCAATAATACATGGACACGCGAGGAGTCTTGTTGTTACTTATATTCAAGGGAAAGACCACTAGTTAAACCTGAGCAAGAATTGAGACTGTTCAGACCACAGCACTACTGGTATCAGCTAAAATATTTAGATTATTGTTATTGAAAATGACAGACAAGGATTTAGACAATGATTAACGAAGGTCGAAAGTACAAGTACTCGAGTTACAGCATCAGATATTTCTAACGTTTACTAAATAGCCTTCATCCTCAGTTGTAGGATCTCGCTCGCCAACATGAAAAGACTAATAAAAAACTCAAGTCTAATTCCTTGTCTGTCATCTTTAATAAGAACTTCCCACAAGAAATTCTGCTGCCTAAATACGATATATATATATATATATGTGTGTGTGTGTGTGTGTGTGTGTGTGTGTGTGTGTACATATATATGTGTATATGTTCGTCACACAACGTGTAATAGCACGCGCGATACCCCGGCCTCATCAGCTGCTAACTAGGATTGATATATAGATACATATGCATGTATGTACATATATATATATATATATATATATATATATATAGTTATTTACTAAGCTTAGCTTAGATATGGCACAAGGCCGAAGTATGGGGCGCCCAATGAGCACACATCTATATATAATATAGAGAGAGATGTGTGTGGTGTGTGTGTGTGTGTGTGTGTGTGTGTGTGTGTGTGTGTGTTGATAAATAAAGGAAAGAAAATGTTGAATGGATAAAAATGGTTTAAGAAAATGGCAACACGTGTTTCGGCAGAGAGTTTGTCCATGTACACATTGTATTATATTTAGTACTGTTCTGAATATGAAATAAAATAATAATAATAGAAAAATGTAAGATTTTGAATATAAAAAGAAAATTTCAAATATCAAACATCTTGCTCTGGGGAAGACTGAAACATGTGTTGGCATTTCATTAAACCATTGTATCCATCCAACATTTTCTTTCCTTTATTTATTTTATCTTTTCAACATATTGTCGGATTCATTTCCATTTTTCAACTCACACACACACACACACACACACACACATACACACACACACACACACACACACACACACACATATATATATATATATATATATATATAAAGACTTTCTCATTAATTATTGTAGTTTATATAACAAATAGAACACTAAATGTCAGTTATATGAGATAATAACAGACATGTTGGTTCTTATTTTAGAACATCTCAATTTTCCACGAATCAAATCTTACGTAGCGTTTTTTTTTTTATTTTTCTTTCTTGTTTTGTGTGTGTATTTTCTCTCCGTGTGTTTTTATAGCAACTTCAAGACATGCGAAGAAGAATTCATTCCTAGAAAAAAAAAAAGAATTAAACCAACTTAATCTTCCTGAAAATAGTCTCTTCCCGGCGACATTGGCCTGTTTAGCAATTAATCAGAGAAAAATAAAGAAAAGATAAAACAATGATTACTTGCCAATTATGGAATGTAGAATTCTTCGAATAAACTACAAATTTTCTTGCGTCAGAAAAGGAAGATTGTCTACTTCGATTTCGCATTCTGACTCGCCTTCAAGAGGTTTCATGAAAACAAAAGATCTAAGTTAATCTCTTGATATGGAATTGGTATCCAAAGAAGAAGAAATTTGTTCAATATATATATATATATATATATATATATATATTATATATATATATATTCGTAAGACATGTGTTATTGAATACCACGGAGTATTCTTTTTTCATTTTTTGTATGGATATTTTTTCCAGTCTTCTGGCTATCCTTTTTGAATCTGGATCGAGTTGATTCATGATATTTTTTCATACTTATTTCCCGAGCGCTTTCGACTGTTGCTCCAGTCGTATTCATGGGGTTATGTAATTTGGTTTTTAGTTGATTTTTAGTTTTGTTATCTATGCTTTTATCAAATTCCGAGAGTCTATTATTTTTAAGAGGGGGATTAGGTGAGTGTTAGTTATTGAAGATATTTAATACGTTGTCTCCGACTTTAAAGGCTATTTTATTAATGTTAGTTTTTTTTTATTTTTAATGCATATGGCTTCTAGGATCTGTAGGCGTTTCTTATTGTTATTTTTGTAGATAATTTTAGTATTTTCGTTTAAGATTTTTCTAATTTCGGGGGAGGTGGATTTTTCTGGGTGTTTTTTAATAAAGTGTTGTTTTATGGAGCTTGTGTCGGAGAGATGGTATGTAAGACGGCGGGATAGTGTTGTTGTTGTATGGCCAATGTAGCTATTAGTGTATAGTTTATTTTCTGAGAGACACTCTCGGAATGGGCAAATGTATCTATATACTACGTTCGTTTGGCTTAGGGGATTTAAAAAAAAAAATATATATATATATATATGCTCCCCATCCCCTAGGGTTGAGCACTCTGGGGGGGATCTTGCTGACGGCCGCCAACTCAAGCGTAAACGCAACGCTCTTCTAAGGAATGGAGCACTTTGTGACGGCCTTTACACGCAAAGCGATGTGTGTATTAAAACAGTTAAAATCCCCTTCCCATTCTGTAAGTGAAGACAGCCTAATGGTTACGGTGCCGGACTGACACCCAACCGATCGGATTTCAATTCCGGCTGTAGGTAGCTTACAAAATGTCTAGCCACACTGAGGAGACTTGTTAAGTCGAAACACGTGTCTGTGGATGACCCTATATATATATATATATATATATATAAGTTTCGCACATATATGTCAGAACATCACAAATGAATTTAAATAAAAGAAGTTTTTCACTGAACAGATATGCTTGCCACGTCTAATACATTTCTATGCGCGGATTATAGTGGCTTTTCAAACACTTTTTTTTTAAACTTTCTAAAAACAATTTCTTTTACAAGAAATTTTCTCCTGACGATTACCTAAGGTTGAATCTAGTTGGGGAAAATAAATACTCCTGTTTGTCTTATCACCTTTTGATTATCTTATATATATATATATATATATTATATATATATATGCAAAAAAAACAGATGAGTTGTTGGTGTAAATGATTTATTAAGGACCCTCTCTTTATATATATTATATATATATATATATATATATATATATATATATATATATATATATATATATATATATATATATATATATATATATATATATATATATATATATATATATATATATATATATATATATATATATATATATATATATATATATATATATATATATATATATATATATATATATATATATATATATATATATATATATATATATATGGACCACGTAGTGTAATGGTTGTCGTCGGACGAAACGGATACGGTGACAAGAGTTCAAATCCTGGACTAGGATCTTTGCATTCCACATAGTAATCCTAATACCTTTGGGAAAGGTAAGCGTCCAAATATTCTCCCTTCAGCTAAGGGTAAATAGTAGGGCAGGCCAGGCTCTTTAACCTTGGTTAGGTAACCGGTCTAGAAGAAGGAAAATCTCGGAATTCAAACCTGTTAAACTCCGCTTAAGAAATTGACCAAATGTCACATCCTACTCGTGTGGTGTTGATAATAATTTAGATTTATTTTACATTAGAACTCCTGCTTTGAAAAAGATGGTACTTTTTACAATCAGGTGCACTCCAGTAATTTTATATGATCTCAAAAGTCAACCATGTATAGTATTTGCTGGAGGCTGAGGTTACAACGTCAGACCCATGAGTCTTCACTTTTGTTGTGAACATAGAACTGATGCAAACACACAAATTCCAATAGTATACCTGTGTGTGTGTACTTGTGTGCATCCACTTGCGTGTGTGCGTGCGTATGCGTGTGTGAGTGTGTGTATGTGTGTCTTTGTGTAAGTAAAAAAGTAAAGTCGTCGGGGTGGCCTAATGTCGGTATCAGCCAGACCGCGAGGGAGTCTATCCCCTTTTCACTAGCGCTAGACCAAGGAGATTATTTCAGCATCTGAAGTGGAGCGGCACACCTACCATTAGCTCCTCACTTTACCGCACAGATCCCTGTGCTACTCATACCCTGAGTTGGCGAGGGCCGGTATCGAACCAAGAACCTTGTGATTCCTAGCCGAACACTCTACCGACTGAGCTAAACCACAAAAGGTATATTCATATATATGTGCGTATAGGCCTACAATTGTTGTATTATTTTTTTTTCTAATTAGTTTTTGGTACGGTATCAAAAATGTCTTCTGTTCAATTAAAATGATCTGCCTCATTGAAAATGAAACGTTCAATTAAGCCAATTAAGGAATAATGACTATTTTAATGCATTCTCCTGGTTGTTGTATTAACTCATACGCAATTCCTTTCATCTAATCCGCTTAATTAAGGTCTTATTTAGAACGTGGCAGTTTGTCAGGTGGGGTAGATTTTTCCTGGAGATGGACGCATTCATCACGTCTGGTTGTACCGGAGTTGGAACGGCATGGCGGCACTGTTGGCTTTATTAAATACCAGACAAGTTTTCCAATAAACGAGATAGATAGGTAGATTGATAGATAGATAGATAGATCGACTCAAGGTCATCGGGCTCAATACTAGCTTATTAGCTGGCCTAATATTGTTCTACATCAGGCACCATGGTATTGAGTAGATAGATAGATAGATAGATAGATAGATAGATAGATATGGATAGTCATTGATAGATAGATCGTTTGGAATTGACTTAGATAAATATGAACAGTTGGAGATAGATAGGTAGATAGATTGAATTATATATATATATATAGAGAGAGAGAGAGAGACAGACAGACAGACAGACAGACATGCAGGCATATAGAAAATGAGAATGATGAATAGACTAAGAGATTTAGGACAGCTTTCGATAGATAGATAGATAGATAGATAGATAGATAGATAGATCAGAAATTCGATTTAACTTTTAGAATTTTTTCAATTCAATAAAACTTCTTATAATCTGCGCGTGAACCCTAACGTCTGTTCCTCGAAACTTAATCCCTCTCTCACTCTCTTTCGCTTCCCCCCCTCTCTCTCTCTCTCTCTCTCTCTCTCTCTCTCTCTCTCTCTCTCTCTCTCTCTCTCTCTCTCTACTCACACACACACACACACACACACACACACTCATCCGCTCTAAACTACATATGTAAGAGTAAACAAATATCCGTGGTGACCGGAACGTATCAAGCCATTTTGGAATAAAACGAGAATATGACGAGAATCTCTTGCGCAATTTTGAGGTAACTTGGCAACAGATCAGAACAGATGTGCCTGTACTGACACTCTCCCTTTGAGTAATTCAGTCTGAAATGAGGGGCCATTGAGTGATATTGTCTATTCTCCAGGAGAGGCATGCATGGTTAACGGGCGATAAGTTAACTCTCGTCAATAAATCGTATCATCCCGCTCAGTCAGTCTTTCTACTGGCCACATTTGCTGACCTGCAACTTCTGGCAATGATTGTGGCATGACAATGATGAGACTTTAGATCAAGATATTGGCTAGAAGATCTAACGGAAAATGGATTTTATGTGTTGGGAATATAAAATGAACATTCATGCTTCAGTTGAAATTTGAATTTGTTTTTTGATAATGGTTAGGCCACCAAACACAAATTCCATATATATATATATATATATATATATATATATATATATATATATATATATGGGGGGTGGTGTACACGTGCATGTGTATACTCGCGTATGTGTAGGCGTGTGTGTTTGGGCGTACGTGAGATAGATAGATAGATAGATAGATAGATATGAACAGGCTGAGATATATAGATATGAATATACCGAAGAAATCTTCGATAGATAGATAGATAGATAGATCAAGCTAAAATAGATAAAGAGAGAGTGAGTGACTGAAAGAGAGAGATAGACAGAGAGAAAGAGAGAGTGTGAGTGAGTGAGTGAGTGAGTGAGTGAGAGAGAGAGAGAAAGAGGGAGATTTACATACGGTGGAAATTGATTGAATGCAAATATATCTAACAAAAAGGAAGTGACTTTCTTTACTTTGCATTCTCTCTGAATGCAGTGCCCGTTGAGCAGTTATAAAAAAAAGTCGTACACGAGTAGCCAAGTCTAAATAAGCAAATATGCATGTGCGTGGCTAAAAATATATTGAATCAAGATGTGCCTTAGAAAAAACATCACGTTCCACATCAATACAATTCCTGTAGGTTTCTTTACATTGTTATTTGGTCCAGGCTTTCTTACCTAAAAAAACATGTATATAACTAAAACACACACACACACACACACACACACACACACACACATATTATATATATATATATATATATATATATATATATATATATATATATTATAAATTTATTTTATTATATATATAATATATATATATGTATATTTATATATGCTTACACATGTCTATATTAATCTACAGATATATAAAACTCGTATATAAACATTCATTAATGCATACATAATAATATATATCTGTATGTTTGTCAATGCATATGTCAATAGTTATATATATGTGTGTGTGTGTGTGTGTGTGTGTGTGTGTACATAACGCACACTTATATATACACTATATATATATATATATACATATATATATTGACACACAGACATACACACACACACACACAAACATATATATATATATATATATAATATATATATATATATATATATATATACCTGTTTATGCGGACACAAATGGTATCGTATACTGAAATATATATATATATATATATATATATATATATATATATATATATATATACATGTGTTTGTATGTTTATACAGACTCACATGGGGTCACAGACACACAGACACAGACACACACACACACACACACACACACACACATATATATATATATATATATATATATATATGAGTGTGCGCAATTTCCTTTTGATATGGTCAGGAAAAGATCAGGAAAATCGGAACAAAACCTATGCAGAATCGTTCGTGCAGATTTTAAATCCGTGTTCCCAACTGCCACGAGGTCCCCATTCTAATGCACCATCACTACTACCAGCACCCACGCCCCACGCCCCACAACTCGACCACCCACCTCCCTATCTCCGTTGAACCACTAAATCCAGAAGAGAGGAGTCGCTTAATGTCAAGTAAGAGGCGATTTCCCATTGAACAATCGCTGAATATTCCCCCGTCGCTCGTTGTCTCTCTCTCTCTCTCTCTCTTCTCTCTCTCTCTCTCTCTCTTCTCTCTCTCTCTCCTCTTTTCTGGTTTTGTTTTTGTCTTTGCCTTTCTTTCTATTCTCATTCTCTCTCTCTCTCTCTCTCTCTCTCTCTCTCTCTCTCTCTCTCTCTCTCTCTCTCTCTCTCTCTACCTTCTTCTCTTTTCTGATTTTGTTTTTATCTTTGCCTTTTCTTCTATTCTCATTTCTCTTCTCTTCTTCTTCTTCTTCTTCTTCTTCTTCTCTCTCTCTCTCTCTCTCTCTCTCTCTCTCTCTCTCTCTCTCTCTCTCTCTTTCTACCTTCTTCTTTCTGGTTTTGTTTTTGTCTTTGTCTTTTCTTTCTATTCTCATTCTCTCTTCTTCTTTTATTCTCTCTTCTCTTTTCCGTTTTTACCCCCCCCCTCTCTCTCTCTCTCTTCTCTCTCCTTCTCTCTTTTCTCTTTTGTTTTTGTCTTTTCTTTCTTTTCTTTCTTCTTTTCTTCTTCTTCTTCTTCTTTCTCTCTCTTCTCTCTCTCTCTCTCTCTCTCTCTCTCTCTCTCTCCCTCTCTCTCTCTCTCTCTCTCTCTCTCTCTCACCCTTATTCCCCTTTCTGGTTTTGTTTTGTCTTTGCCTTTTCTTTATATTCTCATTCCCCTCTTCTTTTTTTATCTCTTTTCCATTTTTACCCTCTTCTCTCTCTCTCTCTCTCTCTCTCTCTCTCTCTCTCGTCTCTCTCTTCTCTCTCTCTCTCTCTCTGTTGGATCATCATCGATCGAATTGGTGGCATGACCCTACTCGGTCGGTGAGCAGCTTTTCTCCAGGCCCGACTAATAGCAGTCGTCCTCCACACGGTAAAGCGAATGTACGGCATGACCAAGTCTTTTCGGCGGGCGGACGGTAGGGGGCGCTGGAGCTCCCTGTCAATGTTTCGTCTGTAAACCCCAGTATTTCGTTTCTATTATGGCTAAAACCTTTTATTTTCTTTATTTCTTTTTCTTTTCTTTTCTTTGTTTTCTTTCTTCTTTTTTTAATATTTCTCTTATGCTTATTCCATTATTCTTATATTTATCATTATTTCCATTCCCCTCTCTCTCTTCTCTCCTCTCTCTCTCTCTCTCTATTAATATAATAAGATATAATATATATATATATATATATATATATATATACATTCGGTTTCTATCTATTTGGTTCTATGTCTCATTAGTTTTATTCTGTTATTCGCTCTTTTTATCCTATTCTAGTATTCTCATTTTATTGTTATTTTCATTATTTCTCATTCCCTCATAATCGATACCCTTCTCTCTCCTCTCTCACACATACACATACGCGCTCATTCTCTTCTCTCTTTCTCTTTCACTCTCACTCTCTTCTTCTCTTCTTCTTCTTCTTCTTCTTCTTCTTCTTCTTCTTCTTCTGTCTTTCATTGTCCTTATATTCCCTAATCTATATTTCTCTTCTATTCTAGTATTCCCTTTTATTGTTCTTATTTCGTTATTCTTTTTTGTCTTATTTGACCCACCTTGCTCTCTCTCTCTCTCTCTCTCTCTCTCTCTCTCTCTCTCTCTCTCTCTCTCTCTCTCTCTCTCCTCTCTCTCTCTCTCTCTCTCTCTCTCCTCATTATCGTTCTCATTTCTGATTGATTCTCTTAATTCTGTTTGTTTATTTATTCTAGTATTCCCTTTATTGTTCTTTATTTCTTTATTCTCTTTTCCCTTCTCATTCTGTTATTCTTGATTTTATTCTTATTTTGTTATTCTCTCTCTAATTTTCATTCAGTGTGTTTTGTTTGTTGTTTCTTTGTTTGTTGTTTTTTTTTCCTTTTTAATTTTTTGATTTTGTTCTTACTCTGTTTTTCTCACCTATAATCTTATTCTATCATTCGCACCTATAACATTTCGTTATTCTTAAAGTGTTTCTTTTCTACGCGTTCCCATCTTATATATTTCTTATTCCGTTATTTCATCCGGGTTTTTTTTTTTTTTTTTTTTAGTTTTTTTTTCATTTCTTTGTTTGATTTTCGTTTCTTCTCTCTTTTTTTTTTCACTCTCAAACTCTTTATCTATATATCTCCTCCTCATTTCTTTATTTTTACTGCCTCTCTTTTTGTCTTTTATATTTCCATTTTCTCTCTTTCTATTCTATATTCTGTTCCTCTCATTATTCTATTTGGAATTTACAAAGTAACTATTTCGAGTCATTCTATTACTAAGGTTAATTATATTGCCATCTTACTCATCTATATTCTTCATTTTTGTCTCTTTGTTATTTTTTTAAATTCATTCCACCATACTTTTTTTTAAATTCCCATTTCTCTAGTATTTGCTTACATTATTTTTTTTCTGATTTTTTTACTTCCTCTTCTGGGAGCCAGTTAGACTCGCAGGTTGTTCAGAGATGTAGCGAGTGGGATTCTTACTGGGTGCCCAATGACTGTGAACTTGTGTCAGACGAAATTAAACTACATCGGACATTTCTTCCTTTTTTTTTTTCTTTTTTCTTAGATTTTTTCCTCTCCTGCTCCTTCATCTTTCATTCTTCACAGTTTCTTCTTCATTTTCTCTTTCTTCAATGGTTTTACTTTCATTCCTTTTTCCCCTCTTTTCTCTCTAATATTTCTCTGTCTCCCTTCTCTTTCCCCTTCTCTAACTTCCTGGTTCTTTCTTCTCTCTTTACTTCTTCTCTCTCTCTCTCTCTCTCTCTCTTTCTCTCTCTCAGCTCTCTCTCTCCCCTCTCTCCTCTCTTCTGTCTCTCTTTATTTTCACTTTCCGCCGCTACTTCATTACACTTTTTCGTCTATCTTTATCTATTTCCTTCGCTCCTCTCCCCCCCCCCTCTCTCTCTCTCTCTCTCTCTCTCTCTCTCTCTCTCTCTCTCTCTCTCTCTCTCTCTCTTCAAGATTATGTCTGATATATATCTCTATGTCTATTCCTTTTTCGAGAATCGTCATCAAATTCCTTTTCTTCTCTTCCGTTTTCTGTAATCCAAATACTTCTCATCTCTGCTGCTCTCTCTCTCCTCTCTCTCTCTCCTCTCTCTCTCTCTCTCTTCTCTCTCTCTTCCATTTAAGTCCTTCATCCTCAGGCCGCCTCATTTTTCTTTTCCTCTGTCCCCTGCCTGGCTATAGGAATGCAAAATTGCCACTACATTGTCTCCTGTCCTGACAAGGTGCTCGCCGTGCCGCCAAACACGGAGGCACGGAGGGTGGGACAAGAGGGGAGATGATTTTGCAACACTGAAGGTAAAACGAAGAACAACACAAACAAACAACCCCTCCTCTCTCCTCACCTCTCCGCCAAAAATTGGAAGGGCGGCGAATGGTGGAGAGAGAGAGACAGTTTTATAAACGTCAGTCAAGTAAGAATTAGGAAATTTCATGATGTGTTCTCTCGTAAATGCATAGATGACGTTCATGATATAAAGATTAGGATGATATCAGGGGGGGGCATTGTTGTGCATGGGGGGAGGGGTGAGACAAATGTCCAAAATGAAGAGGAGTTGGGGGACGGGGCCAAGCACGATGGCGAACAGAAGAGGAAAAGGCAAAGGTGGAGCCAACAGAAGAGCTAGTGCTTCATGCAGAAAAAAAATAAAGTGATGTGAAGAGAAAGAGAAAAAGAAAAGAGAAGAAAGGAGAGAGAGAGAGAGGAGGGGGGAACAAATGAACAATGAGTAGGAAAGGGGAGGGAATTTTTGAGAAGAGAAGGGAGAAGAGAAAATGGAATAAAGAGAGAGGGGAAAAGGAGTAAAGAGTGGGAAAGGGAAGGAGATGACTTTTTGGGAAGATAGGGGGGAAAGAACAGAAGAGAAGAGAGAGCGAGAGGGAGATAGAGAGAGCAAAGGAAACAAACGAGCTGGGAATTAGAGGATGATAAATTAGTGAGAGAGTGAAAAAGAGAAGAAAGAGAGGGAAAGAGAAGGGCAAAGGAACAATGAGTATGAAAGGGGAGGAGAGGAATTTTTTAGAAGAGAGTGTAAAAGAGAAAGGAGAAGAAAGAGAAAGAGAGAACAAAGGAACAAAGAGTGTGAAAAAAAATATAGCAATAAAAGAAAAGAGAAGAACGAAAGTGAAAGAGAAGGGCAAAGGAACTAAGAGAGGAATTGTTGAGAAGAGAGGGGAAAGGAGAAGAAAAAGAGAGAAGAAAGACAAAAAAGGAACAAAGAGTGTGAAAGGACAAGGAATAAAACGATGTGAAAAGAGGAGAAAATGAAAAGAGAAGAAATAAAGCAAGAGAGAAGACAGAGAGAGACAGAGAGAGACAGAGAGAGAACAAAGAAACAAAGAGTGGAAAAGGGGGAAGATGACTTTTTGGGAAGAGAGGGAGAAAAAGATGAGAGAGGAAAAGAGCAAAGGAACAAAGAGTGGGAAAAGGGAGGAGGACTTTTTGAGAAGAGGGGGAGAAAAGAAGAAAGAGAGAGAAATAGAAAGAGGAGGGCAAAGGAACAAAGGGGGGGACAAATTTTCGGGAAAAAAGAGGGAGAAAAGAAAAGTTTTAAAAGAGAGGAGAGAAAGATAAGGAAATAAAGACTGACGGAGATAGAAGGAGAAAAGGCATATGTGAAATCGTGGGGGAAACTGTGGAAGAAAGACTAGATAATAAAGAATGGGAGAAGAAAGATATTGGATGATGATGATGATTGATGATAAAAGACACCTCCGGTCGACAAGCTGTTTCTGCATGCTAATTCGTTAGTGTCGTGGGTTCGATCCTAATCATTTACATAGATATGAATATACTGACATAGATATGAACGGAATTTAGTGGGAGAAATTGTTATCTATTCGTTACCAATGTCTGCAACCGGCGATTCGATCCCAATTAAAAACCCTCCTCCTTACTGGGTATGGCCAAAATTTCGGTACGACAGCATCTCACTTTTTTAAAATTATCAATAAATTAAAATTGTAAATTGTCACTTTTTCCCTTAAGAACATTACGTAAACATACATATAAAAATGTTTCTATGAATTTCTTAATTATAACAATGAAATAAATCACGTTAAAGAGAGTACATCTTTAATAAAGAAAAAACGGCATTTTTGACCAATTCAGATTATAATTCTTAAAATTCTCTCGTTTTAAAGACTGTTAAACAAATAATTTCAACATGTGATTTTTAGCCTTCCTCTTCTTAATAGTGCAAAATTTTCGTTATGTTTCATTCATTTTTCCCGAATTTTATAGGAATTCATGGGGGTTAAAAAACGCGCGAAATTTTGGCTATAACTATCATCATCATCATCATCATGTTGTGCTAGCAGCACGGATCTCCTTATAAAAAACCGACACAACACACTCACTTGTTCTTGTGCTATATATTAAGGTGAGTTTAGTAAATACTTTTAAAAAAGAGAGAAGAGAACGCAAAAAATATGTTCAGATAAAATAAAACGAAGAACAGTAAAAGAAAAAAGACAAAAATTCAAAGTAAAGAAGAAGCGTACAAACCTAAAAGGAGAGAAAGGCTGGAGAGTAAGAAAAGGACGAGGATTGGAGAGCGAGGTGATTAATAAACCTGAGCAAAGGGAACGACCAACCCTCTTCCCTAAATATTCGCATTCTCAAAGCGTCAGGGGAAAAGGGATTCATGGAAACAGGTGCAGTGTGGTCGGGCTGCACACAGCATCGAAATACCATTGGAATGTGGAAAAGCATAACACGAGGGGATCGTGGAACGCGCACACGAAGAATAAATGGGGGAGAAGTGCAGAAAAGGCGGATAGAGCCCTTTTATTTCCAATTCCGAGGGATCCACACCCACCTTGAGAGTGAAAACTTCAAATGTTACCCACCCCTGTAGTGTTGCGTCGGAGAGAATGCCATAAATATTTGGATAATTACGCCGCTTATGCCAATAACCATGAAGCGGTTTGAAAAGTGGTTTGAGCGGCATTCTATACAATTGATAAAAAGGCGGTAAAATGAGAAAATTTCGCTTTTCATGTGCGCGGGATAATTTGAACCAAACGAATGAAGGGACATTATTATTAAGAGGGCTTTGATATCCTGTAATAATTTCAGCAAGAATCGAACTCACCATTAATGGCTTTTGAGAGCGGCGCAAAAACGTCACGACGATAGATAGATTGGTAGATATGAATGGAATTAGATTAGATAGATAGATAGAGAGAGAGAGAGAGAAGAGAGAGAGAGAGAGAGAGAGAGAGAGAGAGGAGATGTGACAATGAAATATATATATATATATAGTTGTAAAAGTAAGTTTTTCTCTCTACCATGGTTTCGGTGTTCAATGTACACCTTCCACACACACACACACACACACACACACATATATAATATATATATATATATATATATATATAGAGAGAGAGAGAGAGAGAGAGAGAGAGAGAGAGAGATACAGGCAGACACAGAGACAGACACAGAGAAAGATGGATAGAAATTAATAGAATGAGATAGATTTGAACGGAATTACATAGAATTATATATATATATATATATATATATATAGAGAGAGAGAGAGAGAGAAGAGAGAGGAGGGAGGGAGAGAGAGAGAGGGAGAGGAGAGAGAATAGAAATTAATAGAATGAGATAAATATGAATAGAATGAGAGATAAGATAGATATAATAGAATGAGATAAATATGAATAAAATGATATAGATACATAGATACATAGATATGAATAGAATGAGATAGATAGATAGATAGATAGTATGTGTCTGGAACATGAATTAACAAAATCAGAGCGAGGAAAATCATCAAGAAAGAAAGAAGAAAAGAAAGAAAGAAATTTAAGGTTTCTTGAAATACACTTCAAAGGGAATAAAAAAGAAAACAACTTCTTCTGCCAAAAAAAAGCCCTCCCCTACGTACTTCCTCCCCCACCCCCACAAATAAAATGTTGATCGATCATGTCGACTTTTATTTCAAGTCGAGAGTTTGTTTCCAAAACGGAAAAGTAATCATAATAAACAAAATGTCTGTCCAACATTGAATAAAATAAAACTCGTGAATTAATGACCCTTTTTTTTTACAACATCGTAATAAAACCAACTTTTTTGGCCGCTTCAATGTGCTGTAATAGTTAACAAGCAAAGCTCGCAGACTGTTGATACTATAATGTTCGATCCTCGCAATGTGCCTCGCATTGGCCCCTTGTGCCAAATTCAAAATACTTTATGGTGAACTCACAGATGGCACGTGGAGGACAGGAAGCTACCAAAAGCTGTTCGAAGACCATATTAAGACAACGCAGAAGAAATGCATCATAACACCTACAAGCGTGGAAGACCTGACCTCCAACAGACAGGGTTGGCGAGACGCCTGCCGCACAGGAACTAAATAGTTCGATATCGAGATTAACAGGGCTGCATGAACCACTAAAGGCATATGGGAATTACCCTTGCAATGTGTGTGACCGCATCTGCAAATCTAGAATTGGACTAACTAGCCACCAGAGGGTTCACAACTGTTGAAGATATGGGACATCATCGTCGTCTGCCACGGACTTCTAAAAGGAAATGAAGGTTTTGAGGCACCTTGATTGCGACACAAGGTTATTTTTTAAACGGAGTAGCGCTGGTTTGAATTCAATTTTCCTTCTCCTTGACTAGGGCTTATATTCTTTGCCAACTTGTTACAAGTACTATACAGGCGGTTTCGGTGGCGTAGTGGCTAACGTGCTGGACTACAACATCGCAGTAAGCGAGTTCGAACTCAAGTCGTGCTATTACGTTCACTTTCGGACTAATACCCTCGGGAAAAGTCTGAACTCCCTCATCTCCCAGATAAGTACCATTACTGTATTTCTACAAGGATGGTTTTCCTTAAATAACGCCATTAAACAAAGAAACCAAGTCAAACTAAACTATACATGTTAATCATATGAGCCACGTCCGTATGCATGTCACAATTTTGTAGTCTTCGTCCGACTGACTCTTCACCCTTCTGACCAGTGCAAATACGATCACAGCCGACTGCTTCTATTGCATGGCGCTCGTGGCGACCTCTGTCGGTAACAATGGCATCAAACTTGTCACTCGGCTGAGTCCGCGTACAGTAAAATGGTCGATTCCAATCATTTTGCACCGTCAGTTTCAGACACCATCAGACCGCACGCCAAATCGACGTTGTCTGATTGGTCATCTATGCCACTCGAAAAAAAAAGAAGAAAAGATGGCTACGATTGTCTCCGTTAACTTGGTTCGCTTCAAGAGAGACACATCAAGTAGGTCTGAATAATTTCTTCGATTTTTTTTTGTTGGGAGGGAGGCAGGGAGGAAATATAGGGGTCTTTTATTTCTATATTGACAACTTCGTAAAAGTTCTTATTTGCTAACTAGATGAACGGTGAACCCGTCGACTTTTCTTTGGTACAGCAATGCATGATGATATTGATGCTTCTGTTTAGGAAGAAGTGAAAGATTCTAATTGACATTTTATAGTTAACAGCTTAACAATTGTCTGGCCATCTTTTTATATCAGGGTGGAACAATGGAAACATCTCACCAGTTCATACCTGATTATAACACTAAGTGGTGCAGAAAGTACTCGTGTAAGAACCTTCGGTGGATTCATACACCAATTCCGCCTTGATATAACCATGATGCCCAGACAATTAGAAAGGATAAAAAAGAAACTCGTCAGACAAGAATTGTCCGTCGAGTTCAACAAAACACACACACACACACACACACATATATATATATATATATATATATATATGTGTGTGACATAAAATAACCCAGGGGTTGAATTGCCTTAAAATCCAACCAAGCAGCCAGCCAGCCAACCAAAATATTGGGGTAAAACACAGAAATAATAATGTCCTGGGTGTAACGTTAAACTGCACCTAATGGTTAAGTTCTAATTTTGGAGTTCGGGGAGTGAGGAGTACTCTTTCATCAACATTACTCTCAGTCCACCATGACCCGGAGTGGTAGTACTTGTTAGAGTCCTATCTCTGGTTAAATAGAAAAATAATGAGTTTTAAAAATGTGTTTGGAAAAAAATTGAGTTTTTTTTTTTTAATTGAATACCCATCAAGAATGAATAAAACAAAATGTTTTCGGCATAAAATAACTCAACAAGGGTTGACATGCCGTAAAACCAAACCAACCAACCAACAGAAATAAGTTTGAAAA
>CM042148.1:59250502-59253002 GCA_023376005.1 Doryteuthis pealeii | reverse complement strand
AAAATAAAAAAAAGAAGTAAAGAAAGCAATATAATAGAAGAAAGAAAGAAGCAAACAAACAAACAAACAAAAATAAGCGAAGAAAGAAAGAAAGAAAGATAGAAATATAAGAGAAGAAAGAAAGAAAAAAAGAAAGGGAGTAAAAAAGAGAGCAATATAACAGAAGAAACAAACAAACAAACAAAGCAATAAAAGAAAGAATGAAAGCGATAGAAGAGAAGAAACAAACAAAAAAGAGGATACAAGAAAAGAAAGAAAGAAAGAAAGAAAGAAAGAAAGAAAGAAAAAAAAGAAGAAAAAGTGACCAAATAGAAGAAAAGAAAGAAACAAACAGACAAAGTGACACAAAAGAAAGAAAGAAAGAAAGAAAGAAAGAAAGAAAGAAAATAGACAAAAAGCGAACAAATAGAAGAAAAGAAACAAACAAAGTGACACGAAAGAAAGAAAGAAAGAAAGAAAGAAAGAAAGAAAAGTGCAAGAGGAGAAAGAAAACTAAACAAAAGAGCAAATCATCAAAATAGATAAAGTTGCCTTGTCTGCGCATGTGTATGCGTATATGCGCGTGAATCTCCAAAGTTCGTTAAGAGCCCCATATTTTTTTACTCTATAAACAAACGAAAGATCTTCCACTTAATGCGAACAGTTTTTACTATTTTTAAAACAAACAAATTCAACGCTTTTGATTACATACACAAAACGCCACCACCAACACCACCACCACCATCACCCACAACAAAACCAACAACAACATTTACATTTTCTATTACACCCTTATTAAGTTAGTTTGAGTACAACAAATACGAGTAGATTGCGTCATCTGGACAGACGATCAGATACGTCAACATCGCATATAAGACCCGGGAGATTTATTAACATGGGTCTTATATGCCATCAAATACAGTAGGTCACTTTGGAATAGAGTAAGAAAAGTTTTCTTTAAACAGATTTCAAGTAAATGCTACATCACCGAAGTTAAGCAGCGATATGCCTGTTCAATACTTAATTGGGTGACTACTTAACCAAAAGTATGAACTGTACGCAAACAGAATCATATTCTAATAAAACAATTTTATGAAGGAAAAAAATTGTCATTTTCAAGTTTCAATTAAAATGTTTTTTTAAAATATTCATATCAATTTTAGAGCTCTGTTAATGGTCATAGAATACTTTATAAACAGGTTTGGTTTCTTTGTTTAATGGCATATCAACCTTCTTGGGATATTTAACTCTTTGCCTACCAAATATCTCCCACTGCTATACCAATGATGGGATATTTCAAAATTCACCATAATCTTCATACAATGACTACTATTTACACAGTAGCATTGCGACCAACAAAGCTTTCATCAGATGATGACTCTGGGTACAGGCATGGTTTCGGGGCCGAAGCATCATTACCACTAACCCAGAGCGCCCCAGCAGTATCTCACGATACCACCAGACTTTGTCGATTTGATGTCCCAATATAGGACTGCCATATCCACGCTGATTCACCTCAGAACTCATTCTATTCAAATATTATTATTGTAATCTGAGTCCTTTTGTTCAGTTATAATGAACTAATCATCAGTTTTTGTTTATCAAAATGACTTGATTATGTTTCTTGTGGACTTCCAACGTTTGTTCAAGACATCACGCAACATTCTTGTGTAGCTCCCATTGAGCTTTTTTCTCTAAGTGCTTCGTGAGATTCTAAGTAGGACCGCCGTACAATAGAATTGATACGGCTATGAATTGGAAGAATTTTCGCTTTAATTTGTAAGTGAGATCAGATTTCCATACGATCGATAATCTGTCTATAGCAGTCCATGCCTTTCCAATGCGTACATTGACACCTGTAGAGGAGATATTACTACCGAGGTATATGAACTGGTCTCCTAGTTTTAGAGTCTTATTATCCAGTGTAGAGATGCCCCCATCTTGTTTAAAACACATGAACTCAGTTTTATCTGAGTTCAATATAGAGGCCGATGCCTCTTACCCCCTTCTCTAAGCTAATAAACCAAACCACACCTCTAAATTGTTATGATGTGGAGGCGTCTTGTGTAATGGTTACCGTCGTAGGAAATGGACTTGGCGACGCGAATTCAAGTCATGGA
The DNA here is from genome assembly GCA_023376005.1 of Doryteuthis pealeii. Taxonomy (NCBI): domain Eukaryota; kingdom Metazoa; phylum Mollusca; class Cephalopoda; order Myopsida; family Loliginidae; genus Doryteuthis; species Doryteuthis pealeii. The sequence continues at coordinate 59,250,903 of CM042148.1, read as the reverse complement.
CAAGGCTGTTTGCATTTCGCATTGCGCTAATAAACTTTTAGAAAGATATTCATCCGACTATTCTCCCTCCAACTATGGGTAAATAGTAGGATTGACTGGGCTCTTTGACCTTGGTTAGGCAACCGGTCTAGAAGAAAAACTCTGAATTCAAACCTGTTAAACCCCGCTTAAGAAATTGACCTTGTGTAAAATCCTACCCGTGCATAGGGGTTAGTAAATATGTAAATATTTTCAAATAGTTATGATTACAATCAAACCTTTACAAATGAATTACATTTGGGCATTAAATAATCCTTAAGGAGTTGATATGCCGTTAAACAAATAAACCAAATTAAACCTATAAATAGTTATGACTACAATTAAACCTTTAAAAATAAATCATATTTTGGCATTTAATAATC
>CM042148.1:59238002-59245502 GCA_023376005.1 Doryteuthis pealeii | reverse complement strand
TGTTGGTCCGACGAGAGAAAAATATATATTTTCTAATAATGATAAGTTCATAAAAAACTAACTAACTAACTAACTAACTAACTAACTAAATATATATATATATATATATATATATATATATATATATATATATATATATATATATATATATGTATAGATCTTATTATATATATATAATTACACGGATATTTTATCTGGGACCTTAGGTTTCATGCAATTATCAGGCAGAATGGAGAATGTTTTTGAGAAATAAAATAATCGAAAAAATCAGAAATTATGGCCAAAAAAGAATTTTTACATGGGTGTGTTGAATTAGCATGTATAGGCCTGTGGGTTTTATTCATACGTATATAATAATAATAATAATAATAATAATAATAATAATAATAATAATAATAATAATAATAATAATAACGCAAATATTGGTCCATCACCAAGCGAGTAAGTGATAGATATAAATTGTTGTAATATATTTCGCCTCTCCCTTTTACCTTTTCATCGTCTATATACCATTATGTTTTAAAACAAAAGGAGCGATCTGATGAAGCCTCTAAGACCAACAGAAGCGAAATATCAATTGAATGTAATTGTCTGTGTTCGTTATTCACTTTTTTCTATAACTTTTCCTCTCTCTCTCTCTCTCTCTCACACACACACACACACACACACACACATATATATATATATATATATATATATATACTGCTGACTCCAGTCAATCAAGAGGCAGCTGAACTTCAAAGGCATCAACATCCCTGACAATATAAAGCCAATGACCACTGCAGCCAGTCGCTCTAAAAAAAATAAGGGTATTCCTTCAAATATTGTATGAAATAAAATGGAACTTAGTAAATAACATCCGACTCAGTTTCTCATTTATTTCACACTTTACTCATGTTTCACAATAAATCCCAAAAAATATATTATAGACATATATATAACACGTATATATATACAGATATAATATATACACTGAAAATTAGACTTGTCAGAGATATGTGTGTGTGTGTGTGTCTGTCTGTCTGTCTGTCTGTGTCTGTGTATGTGTGTCTCTGTGTGTGTCTGTATGTGTCTGTGTATGTATATGAATGAATGGATGAATACATGGAGTAAATCTAAGACGTGGATGAGTGTTCCTAACTAATATATAGTTATCTTATGTAAGAAGTAATGACTGCTGCCAGTGTTATGAACAGACATAGTTCGATTTGATAGATGACGACACAATTATCTATAAATTTGATTAGCGCCATGAAATGTGCAATATGAAGAAATCGTTTTTTACTAATGACATTATCATAACGTAAAACTGTAAAAGGCCAAAAAGAAAAGAAAGAAAAGAAAGAAAAGAACAAAAACCCCGATCAAAAAGTATTGATCTAATTTTAATTTTTTTTTTCTTCTTTTTCCTTTTATTTATTATCAAAATGTCGGACTTTTGCTATTTTTAATCCGTTTCATTAAATAAACGAACACATATAAAATACGCCGTACGCATTCTTCCGACGCCATACTTTTTTCTGCGGGAAAGAATTCGTCTTGACAAACTCGTTGTCTCAATGACCTCTTTTCAACGATTCATCTTTTTTGGCGCGAATGAAAAGCATAAAACATTGACGGCTGCATTGTTTGATTTTTTTTTTTTTTTTTTTTTCCGTGTTTCATATTGTAATTAACTGAATGGTTGCTTTTTTTTTTTTTTTAATTATAAGTCGGATGTTTTCAAATTAACTTCTTGGAAAAATTCTTCGCATACAATCTTGAGAAAACGGCAAGAATTTCTTTGTTTATTTTTAATTTAAAAAGATAAAAAAATTTCGATAGTTGTCTTATTTAAAGAAAGCTCGAAAATAATGGCTGATTTTGATTAGAATAAATTTGGACAGGTGTGCAAGTGTTTCTTGCGTCAATGCGGATTATAAGGGGTTAAAAGATGTAAACAGTCTATTAGTATTCAAAAATCTGTTTGGCGGGAGACTTGGTGGAGACTTGCTGTCCAATTTAATCAGCAATACTTTACTTTATACTGTACTTCACTATGTGTTTATATTTACATTAGTCAATAGATAATTTATGGATAGATGTGAAAAGAAGAAAATAGATATTTACTAGGTATAGGTTATTCTGAGACAAAGCCACAACCGTGAAGCACTCGGTGAGGAAGAAATTCACTAAGCGTACAAAATGATTATAAAATGATTTCATGATTTATTACTCTATGGCAGGTACCCAGTTAGATAGATAGATAGATAGATTAGTTTACATTTTACAGGAAGTGAGAAGCATGGAGCACTCACAGAGAGTGGAGCTCACTAGTAACGATCATCTAAGCTAACTTACAAACCATTACACAACGCGAGGTGGCAGATAGATAGATAGATAGATAGATAGATAAATTAGTTTACATTTTACAGGAAGTGAGAAGCATGGAGCACTCACAGAGAGTGGAGCTCACTAGTAACGATCATCTAAGCTAACTTACAAACCATTACACAACGCGAGGTGGCAGATAGATAGATAGATAGATAGATAGATAGATAGATAGATATATTAGCTTACATTTTACAGGAAGTGAGAAGCATGGAGCACTCACAGAGAGTGGAGCTCACTAGTAACGATCATCTAGGCTAACTTACAAACCATTACACAACGCAGATAGACAGATAGATAGATAGATAGATAGATAGATATGAATAGACATGAATAGTCAGATAGAAAGAAATAAAGAAGAAGACTGAGATAGATAAATAGATAGATAGATAGACATGAATAGAGTCAGATAGATAGAAAGAAAGAAAGAAAGAAAGAAAGAGACGGAGATAGAGAGAGAGATCGATAGATAGATAAATAGATAGATATAAATACTCATGAATAGATTGAGAGAGAGAGAGAGAGAGAGAGAGAAAGAGAGAGACAGAGATAGAGACATGAATAGACATCAATAGACTGAGATATATAGATAGAAAGAAGGAAAGAAAGAAATAGATATATAGATATATAGATACATACGTACATACATGCATAAAAAGACAGAAAGAAAGAAAGAAAGAGACTGAGATAGATAGATAGATACATACATACATACATACATACATACAAAAAGATTAAAGTGAATAAATTCTATGAAAAATGAATATTTTTATGAGAGACAGGATTAGTTCTTAATATTCCTAATCTTCAAATTTAATTGGTTGAGACAAGAATTATTTTTCCATCAGTTTTAGCTAATGAAAATATTAAATACCAAGGTCGACCATAATAATTCAACTTTGTTTTGGCAAAGCGAAAATCAAAACGAAATTCAGTTGGTGTCTAAACTTTGAAAATTCTAACTCTCTAACAGAATGGAATAAGAACTTCCATATATATATATATATATATATATATATATATATATATATATATATATATATATATAGGGAAAAAGGCTTTAAAAGCAGCCATGTGTTAGATATATATATATATATATATGTGTGTGTGTGTGTGTGTGTGTGTGTGTGTGTACGTGTCATATATATATATATATATATATATATATATATATATATATATATATATATATATATATAGAATTAGTTAATCTCTTATAAAATTCTGAAGTCGTTCACATCAAAGGAAATAATTAGAATTTTTGAAAAAAAATTCTTTTGTAGATGTTTTAAAACAATGGCTTCAAATACAAACAGTTTGAATTAATTGTTTCATTTACAATTTTAATTGATAATAAAGTTAAAAATAAAACTTTTTTATATAAATTCTTTTCATATGTTAATTTCTCTTTTACCTCATTATAATTTTATTTCAATTTTCTGATGAGAAATAATAATACATTCAAAGAATTACCTGGAATATTGGTACAAAGTGAAACAGTCGTCCGAAAAAAGGAAATAACTCTTTTGATCTGAATTCTTTGATTTCAAAAATAACTGATAATTTTCTTAAAGAATTAAATTCAGTTTATTAAAAACAAAAAGATGTTTAAAAGACAACAGAGTTGCATCTGCAAACGTCCCACAATTCACAAACTTTTTATTTTTAATAAAAAGAAGCGGGAGGAAAGTAGAAAAAGAAAGAAAGAAAGAAAGAAAGAAAGAAAGAAAGAAAGAAAGAAAAGGAAATTGTTAAAATGAAAGCAACCAAAAGAAAGTATATAGAAGAAAGAAAGAAAGAAAGAAAGAGAGAAAGAAAGAAAGAGCCAGTAAAAATCAAGTCGGAAAAAGAAAGAAGAAAGAAAAAAGAAAGAAAGAAAGAAAGAAAGAAAGAAAGAAAGAACGGAAAAAAAGAAGGGGAGCGATAAAACGAAATTACTAAAAAGAAAGACCCAGAAAATAAGCATGCTGAAGAAAGAAAGAAAGAAAGAAAGAAAGAAAGAAAGAAAGAAAGAAAGAAAATGAAATTACTAAAAAGAAAGACACAGAAAAAATCATGTTGAAGAAAGAAAGAAAGAAAGAAAGAAAGAAATTACTAAAAGAAAGAAAGACCCAGTAAAAGACAAAAAAATGTTTTTAATAACTTAGATATAAATAAAAACATAGCAATAATAAAATTGTTTTATAGTTTTGTAAGACTTAAATACAAATTACATCAATAAAGACGATTTTCTGATTAGTTTATAATCAGTGATCACTAACATCACCGACCCGGAATTCACAAAGTAATATATATTTCTCTGATCCCTCAAAGACAAATATACCGATTCTCTAACAAAGGAAAACGTAATTTGTTGCGTCGAAAATATTTTATAGTAAAAGTTGAGCTTTAAAAATACAGACGACAATTTAATTTTTTCCCACGTTTTAAAAATGAAAGGCTTATGCCCAACAGCCTCAAACCTAACCACTGAGCCAAAACAACAAGTGTTTTCTGTTATTCGTAAATGTTAGGCGCTCTGAAAAATAAATAAATAAACGTGAGAAATATAGGTGAGAAATGCGTACAAAGTGAACGCAGCGTTGAGTTTGAGAGTGACAGCAGCCGCGTAAAAGAATAGACTGTCGTCTATTGATTACTCGACGCAGTCGAAGGGCATATATATAAAAGACTTTTATTTATTCTTCAAAAAATAACGTCCTGGGATAGCAAAAATGAAAACGTCCCCTGTTTGGCAGTTTATTATATAATTATCTATAACAGCCCAGTTAGCAATACGTATCGATTAAAAAAAAAAGAAAAGAAAGAAAAGAATTCCTCTCGTTAATGGTTAGAAAACTAGCCTAGCAGACCCGTTAACTACTGAAGAGCGAGTTCGATCCTCGCTGGATGCCACATAAAAAGAAAATCAAAATAAAAAGTGTCCCCTACTTTAAAAAGAGCTTGTGTTAATCCGGCCAGAAGAGTGGTCAGGAAAATAGTGCTTATTTTTTTTTTTTTAAGTAGTTATTTACCAAATCTGTTCGCCACGGATGTGATTTGACACAAGTTTGCATGTATGAGGTATCACACCGAGGATCGAACGCACTATTCCGTAGTAATGGATCTATGAGACTAGCTTTCTAACCATTACAACACGATACCCTCCCTCGGATTCTAAGTATGGAAATGAATTTACTAACATTTCCCTATCTTTTTATCTTCTTATTATAATGGAGATTGTGTGTTTGTCTGTCTGTAACCGAAACTATTTCACTTCTAAAGTCATAATTCCCTTAGTTATTTATGTCACATTTACCATGATTTTATTTTTCATTCAAACCTCAATTATTGATAAAATTGTTTTACATTATCAATACTGTTGGTCTTATCTATACTAATAACATGAAATTGTATTTATTTATATAAAAATAGCGATTTACAGTGTGAACAGGAAGGCAAGTTTGCATATTGATATTAAAATTTGATTTTAATAAATATGTGCTTAGTATGATTGATTTCTAATTGTTTGGTTTTATCTTAATGAATATGAGCTAACATCTCTGGTATAAACCTTAAAAGAAATCCATTAACTAGAAGAAATAACTGTAATTTTATTCTTTACTTCCTAATTCAGCTAAATAGTTAAATTAGGAAAATTTCGCAATGAAAGACGGGAGTGATGGGAGAGTCAGTTTCCGTTGGTCTATTTTTCGATTATACCCGCCTCTATTTCAGACATTTTTATCTGCATTCTTATTTAGTTTTATTAGCCTTTCTAATTTGATATAATATTTCATTCCATTAAATCTTAAATGCTTGCAACTGGAGGGTGCATATATTTGCTAGTTATTATAATTTAGATGGGTTCCTTATCAATTTTAATAAACATTATCGACACAAAACAACTTTTGCAAACAGTTTTTGTGTGTTAAAAAAGAATTGAGAATATCTGTGACGTGGGTTTAATAAAAAAAATAAAAGAAATATATAGTAACAAAGTTTTTCTGTTGTGAATTTTCTGGGAGATTTGTGACATGTTGAACGTTATTTTCGAATGATTGATTATTTCTATTACTATAATAAATGACAGCAACTCCAAACAAATACTCAAAGATATATAGATATATAAATAAATAAATGAATAAATAAATAAATAAATAAATAGGACAAGACATTCATCCACTGAGGCCCTAGGCTATAAGAAATTTGAGGCTCTAATACCCCGAAAGATATTGGAAATATATATATATATATATATATATATATATATATATATATATATATATATATATATATATATATATATATATATATATATATATATATATATATATATATATATGAAATCTAAAGTCTGATTATATTTCTTTATATTTATATAGATCGATATGAATAGACATGAACATACTTAAATATTAATAGATTTAGATAGATAGGTAGATAGGTAGATAGATAGATATAACAATTTGTATTGAATAGAAATATATTAAGTAAAGATAGATATGAATAAACAGGAACATACTTAGATATTAATAGACTTAGGATGTGGACAGATGGAAATAGATTGATAGATAGATAGATAGAATTAGACATGAATAGATAGATAGATAGATAGATAGATAGATTTAGATATGAATGGATAGATAGATAGATGATAGATAGATAGATAGATAGACAACTGAGATTAAATTTAAAAATATGTATAAAGTAAAGAGTGTGTTTTAAAAAATTATCGCGTATTTGTCCTCTTAAATGATTTTTTTTTTTTTAATAATCGATTTTCCAATTATCTTTAAAAGTATTTTCTTTTAAACTTTTCAGCAGAAAATTTTTTTATCAAGGAATAATCATATTACCTTTCATATTTAATGAATTAACTTCAGATGAGTAAGTCGAAGCGTGCTTTATTGTCACACTGAACTTTTCCAACCACTTTTCTTTCATTTTACGTTCGAGTCTAAATTCGAGTTTCAAATTTCATTTGACACTGATTTTTTTTTTTTAATGATCTGAATTTGCTGAAACGTAACAAGATCGTCCCACGTGACAAACAGCACGCCATAAGCATAAAATACGAGAGAGAGGGAGAGGGGAGAAGGAGACTGAGGGAGAGATAGAGAAAGCAAGAGAAAGGGAGTGGGAAAGAAA
>CM042148.1:59228002-59230502 GCA_023376005.1 Doryteuthis pealeii | reverse complement strand
ATTTGCTAATATATATAACATTCAAAGAAAGAAAAACTTAACAAAACTTAACTAATATATATATATATATATATATATATATATATATATATATATATCACAAACTTATTATTTATATATCTATATATATTTATATATCTCACAAAGTTTATGTATATATTTATATATCACAAACTTATATATATATATATATATATATATATATATATATATATATATATATATATATATATATAATATATGATCTATCAATGATATTTATTGAGCAGTCTTTACTTATAAATACAGCAAACTATATTTTCAATATATATATATATATATATATATATATTATATATATATATATATAATATATATATATATAGAATAATTATATAACTTTATATTATTATTACTATTATTTTTTCATGCGATTCGAAGGGAATCATATTTATCTACGTATGAGGCCCTTTCATCAAACTCTGGTTATAAAATATTTCCTTCATTTTTTTTTTGTTTTTGTTTTTTTTCCTTTGCTTATATACGAACAAACGTTGCATAGGGCAGATTTCTATACGTATCAATGTGACGTATGAAATTCCATTCACGAATATTTGTTTGACGACCAATGCAAAAATATCAGGAAAGTAAAAAAAATTTTTTTAAAAACACAGTTGTCTCTCATGAATTTTAAAAGTTCACTTTTCTACAAACTGAATTAAACATTTTTTTACTGATTTTTGGTCTTTGGTTTTTCTTTGTTTGTTTGTTGTTGTTGGTTTTTTTTGGAGTTTTGTTCTTTTTCTTTTTACAAACTTTTTCGTCAAAGACTAATTTCCACATTCTAAAGTGATTTTTTTTTCATGGATTTTATAATTATCGACTTTTTTTAACCTAAAATTAATTTATTTTATTTCCGTTTGGAAAAATAAAATATTATGAAATAAATAAAAAGGATTCTGTATTCCCGACCGTATTTTTTTATCTTTATTTTTATTCAGTATTAAATTATACTTTCATTTTTTTTTTTAATTTTGCAATTTTTGAAATGAAAGCAGAAAATGTGTAATAATTTTTTTCATTTACGAATTTTTATTGTTCCTGAATTTTTATTTAAGTTTTATTTATTGAATTTTTTTTTTTTTTTTAAAATCAACCATTGTTTTTTTCATTCTATATTTTTTATGATTTATTAAATGAAATAAATAAAGCAGATATAGGGAGATGTTAAGACATAGAATATAAAGTACAACATAGGAATAGATAGATAGATAGATAGATAGATAGATAGATAGATAGATAGATAGATTCTTCTCAAAACTTCCTATATTTTTATTTTCCTAGAAGTCAAGGAAAATTCTGACTGTCTTAAAAATATTTCCCATGAAAACATAATTTTTCATAATTAAGAAATTATTATCTGAAATTAATATTTTTTCCTATTTGTGTGTAGGGCCTTGTATATGTGTATGTGTATAGGTATGTTTATAAGTTTGTGTGTCCTTGTATGTGTGTCTATGTGCGTTTATGTGCGTCTGCTTATGTGCGATCTCGTATATCTGTGTATATGTGCGTTTATGTGTGTCCTTGTATATGTGTCGAGGTGCGTTTACGTGAGTCCGTTTTTGTGTCATTGTGTGTCTGTCTATGTCTGTTTATGTGTCCGTTTGTGTGCGTCCATGTCCGTTTATGTGTGTCCTTGTATGTGCCTGGTCGTGTGCGTTTCAAATGGATAGTTGTGAAAAGACAGTTAATGATATTTTCATGTAAAGATATTTTTAGCAAATAATGGTCTCATTGTGTTTGATAATAAAGGAGGCCAGCAGAAATGCTACGTCTCATTCAGAAGATTTTTAAAATCCAAATTTGCTTAAATCAACCAATATTTGATAAAAGAATAATAAAAAGAGAAAAACAAAATCATAAAACAAGCAATCAAAAAAAATGCAGACAGCGTCTTTATGTTTTCTCTTTTCTTTCTTTTTTTTCTTTTTTTTTTTTTTTTCAAATTCCGTTACAAAGTTTTTACGAATTTTTCTGAATTTCAAAATACAACATTCTCTATCAAAATAAAAAGTAAAAATTCCTTCATCAAATCACTTTGTTCTCAGAACTAAAAGCAATTTTTCGTTCAGAATTATATCTTAAAAAGGAAAAAAAAACCGTGTTCATGTATTTTTTGGAAAGACTGTACAGCGTCATTTTTAAATACGAACTTGCCTTAAACATATATATATGAGTGCGTGTGTGTGTGTGTGTGTGTGTGTGTGTGTAAATAAAATATTGTTGAATTTATTTCTTTAAATAAACGGTGAAACTGCCTGAATTTTGTGCTTAAAACTCTTTAAACAAATCTAGGTCCCTCTACAAGAAAAAATTGTCACGTGTCGTAAATTTAAGAATTGTCTTTGTGAAAAAAAATTTTTATGTTTTGTGTGCGTGTTTTTTTTTTTTTTTTGTTCTGTTTTTTTTGTTTTTTTTTGCTGTTGTTGTTTCTTCGTTGTTTTTTAGTTTATTTTTT
>CM042148.1:59218002-59220502 GCA_023376005.1 Doryteuthis pealeii | reverse complement strand
TACTGTAAATATTATGGGGTCAGGGGTCGCCATTCACGCAACATGGATAATTCTGTTATCCTACAGCGAGCATAGGGAGCCTTATCCTTACGCCCAGCAACCAAATCGGTCCCTATAAAGCATTAAATACGCGTTTGGGTTTATTTCACGAGACTAGCAGACCATTGTTAGTGCTGGGCTGTCCATACTTCTGACCTTGTGCCAATGGCTTAGCTTTGTAAGTATATACCAGCCCGTCCACCACTAGTAGGATGTGACACGAGGTCGCAATTATGGGGGCATCCAGCGAGGATCGAACTCGCTATTCAGTCGTAATGGATCTGCGAGACTAGCTTGCTAACCATTTCGCTACGATGGGACTCCGGATTAGCTCAGTCGGTAGAGCGTTTGGCTAGAAACCACAAAGTTCCTAGTTCGATACCGGCCCTCGCCAACTCAGCATATGAGTAGCACAGGGATCTGTGTGGTAAAGTAAGGAGCTGATGGTAGGTGTGGCGCTCCACCTCAGACGTTAAAACAATCTTCTTGGTCTAGCGCTAGTGAAAAGGGGATATACTCCCTCGCTGATTGGTTGATACGACTTCACTTTTTTACTTGCTTATTAATTTACTAGCAGAGTAGTTTTATACTCATATTCATAATTTTGACAGATAGGGTAAGTATTTACCCAACCCGTTCGCCACGGTAGGATGTGACACGAGGTCGTAATGGATATGTGAGCCTAGCTTGTTAACCACTATGGACGCCCCGATGGCTTAGCCTAATAAATGGATGCTTTCTGTAATTTTTTTTTCTGAGCCACTTTCAACAATTCTGAAGTATAAATGCCTTTTGAATTTGATTTATGTTTTGTAGTTACTATTATTTTTGTTTGTATATATGTACCTATGTATGTATGTAAGTATGTATACATGTGTGTACGCGTGCGTATGTGTATATGTACACACGCGTGCGTATGTGTATATATAACACGCTGCGACTGCACATATGTACATATATGTGTGTGTTCTTATTTACCGAGTATATGATAATATGTCATTTTTTTCTTTCCTTTTTTTTTTGAGGGTGAAAATCGATACCGTAAAAAAAGCGATTTTAATTACATTAATGATCGATTCTTTATTCCGGCTCTGCTAATGTAAATTCAAAAAGCAAGATTGCCCCCAGGTTGAATCGGGGATCACTGGTTGACGACCCTTCGCACTCATTGGTCTTCTTCGTGGAAGAATGCGTGCGGGAATGCATGTGAAGCTATGTAACGGCAACTAGGGCGTTTTTGTCCCAAACGAAAATAGAATAAAAATCGAAGTCGACAATCCTTTGTTTCCAGTGAAGAAAGAACAAAAAAAAGAATATGGCATCCAGATTTGGGAAACCTATTCAATAAAAATTACACAATACACATTATTATTATTATTATTATTATTATTATTATTATTATTATTATTATTATTTCACTCCTGTGAGTTTTTTTCACAACAGCGTTAGCTGATGGTCTTTCACTGGAGTTTGAGGATAACAAGTCTCCCCAGATTTCCAGGACTCTTCTGAGTATTCAAGCCAATTTCAGCAATGCTTCCTCCAGTCTTTTTTCCAACCATTTTGGGCCGTTCCTAGTGCACCAATTACTATTGGTATCACTTTCACTCTCATATTCCATTGTTGTTGGGTTTTTTTTTCAATTCTCTAGAGAGATCTAGGTATTTGTCTATCTTTTCGTTTTCTTTCATCTTCACCCTGTGATCTGCTGAAACTTCAAAATCGACCACTTGACAATTATTATTATTATTATTATTATTATTATTATTATTATTATTATGAGAGATTTTCACACCAGCGTTAGCTGATGGTCTTTCACTGGGTCTGAGTGACAACAAGTCTCCTCGGGTCTCCAGGACTCTTCTGAGTATTCTATTATTTACTTTTTCTTACGCCTTTATTTTTTAAAAACATCAATCAAAATATTTGTCCTTAATACCAACGCTATAAGTAATAAGATTATTTGCATCATCAACTATTATTATTATTATTATTATTATTATTATTATTATTATTATCACACTTCCAGATGTCAGATGATCATGCTGAGAACAGAGAGAGAGAGAGAGAGAGAGAGAGAGAGAGAGAGAGAAAGTCGCTTCATATTGTCAGCTGTTGATTCGATATTTTCGCTCGCCTCAACAGTAATGTGATCTGAACTGCCACGGCTTTTTTCCCCGGGTCTCTAACTATTCCATTCTTTTTGCAAGGTTCCTTGGAGCTGAGCTCAGTGGCCCACTAACAAGAACCATAACCGTCACATTATGATTATTATTACATCATTCCTTGTAAGTTTTTCGCACCAGCATTGGCTGGTGGCCTTTCATGGAGTCAGTCTACCAGGCCTCCAGGACTCTTCTGAGTATTCTAGCCGATCTTAACAATGCTGTTGTCTGGAGGGTCTCGATTTTCACTCTGATTTCCAAATTTCTCTTGTCTGTTTTCTAAACTCTAGAAGAAT
>CM042148.1:59210502-59213002 GCA_023376005.1 Doryteuthis pealeii | reverse complement strand
GATATACATACATACTTACAAAAATACACATACTTACATATATATATATATATATACACACACGCATATATATACATTCTGAGAGATAAATAAATTGATAGATTATTTCTATTACTATAATAATGAATAGCAACTCAAATTTCTATTACTGTAATAAAGCTCAGCAACTCCAAACAAATTCCCAAATCGATAGATAGATAGATAGATAGATAGATATGTTCTCGGATTAATGTTTGTATGAATTACATACACACAAACATCAAGACAAAGAAAATTGTAATTCTCAGTAGTCCCGTCTTAGCAAAACAAAGCACTTGAATTTACAGGTGTATTGAAAAATCATTTTATCTGTATTGGAATTTAAAGTTACATTATTCATTTGTTTTTCAAAAATCATGTTCCTTTATTCCAGCCTTTCACCATATTTTCCACCATTCACCATTACAGCTCAGTTTTATTTACCTATGGAAATAAACGCTGCCTCTTCAGACACTTAAAATTGGTGCTTTGCTGTGTTCGTGAGTCTTACAGCGGGGACAACCAGCCTTTATTGGTATTAATAAAAACGACTGCTACAAAGTAAATATTGGACGATTCTCTGTGCAAATTTATGGCTTCCACTATTTTAACCGTGATAAATATTGCTGTTCTTTGTTTTTTTTATTTTTAAATAAAGTAAACCTTTAAAAATAAAAATAAAAAGGAAGTTTTATTTCATACTTTATGTATATCTAAACATCTGCCTACAATATGGAAATATTGAAACTGTATCACGTCCGAGAACAATAAATACGATGATGGGACTTTATAGGCAGTTCTAGCAGCATCCCAGGTGGAAAGGCTTCACCTGTACGGTCCCAGCCCGCAACACCCTCAAAACATGACACTACTAAAGCCATAAAAAATCTTTTAGAATAATTATAATTCAATGATGTCATATAGGAAATACACACATATGCGTATGTGTTTGTGTGTATGTTTGTGTGCGAGTGTGTGTGTGTGTGTGTGCACACGCACGTGTATGTTTATGTGTAATATGGGCCTGATTCTGTTTGTGCATATATATATATATATATATATATATATATATATCTTTACGCACACACAGACACAGAGGAACATAATGAGCATAGGGGTATGAAAATTACTGTGCAATATTTGTATATACCGACAGGTAAGTAAAATATGTTTATAGCATTGTTACATTTATTTTGGGTTTATGTAGATAGATAAATAGATCTAAATGAAGGCATTTGAATCCTTAAATATATTCTTTCAATTTATTCATCATTCCCGTTTTAGATATGACTTTTATATATATATATATATATATATATATATATATATATATATATAAAGATGAATATAATGAAAATAGGTCTATGAAAATGACCATGCCATATTTTTGTATATTGACAGGTAAGTGAAATATGTTTATTGCATTGTTACATTCATTTTTACTTGATGTGGTTAGATAGATAGATAGATAGAGAGATAGATAGATAGATAGATAGATATGAACAGATTGAGATATAGTAATAGATATGAAAATACTGAGATAGATAGTTAGATAATAGATTGATTAATAGCTAGACAGATAGGTAGATAGATATCAGAGGATTGGGATAGATAGATAGATAGATAGATAGATAGATATGAATAGAATGAGATAGATATACACACACACACATATATATATAGATAGATAAATATAAATAGAATGAGATACACACACACATACACACACATATATATATATGTATATATAGATATAGATAGATATTAATAGAATTATATATATATATATATATATATATATATATATATATATAGAGAGAGAGAGAGAGAGAGAGAGAGAGAGATGAGCCTGGTATATGTGATAGATGCATGAATCATTAAAAATATGACTCTGATTTATTTATCTTTCACATCTTAAATATAATTTCATTTGCCTTAAAAACAAAAACAAAAATCTCGATTAACGACATTCTTCCAAGTCTGTCCGGCCTAAAGACGTGAATAAGGAGCAACAGACAGAATAATCCATCGATATATGATGCAATTTTATTATTCAATAAAACTTCCATTATCCTTCCAAACCATTTCTCAAAAGCCCTCAAGGAATAAAGGAAAATATTCATTTTCCTATTTTAGAAATCTTAATGTAATTTCAATCCGAATTTTTATATTTGATTTCGATCGCCTTAGATTTATTCTAATCTAGTTAAAAGGTTTAACCGAATGTTATTGTACATTTACTAAAGGTGAGTATTCTTAAACCGGCGGGTTCGGGTTCGGGTTCAAGTCCGATACTAAGCAGGGCTTTTGCTTATTCAAAAATACCCTTTTCAATAAGGGTCCTACTTGACAGAAAGAAAGTCGCTGGGGTTTATTTTAGGGGACAGCTATTATTGGACCTTTTTCAAATATTTCATGAAATACATTTTAATTTTTTAGAAATCGAAAATATTTAGATTTTAGATTTCGTTTTAATTTTTTT
>CM042148.1:59200502-59203002 GCA_023376005.1 Doryteuthis pealeii | reverse complement strand
GACCTTCAGATTATTATTATTATTATTATTATTATTATTATTATTATTATTATTATTATTATTTCTCTGAATTTTGGAGATGAGGCTTGATAATTAGTATTATTTACTAACCGGCCGAAACGTTATACAGATAACAATAAAGATGAGGGCAATAGTCCGAATAATTCAAATAATACTTATTATTATTATTATTATTATTATTATTATTATTATTATTATTATTATTATCAGTAGTAGTAGTAGTAGTAGTAGTAGTAGTATGGGTATTTCGTAATGTCAGACGAACTTTAAGACAAATACACACGACATCTTGTTTTCTTTTAAACCAATAGCAAATAGTCATACGAACACCAACCCGGTGCACATGGGCTCGCACTCAGACAAACCCATCTAAATACTCAGACACGCATTCATATGCGTCTATCTATAGAGAAAAGGAGAAAGAGCGAGTTATATAGGCACACGCGCACACACGCACACATACACGCACATACCGTCGTTCACGACGCTTTGAACTTATTCTATCCCAACCACCATCAAAAGAACTGCATAGGTATTATACATACATATGTATCTTTTGTCTATGCGTATATAGGTAAACGTAAATAAACACAATCAGGTGAATTGTTCGATGCGTCTTTTTTATGTTTTTTTTAAGTGTGTGTGCGGCGGGGAGGGGGGATTAATTTTTCAATAAAGGTAAATATACTATTTTTCTGAATTTTTGAGATGAGGCTTGATAATTAGTATTATAGTCCGAATAATCCAAATAATACTAAAGGTAAATTTTTTTTCTTTCTTTCAGGTTGTGTCTCAATCTGTCGGTCGTGATAGATTAATTTTCTTTCTTTTTATAGAAACATTAAACATATATTGATTTTTTTTACTAGGACTTTAATTCTATTCCCCCCTCCTTTTTTTCTCACTCCGTTTCTGAAAATCCTTATTCTTCATTCCTTCCTTCCTTCCTCCCTTTTAAATACTTATACAGGGATGCTGATAGGTCCTGCGTCCCTGACGCACAAAAATCTAAAAGAACACAGTAAAATCATATCCACACGTCCCAGTGTTTTCTTTTTTCTTCCCTCACCATTTCAAGCTAACTGTAAATACATTTCAATAATTTCTTAGAAACGAATTACACAGGATAGGTTACAAGGTGGGAGTTAGACGGCCTTAGTTGAGACCCATAAATTTTTCCGGGACTCATTCAAAGCAAATATGTGCGTCCCAGGACACACTAAATCAGAAAGCTATCAGCATCACTGCTTATATGCAAACTGTTTTATAAGAAACAAATCCAAACGCAGATGCTCGACGCAGAAAGCACAGGTACTTATATGAGTTGGCAACGAAATTAAAGGTAGTCAAACCGGCCTTGATAGACCTGACGCAATTGAAACGGTGAGCCCGGAGTAGAAACGGAATGGGTGTGACGATTTCTCCTGCCCCCAAAGCTGACCCACACCCACGCCCACCTCTAATAGAAATGATTACAATAGAACCGGTTTTTTGAAAACCCTCACTAATCCGGAAAATAAGGGAGAAGGAAAAAAAACGGGAGGGAAAAGAGAGAGAGAGGCAGTCAAGAACGTAGATGAACAACCGACGGTGATCGATACGTTGAAGAAGGTATTGTTTCCCAGGGATAAGGTGAATTTTATCATATGTATGGATGTGGTGGATGTGTGTGTACAAGAGAAAAAGAGAGAGGGGGAGCGAGAGTAAGAATAAAGGAGAGAGAGGGACAGATAAAAAAAGTAAAAGCAGAAGAGAGAGGAAGAGTGAGAGTGAGAGAGACAGACAGACAGACAGTGACAGGGACAGAGAGAGATTTTTAAGTAGGAGAGAGAGAAAGTAAGAATAAAAGAGACGGGGGATTGGTAGATAGGCAGATAAGCCGAAGAGAGAGAGAGAGAGAGAGAGAGAGAAAGAAAGAGAGAGAGTAAGAATAAAGGAGAAAGAGGCAGATAAAAAAGTAAAAGGAGAAGAGAGAGAAAGAGTGAGAGTGAGAGTGAGAGATAGATAGATATAGAGAGAGAGAGAGAGAGAGAAATAGACAGACAGACAGAGACAGAGGGGCCGGGACAGGGACAGAGAGCTTTTTTAAAAGTAAGTAGGAGAGAGAAAGTAAGAATAAAAGAGACAGAGGGGCTGGTAGATAGGCAGATAAACAGAAGAGAGAGAAAGAAAGAAGAAAGAAAGAAAGAAAAAAGAAAGAGAGAGAGAGACTATGACTGAAGTACAAGCCAGAAAAATGTGTCTGTGTGTGTGTGTATGTATGTGTACAAAGAGAAAGAGAGAGAGAGGAGAGAGTGTGTGTGTGTGTGTGGTGTGTGTGGTGTGTGTGTGTGTGTGTAAAGAGAGGAAGAAAGAGAGGATAGAGAGAGGGAGAGAGAGAGACTATGATTGAAGTACAAGCTGGACAAATGCGCCCGCGCGCGCGCGCGCGTGTGTGTGTGTGTGTGTGTGTGTGTGTGTGTGTGTGTGTGTGTAAAGA
>CM042148.1:59183002-59198002 GCA_023376005.1 Doryteuthis pealeii | reverse complement strand
ATTTATAAAAGAAAATAAACATTAAAACATATTACAGCATATAATTCATTACATTCTATTTTATAATGATTTTTTTTATACAATTCAGTGATATTTTCCTTATTTAAAAACGTAACAAAGTGTGTTTTTGGCTGTTTAGCTGGAAGGATTATTGGCATTTCAGTTCATTTCAATGAGGAAAATTGATTTGATATACAAGGAAATTTAAATCCTGTACGAGTCTGGATTCACATAGCGCTAATAAGTAAGTAAAGTCGACGGGGCGGCCTAAGTCGGTATCAGCCAGTCAGCGAGGGAGTATATCCCCTTTTCAATAGCGCTAGACCAAGGAGATTGTTTTTAGCATCTGAGGTGGAGCGCCACACCTACCATCAGCTCCTTACTTTACCGCACAGATCCCTGTGCTACTCATACGCTGAGTTGGTGGGGACCGGTATCGAACTAGGAACCTTGTGGTTTCTAGCCGAACGCTCTACCGACTGAGCTAACCCGGCCCCTTACTGAGCTAACCCGGCCCCTATAGCGCTAATACCCTTGAGAAAGGTATGCATCTATCCCCCAAGCTATGGGTTGATATTAATAACTTTAGTTAGGTAGCCAGCCTAGGAGAAAGAAAAAATCTGAATTCAAATCTGTTAAATCCCCTTAAGAAAATGGCCTTGTGTCACATCATGCTCATGCGAAGGAGTTGGCAAATCTTATTATAATGGAGATTGTGTGTTTTTCTGTCTGTAACCGAAACTATATTCCTACTCAAGTCACAATTCTCTTAGTTATTGACATCACATTCTCCATGATTTTATTTTTTTCTAAACCTCAATTATTAATAAAATTGTCTTACATTATTAATACTGTTAACTATGTCTACATACTGACAACATGCAATTATATTTATATATACAACAAAATAGCGGTTTACAGTGTGAACGGGAAGGCTAATTTGCATATTAATATTAAAAAATCGAATTTAATAAATATGTGCTTAGTATTATTGATTTCTAACTGTTTGGTTTTATTTTAATGAATATAAGCAAAAGTCTCTTCAATGAATCTTAAATGAAATCCATTAACAAGATAAAATAACTGTCATTTTATTCTTTACTTCCTCTTTTAACTAAATACTTAAATTAGAAAAAATAACAATGAAAGACGAGAGTGATGGAAGAGTAAGTTTCAGTTGTTCCATTTTTTTATTATACTCCCTGTTTCAAATCTTTTATTATACTCCCTCTGTTTCAAATCTTTTTATCTGTATTCTTATTTAGTTCCGTTAGACTTTCTAATTTAATATAATATTTTATTACATTAAAACTTAAATACTTGCACCCGGAGGGTGCATATATTTGCTAGTATATATAAAAGGAAATTGATTTACGAGCGGAACGAATTAAACTTGTAGGTCAAGGAAACACTGTATAAATCATCCATATGCATTAAACCCTATGTGTATCCATATGTTCAGGTTTCGGTTTAAATAAAACCTTCTTCAAGGCAATATAATAAAAAGAAGATATCTTTTGTTGTTCACAAGGTGATGGTTGTTTTTGAACAACAAAATTCTTCTTTTTATCAAATATCCGGATGAACCAAAACCTTTAAACCTCGACATTAACAATAAATTCATCTTTTTTGGAACATTTTATTTTTTATATTTCTATATATTGTCGGATACATATCATATTTTACCCCTATATATATATATATATATATATATATATATATATATATATATATATATATATATATATAATTTTTTATATATGAGGGCTAAAATGTTCATAGGCTGAAAAGTACTAATTATAACGTCCTATCTGCTGTTGATGACTTTTGTACCAATGTATTCCAAGCACTGCAACACCGATGGAATAAGTGCGTGTACCACAATGGGGAGGCTTTGTTGAAAAATTACCCTCATGTGGTCACATTCCATGTGAGTATCTTGTTCAACGTCTGAATTTTTTACCCGACACTCGTATATATATATATATATATATATATATAATATATATATAGAGAGAGAGAGAGAGAGAGAGAGAGAGAGAGGGAGTGTGTGTGTGTGTGTGTGTGTGTGTGTGTGTGTGTGTGTGTGTGTGTGTAAGAGATTAGACCTAGTATTAATTCACAAAAGAAAAAACTTGTCACCTAATGGATTTTGTCATTCCGTCGGAGCATAAAGTGAAAATTAAAAACACGAAAATATTGACAAATACTTGGATCTTGCCAGAGAACAGAAAATTCTGTAGAATATGAAGTTGATGATGATACTAATTGTAGTTGGTGCCTTTGGAACTCCTTAGAATAGAGACTAGATGAATAATAATAATAATAATAATAATAATAATAATAATAATCATGAAGTGGAGATGAAAGAAAACGAAAAGATAGACAAATACTTTGCTAGAGTATTGGAAAAGCTGTGGAATATGAGGCGAAAGTGATACCAATTGTAGTTGGTGCACTTGGAACGGTACCAAAAAGCTTAGAAAAAAGACTAAATGAACTGAAAATCAAAGGAAGAATTCAGACCATCCAGACAACAGCATTGTTGAAATCAGCTGGAATACCCAGAAGAGTCCCGGAAACTTGAGGAGACTTGTTGTCACTCACACTCCAGTGAAAGACCATCAGCTTTAGCTGATGTGAAAAACTCGCAAGGAGTGAAATAATAATAATAATAATAATAATAATAATAATAATAATAATAATAATAAAGCCTTGACGATGCTAAATAAATAAAGGTAAAAGCCAGAAGGAAGAACGCAATTGACGACATTTATTTGGTATACAATTACAAGCTGAGAAGAGACAGCGAGTCTGGTGCAATATGCTCGTTCGTCTCAGAAAAAAAAATCCGCAAAAACAACAAAAAAAAAAAGGAAAGAAAATGAAGAACGAAAAAAAGGAATGACCAAAAAAAAAAAAAAAGATGCCCAGCAAATTAACATAAAAGAAATAGAAAAAGTGAAAAAACGGAACACGTGGGAATCTCCACTGCTTCAGTTGGTGCTAATTTGAGATCCTACCCAATCAGAGTAGCCGAATGAAAACTGCTTCACGTTGGGTTAATTTAAGATCGACCCTCACCCAAAGTGGCCGTATAAATGTTTCATATTGTGCTAATTTGGGATAGAATCCTATTAGAAGACCAGAATGAATACCTCTTCATGCGCTGATTTGGATCAAACCCCATCAAAATGGCCGAATAAATAAATATGAAAGCGAAGATCATTTTACTTCATCGCTTTCTCTCACTCTCTTTAGACCGAAACTAATTCGCTTGATTGATACAAAATTTGAGAATTCTATCAAAATGAGCTCAGAACAGTAACTTTAAAAGGTATTTCTATGAGTTGTAATATTCACCCATTAGGTTGTATTATGGTGTTGGAAATTCAATGAGAAATATGGAAAATAATTCAAAGTGGAAAAAGAGAGAAGAGAGACTCTCTCTCTCTCTCTCTCTCTCTCTCTCTCTCTCTATATATATATATATTATATATATATATATATATATATATATATATATATAATCTCCTCGACAAGTGTTCATATTTATAACACGCATTCTACATACACTGCAGGCAAAAAAGGCAAAATAGCCTTATATATATATATATATATTATATATATATATATATATATATGGGGTGTATGTATGTATGTCTGCGTATACAAGATGTGTCAAAAATTTATCGAAATTTTTTGTACTTCTTGACACACCTTGTATTCTGAAATAATTAACGTTCATTCATTATACATTTCTATCTTGGTTAATACAGCTTCAATCTCGATACATTTATGACACACCATATATATATATATATATATATATATATATATATATATATATATATATATTACAAGTACTGCACTTTGCTATATTAATGAATAAAAAGTGCTTAATATAAGACATATGTAGATTTAAGTTAGAATGGCGTAGACACACAGTCAATGGCGCTTGCTGACTATCAGTCACACACACACACATACACACACACACACACACACACACACACACACACACACACACACACACACACACATATATATATATATATATATATATATATATATATATATATATATATTAATGAATATTAAGAATACATCAAATTTAAACAAGCAACAGCATAGTTACCTTATTTTTATTTACACTTGCATTGTGATAGCCTTCAAAACCAACCACCAAACCAATATAAACACAATGCTTTAAGCAAATTCTAAACACTTATATATATATATATATATATATATATATATATATATATATATATATAATATTAGTATGTGCGAAAAATATTCGTAGTGGTCATGTGCTATTAATACTACTCTACTTTTGTATGATGATGGTGGTGCTGCAGCTGCTGTCATTTGCGCTTTCATGTGTGTTTCAAAGGTTTAATATTCAATTTTTTCCCACATGTGGCTATTTAGACGTCATGAATGGATTCTTGGTTAAATTCTGGCCCATAACATGTGTCCATTGTATGGTTTATCATATTTTCTAACAAAATTACAATGTTCAATCCAATGATCCATGAAACGGGCAATTAAGCCAACTGAAAATAAATTCATATTCGTTTATTTCATTTGTGTTTTAAGAAGTAGTTAATGGAGACGGGATAAATTGCTTTGCTAAGCCAATGGAAACATACAGACTTGAAAAGAAATTGTATTTCTACCTTTTTTTTTTAATCATTTCCAAGGGGATTCGGTAATAATACTTTCATTTGGAATTCAAAGAACTTGATAATTGAGTAATTCTTTTAAAAACTTTGATATCTCTAGCGATTGTCTTCCCTTGTTGGAATGGGTTGAGCTTGGTAAAGGGTTATCTTCCCTTGCCGCCAAGGTTTGCCACTAGGAGGCATCACAAACTGGCTATTTCTTTTTAAAACTTGGTATCTCTTGTAGCGATTGTCTTTCCTTGTCGGAATGGGCTGAGAGTTGAAAAGGGTTATCTTCCCTTGCCGCCAAGGTTTGCCACTAGGAGGCGTCACAACCTGGCTATTTCATTTTTTTTTAAAACTTGGTATCTCTTGTAGCGATTGTCTTTCCTTGTTGGAATGGGTTGAGCGTGAAAAGGGTTATCTTCCCTTGCCGCCAAGGTTTGCCACTAGGAGGCATCACAAACTGGCTATTTCTTTTTAAAACTTGGTATCTCTTGTAGCGATTGTCTTTCCTTGTCGGAATGGGCTGAGAGTTGAAAAGGGTTATCTTCCCTTGCCACCAAGGTTTGCCACTAGGAGGCGTCACAAACTGGCTATTTCATTTTTTTTTAAACTTGGTATCTCTTGTAGCGATTGTCTTCCCTTGTTGGAATGGGTTGAGCGTGGAAAAGGGTTATCTTCCCTTGGCGCCAATGTTTGCCACTAGGAGGCGTCACAACCTGGCTATTTGATTTTTAAAAAACTTGGTATCTCTTGTAGCGATTGTCTTCCCTTGTTGGAATGGGTTGAGAGTTGAAAAGGGTTATCTTCCGTTGCCGCCAAGGTTTGCCACTAGGGGGCGTCACAAACTGGCTATTCAAACTCAGTCCGAGAAGCTCTCATTCTTTCTCCTTTGGATTTCCAGTCAGGCACTAGTTGTTTCTCTGTCCGTTTGGACTTTGTTAACCTTTGCCCCCAACTAAAAGGCTTATACGTGTGCATTTATGCGGTTCTACTATACTTTATCAACAACCACAATGTGAAACATGTCAAGCACATTTGACTGTTAAACACTTATTCATGGAATTCAGGGTTTTTGCACACATCAGAAACTGCTATTTTAATGTAAACAATATGAAAGATCTATTTGAAAATGTCAACGTAGAGAACATTCTGTCCTTTTTGAGGAAAATAAAATTATACCATAGAATATAGACATTTAATCAATACCATACAACATTATCCCCAATGGTGCTAACACATTGTTAAAACCAATTACTAAAAAATTATAAA
Source organism: Doryteuthis pealeii (assembly GCA_023376005.1). Taxonomy (NCBI): domain Eukaryota; kingdom Metazoa; phylum Mollusca; class Cephalopoda; order Myopsida; family Loliginidae; genus Doryteuthis; species Doryteuthis pealeii. Next base: position 59,192,060 of record CM042148.1, on the reverse strand, counting down.
TATAAATACACAACATAGATTACTTCCTAACCGCCAGGCATGACATAACTCCAGACGGGTTGATATGCGCTTAAAATCAATCCACCAACCAACCAATATACTCTATACCCGTAGTGGTTTTAGGCTCACCCACCGTTTTAGGTGTCTGTGTAACACGCGTGTCTATTTGCACCCCCATGTCTTCATGGAGAGACCCTTACTGCGTGGCTCCTGTACAAATTAAGTGATAATCCTTCGAGGTAATGTTCGTCTCTTTTCTTCTCTTTACTTTTAATTTGATAATCTATGTTTCATAATATAATAGATAAATAAGTAAAGGCATGAATTATTTCCCTTTATACATCAGAGAGATCAGATCTCTGATAAAATAAAGTGAAAATTCTTCCAGGCAGTAGCCGTGTCAGTGCTACTGTATGGTTGCACCACTTGAAATCTAATGAAACGCTTAGAGAAAAAGCTATATTGGAACTGCGGAAGGGTGCATGAACAAATATTGGAAGTAGTACCCCAAAGGAAAGCAGCTATGTGGCTACTTGTCCCCTATCACACAAACCATCCGAGTAAGACAAACAAGACTGGAGGAGCTATGAAAAAATCATGACTGACGTTCTCCAGTTAACATCTACAAATGGACACACCAGTAAAAATCTACATCAGTCAGGTCACTGCGAATTATGGATGCAGAGGACCTGATAGGGACGGTTGTTGAGAGAGAGTCATGGGTATCCGTGCTGTCAGTGCGGCCAGATGATGATGATTTTTACATGGTAATTATAAAACACGAAGGGGCCGCCACAGCTCAAATTTACTTGGTAATCTGTGGGCGGACTTCAAAATTGTAGAGCTGGGAGCACTAAGATCTGGCAACGTCTGAGAAAGCTAAAGACCCTCGCAAACGAAAGGACAGAGTGACTAAAAATGAGGAAGGACTAAATGCTGCTGCAGGATGTTCCAAATAACTACAGAATACAGTAAATAGTCATCATCAATTATAAAACAGCAATTTAACTTTTTATCTACTTTAAAGCAATTCACAGCGGCTCTCAGACCACACCCAAGCAAAGTACAAAAACTGATGGTTAGTTCATTATAATTGAGCAGAAGGACTCAGATTACAATAACCATAAAACTTTATTTGAATAGAATGAGTTCTGAGGTGAATAGATGATGAACTTTGATAGTGAACTTTGAAATATCTCATTATACAGGTAGAAAATACCAAAAATGTGGTACAGCCGTAGGGGAAATTTGATATATTTCATTTTCTTTTGTTGTTGTTTTTTTTTTTGTTTTTTTTGTTTTTTTGTTTTTTTTGTTTGTTTGTTTGTTTGTTTTTTGTTTGTTTTTGTTGGGGGTTTTTTTTGGGGGGAGGAGGTATCTCTAATAATAAATGCAAATGTCAGTGTATCAGTGTTACACTTTCTTTTCAACTTTACTCTTAGAGACAGTAGCCCAATATATCAAACTATTTTGGAATCAGGCTGATCCCGTTAGCAAATTAAAAATGTTACGGACCGGACCGAATCTGGACCCGCATCCTGAAATTGTGGATACCAAAATTGTGATAACTGTTTTTGTTTTGTTTTTGTTTTGTTTTTGTTATTATTTTTTGTTGTTTTTGTTTGTTTTTTGTTGTTGTTTTTTTTGTTTTGTTTTGTTTTTTGTTTGTCTTTTTCTTTTTTCTTTTTTTTTTTTTTTTGTCGCGTGATTTTTTGCGACGAATTTTTTGTACGATTACAATTTTTATAGCTTAGAAATAAATTTGGGAATGATCAAAATTAATTGCAAAATCCACCGAAATTCACCCATGAAATAGAAATAATTTTTTGTACGGAAGAGCCTACGTACGTCAAACTGTCTTTAAATTAAGTAAGTGGCAACAGAAGATTTATCGTTTGACTTTTAAAAGTTAAGCTTAAATATCATTTAAAATTATTATTGTTCAATTTTAATCAAATATAATATGCACTCAATTCATGAAAAGTCATTGTTTGGTTTAACCCCCAATTAAGAGCCTTCCGTTGGAGCTAACTTAGTTGCTACTTGATAGGGCGGCTTTTAAGCTTGTAACTTATATTTTTTGAGCCAATATATTTGTGTGCCACGTTGGGTAGGCATGCCATATGTTCGCCAACCCTGATCTAGATAATCAATATTCGATTTCAGTATATAATCAATATTCAATAAATAAACATGAAGTTTAAAATTTATTATTGAATTTTCTCGGATATTTTTAAAACGTTCTTTATTTATCTGTCTAAGACAGAACCTCTCAAAGCGGTCCATATAACCCCCAGGGGGTGAATAAAATTTTGGCAGGATAAATAAAAAAAAAACATTGTGGTCCGCAGTGGGTGAATCTACTAGTTTATATTTATAAATCTCGATAGCTAGAGCAGCTATTTTGGAATTCCAGTCTAAACTTGGTTTATACAAATCTATTTTGGGCCGACCCAACGTTCACAATTTTGCAAATTTGCCCTCAATAGAGATACCAAAAGAAAGTACTGTGATACCCTGATTCACGAATGCTCCAACTAATGAATTTTCCTAGTTACAAGCAACCACTTGGTCGATATTTTACATTGCGTTAAGAGCTAAAACTTGAAGTACGAGCGAGCTTCAGATACGTTTATTAAAGTTTCCAAATTTATTACAACAAAGAAAAATATTATTTATAAAAAAATAAGCATAAAAACATATTACAGCACATAATTCATAACATTCTATTTTATTATGTTTTTCATACAATACAGTACAGTTTTTCTTATCTAAAAATATAATTTAAAAATAGGTGATTTTTTTGGGGGGGTGGGGGCTGGAACGGATTATTGGCATTTCAGTTTATTTCAATGGAGAAAATTGATTTTAGATATGTTTAGAACGGAACGAGTTAAACTCGTAAGTCAAGGTACTACATTATATTGGATAACGACTTGTTTAATCGAACTGACTAACACAAGGCAGAAAATGTCAGGCTCCCAGTGAGATTCGAACTCACTCGTAATGGTTTAGCTCGTCTAGTTTGCTAACCATCACACTACGCAAGGCGCCTTTCCCATTAAAAATAGTCATTTACTAACATTAGCTGAGACACAAGACCGGAAGTATGGGTTTCCCAGTGAGAATCGAACTCACTAACACAAGGTCGGAAGTATAGGGTAACCAGTGGGAATTGAACTCGCTAACACAAGGCTGGAAGTATGAGGCTCCCAATAAGAATCGAACTCGCTAACACAAGGCCAAAAATGTGGGTCTCCCTGTGAGAATCGAACTCACTAACAGTGGCCTTTGCAATCCAGATTGTTAACCATTACACTATGCAATGCAACCGCCTTGTCGGCTGGAACAGAAGAATACAACGACTGTACCTCTGCATTGGGGTAAAATCCCCCAAATAAGAACACTTGTTAGCCGTGGGTGGCCACCCATGATGCTTAAAGATAGGAAAGGTTGGCAAGAGATCGTCATGGATATCCGTGCAAATTGCGCGACAGGATGATATATATATATATATATATATATATATATATATATATATATGTATATGTGTGTGTGTGTGTGTGTGTGTGTGTGTGTGTAGAAAAGTAGACAAACACGGGATGTTATGGAAACCGGATGTTTATTGTCGACGATACAACGTTTCGGCCATTTAGACCTTCTTCAGGACTCGAATATAATTCTTGCTTCAATGAAGGACATTTTCAAAATGGTGAAAACAGTAGGTAGTCAGTTGGGGCAGGGGTGGTTGGGGGTGGGTAGTGGATTTTCTTCCCTCTAGATGGGGAGTGTTTATATGGTGATGCAGGTTTTTTTTACTTACTTAGGGTACAAACTTGCTGACATTTAATTTTTTTCTCCCATCCCTCAGGCAATATGTTTCAAAAGACTATTTTTAAATCGCCCGGAGGGTGTTTTTTTTATTTTGTACTAGTAATAATGATAAAAAAGTAAAGTCGTCCGCGTAGCCTAAAGTCGGTATCAGCAGTCCATAACATGCAACACTCCACTTTGTCCTTTACTTAGGCTAGACGGGCGGTCGGGTAGAGATCAATCGGCTGGTCACATCAAGCCCAATCACCTATATGATTGTCCCAAATGTGTTTTAATGTTGAATACCAATCAAGCATGAATAAAACAAAATGTCTTAGATATAGATAGATAGATAGATAGATAGATAGATAGATAGATAGATAGTACCTATATGATTGTCCCGACTCTATTGCTCTTATGACTGCCACCAACCCTTTTTTATCATATATGTGCTAGGCAGTGGTTGAGGGTCTTAGTGTGTTATATATATATATATATATATATATATATATATATATATATATATATACTAGAATATATATATATATATCAATACTAGAAGTTAGTTTCACAGATCCATTGATTGTTTTGGTCTTACATAATTGATTTTTTTTATTTTTTAATCAGGAACGCCATCAATGAATTTCCCTTTTCTTACTATTCAAATCCTTATTTTAAAATATCTTCACAAATATAAATAAACTCTCCGCTATTTGCACAAAAAGCAAGCTCTGATGATAGTGAATGTGTATATGTATTTACTTTGTCGGTAATTGTTTTATTTTTGTAGTTTCCTTCGGACATACATACATGCACACCAACTCTCCTTGATAGATAGATAGATAGATAGATAGATAGATGTACCTATATGATTGTCCCGACTCTATTGCTCTTATGATTACCACCAACCGTTTTTTATCATATATGTGCTAGGCAGTGGTTGAGGGTCTTAGTGTGTTGGGTATGACGTTAAACTGTATTAATGGTGAAATTCCAATTTGAAGCTCTGGGGAGTGTGGAGTACCCTTTCATCGCTATTACTTCCAGGTCACTCAGACCAGGATTTAGGCTCCATCAATGGATTAAATAGAAAAAAAATGACTTTTAAAAATGTGTTAAAATTGAGTTTAAAATGAAAAGAACAAAACTTATTTGGCATAAAATAACCCAACAAGGTTGACATGCCGTAAAATCCAACAAACCAACACATCAAACCAACGCAATACGGCTTTCCCATAAAAAAATGATAATTTAAGAATTGAAATTTGCAATTTGCATTGATAGTTTACTGATTCTTTTCTCGTGTAAATTAGATATGTTTTGTAATTTAATATTCAATTAATCTATTTGGGGTCGAATGGAAATTAAATTTTGGTTACAAGGGGTACGTCAAGTGAAAGAAACGTTTTGAGAAGCCCTGCCCTATTCAATCATTTTTGGGATGTGGGAAATGTTCACGTTACTCCTCACGTGCAGTTTTATTAAATGTGTTGATTATTTGATTTCTTCTAGTGTCGCCTGGATATATATATATATATATATATATATATATATATATATATACACATTCTCGTGTTCCCTGCATTTTATTTGTGTGTGTATATATATATTTACCAACCCGCATGAGCAGGATGTGACACAAGGTCAATTTCTTAAGGGGGGTTTAACAGGTTTGAATTCAGAGTTTTCCTTCTCCGGTTGCCTAACCAAGGTTAAAGAGCCCAGTGTTTATATATATATATGTATATAAGTATATACTTTTCAAATGTAGACGTTCCCATCTTCTGGTTGGTTTCCGAATAAAAAAAATGATTATGAAAAAAAAAAATTGAATATCTTCAAGTATAAATAAGACAAATCTTCTTCAACATAAAATAACCCAACAAGGGTTGACATGCCGTAAAATCCAACCAACTAACCAATTACTCTTAACTTCCTCGTATAAAAAACATTTATCATGTTTTCTTCTTACTATGTTGGGTGACCAAAAAAAACTTTTTTTTAAAGTCAGCCCTGTTTTTTTGGAGGGTCACCCTGTATATATAACAGTTAATTGCCAATCCACGAAGCAAACAAATATTTTTACTTCTGGATTAATCAAAATCGATTTAAAAAGTTCTCAATAAAAAGTGTTAAATATATGTTTTAAAACCGAATGGGTTAAAATCCTCCGACTATAGTTTCACGCAGTATAGCGAGTCCTCAGGGAGTTGCTTTGTCCAACCATCAACTTGTATTTATATTTGGGTTGTACCCATTCCTAAGTAGGTGGGTGTGCGACCTACCCTCCCTTTCCCTTGTGTTATGCCTGAACCTACTTGACATAGTCTATGTTTGTTAACATGTCTACATTTGTTTGTCAACTCCGATCGCGAGTTCAATATCGTATCTGGGTTATATATATATATATATATATATATATATATATATATATATATATAGATAGAGAGATAGAGATAGATAGAGATATATATATAGTGTGGGTGACCCAAATAAAAGTCTGTTTTTTTATTACCCTGTATTTGAATATGATACAAATAAGCAGTGAAGGATATTTACCTCTCATCCCACTTATGAGGGTATGGCACAAGGACATTTTTTATGTGGGCCCACCAATGAGCTTCGGCTCATTGGTGGGCCCACAAAAAATGCGTTGATCCCGTCGGCACTCTCCCTCATGGGGTGGGGCGCCTCAGGCACAAATAAGCAGTGAAGTATTTAAAAGATAAACAAGTTTCTTAATATTGAGTCATTGATTCTCTACAAGTATGTTTCTCGGAATTAATTTCCTTTTCTATAAGTGCCTGTTTGGGATTCTTGTTTATTTTTTTCGGGGGAGGGGGGAGCTTTTAGTCTTGGTTTTATTGTTTGTTTGTTTTGTTTTTGTTGTTGTTGTTGTTTTTTGTGACTATCTCTTGTTAGTGCAAATATAAGCCTCCTTAGTGAGTATAGCCTCCCCTATGGTGTGCAAATATGCTTGCATTGTCGGCGTCAATATGTACTCCTACGCATATTTATTTTCTAGATATCAGAGGCAGAGAGAGCGCAATTTTCTCTCTTTGGGTGGGGCGGAGGTCTCTCTCTCTCTCTCTCTCTCTCTCTCTCTCTCTCTCTCTCTCTCTCTCTCTCTCTCTCTCTCTCTCTCTCTCTCTCTCTCTCTCCGTAATAAAATAGGGAAATAAATTTGAAAGGTGATTTAGAATTTAAAATACCGGAAGTGATGATAAAGAAAGAAAGAAAGAAAGAACTAATGTAAAGAAAGACTAGATAAATAGAAAAACAAAGAAAGAAGGAATGAAAAGATAACTGAATAAAAAGAAAGAAAGAAGAAAGAAAGAAAGAAAGAAAGAAAGAAAGAAAGAATGAATGAATGAAGAAATGAATGAAAAGAAAGAAAGAAAGAAAGAAAGAAAGAAATGAGAATGAATGAATAAATGAATGAAAAGAAAAACTGGATAAATAGAAATAAAAAAAAGAAAGAAAGAAAAAAAAGAAAGAAAGGGCGGAAAAACCAAAGGGATGCTATTAACAAAAAAGAAGGAAACGATGAAGAAAGAAAGAGATATCATCAAGGAATTAAATAATAGGAAGATGAAAAAAGGAAATAACAAGAAAGAAAGAAAGAAAAAAAAAATAAGAAAGAAAGAAAAACTGATAAATAGAAAGAAAAAAGAAAGAAAGAAAAGAACATGATTAATGTAATAGAAAGAAAGAAGAAAGAAAGAAAGAAAGAAAGAAAGAAAGAAGCGAAAAAGTCAAAGATATGCTATTAAAACAAAACAAAAAAGAAAAAGGTGAAGAAATAAATATTATCATATGAAAAGAGAAAAAAACGAAATAACAAGAAAAAAGAAAAAGGAAAGAAAGAAAGAAAGAAAGAAGGTAAAGGAAGGAAGGAAAAGAAACTACAGAAATCCCGTCAAAGACTTTCGAGCACATATTTGTTTTTTTGTTCCATTCATTTTGTGTCTTTCATTTCCTCTCGTGTCTTTCTTTCGTCGTCTTTAAATGCAATTCATGCGAATAGCAACCGTTGCCCGAACAGAAAGCGAACAAAGTCGATCAATGAACCCAAATAGTTTGAAATAAAACCACTCAGGAAAGAAAGGTACACCAAAAAAAAAGAGCAGTAGCAACAACAACAACAACAAGGCGAACCACCGGGAAGGGGGAAAAGTGAAGCAAAGATACAGAGAGGTAAAAAACAAAGTAGAGAGAGAGAGAGAGAGAGAGAGAGAGAGAGAGAGAGAGAGAGAGATCGGGAGGGGGATGCTGAGTGACGAGAAATATAAATACGCTATTTTTTATTTCAGTCAGAAGGAGGAGACGAAAAAGAAGACATGACGAAGGATTTGATTCACTATGTAAACTTATTGGAGTAAAGTCGATATCAGCCAAACAGTGAGGAAGTCAATCCCCTTTTCCCTTGCGTTAGATTGTTTTTGGAGAGGTGGAGCACCACACATACCCTCAGCTCCAGATGCTTTACCACAGAGATCAGATTACTCAAGCTGTGTTATTCTTGTGCTGAGTTGACGGGGACCGGTATTGAACTTTTATTAACCTTAGCATGGCAACCGGTCTAGGAGAAGGAAAATTCAAACCAAGACTCCCCTTAAAAATTTATCTTGTGTCACATCCTGCTCGTGGCGTAAATATTCGGTAAATATATATATATATAGTAGAGTTGAGTTGATAAATTTATTAAAGCTTAACTTCGTTTCATGTAAATTAATCAGGAAGAAATAATAGGAAGATTATGTTTCGCCAATATTTGAAGGGACTTAGCGCTCAGCTTTAGAATTATGCTTGTAAAACACACACACACGATATATATATATATATATATATTATATATATATATAATATATATATAATGAAATGGAAAAGGAATTGATCCGACAATATCGATATAATTACATTACACATAATATAATATACACATAGAAGAATATTCATTGAACATTTATTTTGATATGAATATATATATCGAATAAATGTGTATGATATATTAATATATCGATATATTTTATATCTATCTATATATATATATATATATATATATATATATATATATCCAATTGCCGATTATTTTGTTACAGTATATTATCTAAATATTATAATAATAATATAGTTAATAATATATATTATTATAATATATATATATATGTTCGATTCAAGTTCAAGACGAAGTTATTGGCATTTCACATAGTGCTAATACCATTGGGAAAGGTATGAATCCATA